>VZRL01003667.1:4428168-4476573 GCA_013397895.1 Origma solitaria | reverse complement strand
AAAAAAAAAAAAGGAAAAAAAAGGTGGTATGGTACTTTGTAGGAATTACAGAAAGAATGACTTTTGTTCATATTATTTAGATGTGTGTATTGTGCTTAGCAGTCATAGTGTGATTTGTACCTAATTCTAGAAGGGCAATATTTAGATTACCTAGTGCCATTTGCATTCATAGGTAGTTGCCTGTTGTATAAATTTCACGTTAGGTGTGCCTGATGAGTTTTTGTAAGCTTAACTGATACTAAAAGCAAAAATCCATCGTGTGCTATTCTGTTGTGCAAGTTCATAGTGGTTTTGTGTATGTGCTGGGAAATCCATTGCAAGCGAGATTTCATATTGAGATGGAAGAGATTGCCAAATAAACTGTAAAATTTACAATAATTACAGTCAAGTGTTGCTTTTCAGAGTGTAATATAATGCATATGACTGGCTTTATTATTTTTTTCAAGGTAAATAGAGTCAAATAAGCTCAAATGAGTTTTAAAATGTAGTTAACACTCTTCCTGCTGGTCCACTTCCTCCTATTTTTACAGTATTTGGTGATCTTGTAGACATTATTCTCTCATTCACTTCTACTAGTAATGTCATTTCTATTGCTTTAACCATATGTGTTACAGGCTGTGTTGTCTTTGCGCCCTTCCTATTTTATGTCCTTTGACCTCATTTTTTTGGTCTTAATTTCTTGGAAAATTGACTGAAAAACACAGGAGTTTTTTGAAACACATAGGAATTCAAGACATTATAGCATGTATCTTGTGAACTTGTTGCCTATCCATTATTTGGTCAGCACCTATCAGGGTGTCATCTTTGCTTCTACTTTTTAATTTTGATAAAAAAAGATGGAAGCATTAAATTAAATTGAAAAAGGATTAATATGATATATTTGTTTTCAAGTTTGCTCTTCCATGTGGATGTGTTCTAGTTTAGGTGTTATGTACATGAGATTCAAAGTAATAGAGCTGCTTTGATAGTGTCCTCAAAATCTTCACAATGTGTAATTTTCTTATATTCTGTTTCACCCTAAATCCATAGTTAGCATGTAGAATTATTATTTTTGCTGTTGATAAATTATTGTGCTTTATTTGCAGTAGTCTCTTTTCTTCAGAAGGTTCAAACAGTATTTTCTGAAGAAAGTTTTCTGTATCAAAGAAGTGCAGAGCAGAATGTAGAGATGAAATGCAGATGCATGGTGTGCTTTTCAAGAACTAAAAATTAAATGCAGTGCTCTCAGTTGCAGCATGGCTTTCTGCAGTAGAGCAAACTTGTTATGGGATGGTGGACCCTCATTAACATAATTTTAACATTATCTTCATAGTGGTGGAATGTACTATGGCATGTCTGATAATGTTCATCTTTTCCTTTCCTCCTATATGGCATTCATTTCATTTTGGCTCACAGGAATGCACTAAACCTCAGGTATTGTAACTTACTGTGTATGGTCCACTAACAATTTACGTGTGGGTTTGCAGTGTGATATCATAATACTGATTCAACATTTTGACTAAAATTGCCTTCTAGCCTTTGCTTTGGGAGTTTAGCAATCTCAGTATGATATAAAAATACTTACATAAAAGTGAAATTTACTGATGGCACAATGTCTCTTGCCCAGCTTGATTGACCTTCCTTGCTTTGACATCCTGTGATTTGTAGGAAATGAGAACTATAAACAAAGGGTATATATCAAATTTTTAGTGTTTGGCAGACACTACTCAAGTATCGCCTTCGTGACACAGAGGACTTAGACTTTGATTTTGACTTAAACAATTGGCCCCCATCACTGTTTAGTACCTGTATGTCAGCAAAATGGGGAAATGGAGTGTGACAAGATGAGCACTAAAAAAACAAAAAAAGGCTTTGCCATGGTGTTTCCTGCTTGACATCCATTCTGGTGGTTTCTATTGACTCCGTGTAAAGAAGCTGGATTTTGTAGGCAGACTATGTTTAAATGGCCATTGTCTGAAACACAGGCTTGCCAAGCTAGGGAGAAGGTGCCTGAATAAGTCATGTATCTTGGAATGGTACCAAACCAAACAAAATATGAAAGTTTTTCCTGATATCAGACCTCGAATGCACTGAAAGTGATCTGAAGATCTGAGCAGCATCTTTTAAACTTAAGTGGCACTTGCAGTTGCACTTATCAATGCCAAAGTAAATAAACATTGAGCATCCATCAGATGCAATGTTTGATAAAAATGCGTATTATAAAATTGTTAAATGTCCTCCGCTTTATGCTTGAGAAGTCTCTTGTGATAGAGCTGAAAACAAATTGAAGTTACTGAAGTTTTTTAGATTAAAAATTCTCCCTTTCTTCAAACATAGCTTTGGTGATTTGTCCTAGTTTTTTTAAAATCAGGAAATGTGTTTATTTTAAAAGTTCCTCCTGTGTCACATTGTTAAATTGATTTAACTAAAACATTTAGAGGGTTCAAATTTCAATATGTTTCCAGTATCATAAGCAAGTGATTTCTGGGCTGAAATGTTCTCTTTCTTCAAAATTTATAGTACGCTTCATCTAGGAGCCCAGTTCCTTGCCTTCAGATCAGTGCTCCCCAGTTTTTCAGTGGCACTAAAATATTACTTTTAAGAGTGATAATGTACTTCTCAAATTATGGTAGGAATTTGAAATACTTCATAGTATTTTACCCTTATGTTTGAAAGATCATTTGAAATGAAATCTAATGTTGATTATTGTGCTTAGGCATGTTACTTTTGGGAAAAGTGTTGGTGATTTCTAGGGTAAGGAAAATAAAATCATCATCATATGTGGAAATAAAATGAATGTGTTTTATCATACAGATAAAATTACATACTTCTTTATCACCTTTTATAGTTTGGTAAAATTGATAGTTCTTTTTCAGGGAAAAAAAAAGAGCTGATAAGTTTGAGCTGCTCTCACTTCAATCTAGAAAATTTTTTCTTGTGCTTCTCGAGTCAGAAATCATGTTTAACTAGATTAGTGTTAATGCCTCCTTACTTAATAGCAGAAACTGGATTTTATCTCCTGAATGTGGATTTTCATTCTGTGTGTATCTATATTGAAGGCTACATCATCTTTTCAGTGCAAAGCTTTTGTTTAGAATGATTTGACTGAAATGAATGTGGACCCATTCTCCTGAGAACCTATGTGTCTTTACTTCTGTTTTAGACTGTTTGTTGTTTGGTTTTTGGTTTTGTTTAAAAAAACCCGAAACTTTAAAAGTGAATAATCATCTGTGGAATGAATTTAAAAAAGGATAGACTTTCTCATAATATCTTACTGCCTGTAAACTTTGTGGCTGCTTCAGTGCATCTGTGAAGAATTAGTCATGCTCTGTCTGAGTATTGCTGAGCTGGTTATTATGTATATAATATGTGAAATATTTAGTGTAAATTGACGCAAGTTCGTAAAGGAAAAATCACTTTGGCCAAAATGAGGTACTGTTCTTTAGTGGCATAGAGATTACAAATAGTAATTTGTAACTCCCTGGTTTGTGGTAGTCTGTGTTACTTTAGGCTTGGTATGAAAGCTGAGATGTGGGCTTTTACTAGTCTGTACTGTGGTCTTTACTTTGCTAAAGGCAAAATATCACAGCTCACTGGGGTATGTTTGAAGAGATGCAGGTAGGCCTGTAAGAATAACGCTGGAGCACATGCGGATAGCCCTGAACAGAAAGATGGTCTGTGGCATTTTACTCTGTGTGAATCTGTCCAAATCTGAATTAGTTAACAGGCTTATGAAATTTGCTGCCGGTGCATTCTCAGTCAGGCTTTGTACAGCCAGCTGCTGAAATTGCTGCAAAAGGGCCCTCTGCCTTTAGTAGCCTTTCTTATCCCATTCAGCTTGAGATTCACGTGAGGTGACAATCCGTTTATCCGCTGCTGGAAAGAAAGGAGCGGTGGGCACGGCGCCATCAATAACCCCGGCTTCTCCCCCAGTTTACAAGCATGGAATGATTTTATCCTCACACGCTGCTGTGGACCATTGTGAGATGTGTTTAGGGCAGACAAGTATTCCTTCTGGATTTTATTTTAGGGAGTTGGCTGAAAATGTGAATGAGACGAGGGCTGGAAATGAAACCATGTCTAATGCTGCTGAGTCAAATCTCATCTGCAGCATGACTCCTTGAAAAAATAAGCATGAGAGTTTTTTCTAGCTTGTTTTTTCGTGTGCTATTTTAAAAGAAGAATAAGAGCCTACTGATTAAGTAGCAAATCGTAGAGAACTTTCTTCCTCCCCGTATCGTCTTTTAAAACTAATAGTGCAAAGCATTAGCAAAGTAGCCTTTTCTTCCTCATGCCATTTGGATTTGCATTGTCTGATGAGAGTCTGAAATTCCTGGATTGAAAATTTATGTTCAGATTGTTTTATTTTATGAAATAAGTTTGCCGTTTTCTTTCTGTTGTCTGCAAAATTACATTACAAAACTGTTGTGTTTTAGGAAGGATTTTAAAACACCCATGAATTTTTTTCTGCCTGAATTTGATGCAAAACCCTGGTTGTTTTCCTTTATTCAATGTGTGTGGCTACTGAAACGACATGGAAATTTATAAGATGACAAGCAGTGTTTTCTCGTTGTTAATGCAGTAGATGAGAATTCCAAAAAGTTGAATCAATTTTAGCACTTTGTTACTGAAGTCCAGTATAATTTGAATAAATCTGTCCACTTTTTATTCTCCTAACTTTGTTTTGGCCTCTGTTTCAAGTAGCCTGTTTTAGGCACCAGTTTAATGCTAAAAACCAGCATAATATCATTGCTTCTCTGCATGTTTGTTTATGTTGTATGCCGTAAAATACATGGCCCTAAAATACATGTTGCTGCATGTCCTTCCATGGACCATACTCCATATGAGCATGAAATACCTCGTATGTGCTTGCTTTTCAGCAGTGTGGACTTTGCAGTATGGTGATGTAGCTTGATATAATGTATTCATGTTAGTGCATTGTATTTTACATAGTAAATTGATGCCAGCGTCATAATGTACTTCGTTGTTTTGTGGAATTTCAGTTGTTTTAAATTAGTTTGAATCAGTAGAAATGGTTGTCAGATACTCAGTCTACAGGAAATCTGTTTAAAGGAACACTGTCAATCTTTCAAGCCTGTAAATAGCTGCAGCTTTTAATGTTCCTGATGATTTTTAGAAATATCTATAACTTCCATTCGAATACAAGATCACTTAAAAAACAAACAACTGACTCAATCATGAGTATTCACATAAACAGCAAGAAAATCTTGCTCTTAGGGAGAAAGAATCACATCTAAGAAAATTATTTGATAGGACAGTGAGCAAGAAGATGTGGTAGACACACTGAAAGCTTGACTTTGTGAAAAGGTATAAAGAATATGGAGAGGTTGGAGGGAAAAATAATTTTTTAGGCATCCTTGACTTTGGAAGTGTTGCAAGTCTATTTACAAAGGAAAAAAGCGCCCAGAGAAACAAGTGGGGACAGGTACACTTGGTTATCAGAAATGATTGGAGTGCAGGATGTTCCAGGGTTTTGTCTTTAGAGGTTCGTATGAGTTATGGTAGCTGGACCTATTTATATATAATTTATAAATTTATATATATGTAGATAGCTATAGATATAGATATATATATATACACATATATATGTATACACACATACATATATATATCCATATATCCATATATATACACACACACATATATATATACATATATATACACACATATATACATATATGTATACACACACACACATTTATATATATAAAAATTTTGGAACTTGTTGGTAACTGATTTTTCTCCAGATGGAGGAAAAATGTGAAGCTCCAGGAGGAAGGAAGCTGCTATGTGGCTTATGCAAAATGAAAGCAAGAAGGTTGCCTCAAATAAAAACTGAACTGAACTCACTTTGTTCGTGGTTATGACACAAATTAATTTAGGCAATGTCAGCAGAAAAATGTAATTGTGTACACACCTAAATTTGCAGACTATTTCTGATGAGAAGTAGCATGGTTTGCAAAGTTTTAAACACGTTAGCATAAATAGTGCATGTTTGTTTGCCCAAACACACTTGTCTCTATTAATAACAAAACAGTATAAAATAATTTCTTTAGCATTTCTAGTGTTTGTATTGAAAATAAAAAATGCTGTATTGATTGTTCCATTAATAAAAAAAAGGGGCTAGTTCTTAACATTGCTAAGTGCAAGTATCCTTTTACCAGGAGGGATATTTGTTAAGTTGCTTTTCTTCATCTACAAAATTGTGTAATTTCAAAAGTAGCTGTTTTTATTATTCCATGATGGTGATGATATGCTCATGATTTCAAATGAGATTGATGTGTACATCATACTGGGAAGTAATTCAAAATACTAAATTGATAAACATAGTTAGTATATTTGAACACATCCAGTAGCATTAATTCCTTGAGGAGTGTGATTGTGTTATACAGTGTAGGCTCATTTTGAAGTGAGACACTACAAAAATTGTGGGATAATTTTACCTGAAATGTGAAATTCTTGAGATGATTTGGGCAAGCTCATGATAACCTTTTTTTTTTTTTTTTTTTTAATGGAAATTGGATGTTTCTTTATGGGAACATCCACTGGTAACGTTATAATGGCAATAAGTAATTCTCATCCCTGTGTTCTGTGTGTTCTGGCAAAACACCACCTTTTTAGCTTAACAGCTTCCTTCCTTCCTTCCTTCATCCGTGTTGTAAGGGATTCTTACTGTTTTGAGTTATGTATTAAGTTGTGTATTATTGTTAATATATGGGCAATGCTATCATTTTATTTTGTGTAGCACCTGAAGCAGAGCAAAATTGTTAGCTCATCATCCTTTTAGTAATGACTACTGGCAGGCTAATGCAAAATTAATGACATGCAGTGTGTTATTTACTCAACTTGCAGCTTCTGTCAGAGGTTGTCTATTTTTATAAATTACATCATCCCTACTGCAGAACTCTTATATCCATTGGGATTTACTGTTCTTCCATTCCCTTTGGAAGGGCTCACATTGATGTCATAACTGGATTTGTAATTGTGATTAGATTTGGAAACTCAAAGAGAAACATTGAAGCTATGCAGTATTTTCTGCAACTGAAGTGTCAGTAATATTTTTGAGCAGTGGGTTTTTTTTACAGATTAATGCTACTAGGTCCTGTTTACAGCTCGTAGAGTTGCCAATACTTTATAACCACACATCTGTGAAACTTTGGTTAATAATAGCATAGATTTTCCAGAGTAGTATGATTTTATTGCTGTTACTGAATTGTGATTTGCTCTTTTATATTATGTAAAAGATTGTTTTTCTGAGATGTAGGGTATAAAACTAAATGTGAGGTATGTTGTCAAAGCAGAAAGTTGTTCATGCAGCAGAAAAATGGATTTTTCATAACTCTTTTCTAAATTGATCATTGCATAATGTAACTAAATACAAATATTCAATTTCTACCAGTTGGACTCCATGATCCTTGTGGGTCTCTTCCAACTCAGCATATTCTCAGATTATGTGATTAAAGATGAGGAAAATTTAAAAAGCAAATTCATCCATGTGTTCTTAAATATTTTTAAAAAGGATATCCTCATTAACATAAGGTTGATAAGTTAGAAGCACTGTTTGTATATAAAGTACATATGGGGAAATGGGATCTGCCATATTATATCTGTAGAATGCCAATCCAGGTCCTTTCAGTGCTGTCATTTCTGTACAGATGAGTATCATGAGTGATAGTAGCAGTGTAGTTATTTGCCCACTAAAGGATGGAAAGAAGCTGTCAATTCATTTTTTTCCCAAGCATCTGAGCCTCTGTTATGTGGCCTGGGCTTGACATAGTGACTTAAAGATAAAATTACTAGTATTGCTAGGTGGCAGTCTTTCTGTTTGTGAATACTTTTAATAAGGCCTTGTATTTGACTTTGACTGATTTCACATTATCATTTTGCTGAGTGAATATCAAGGCTCAAAATAATTAACAACTTTAGTAGTTAACATATGCTAAACAATTAAGAAAGTATGTATAGAATTGAAACATGGGGAAAATGTAATGTTCTAAGCTCCAAGAAGGTCAATGGCATTCTGGCCTGGATCAGCAGTGGTTGTCACCCTGTGCTCAGAGCTGGTGGGGCCGCTCCTTGAATCCTGTGTTAAGTTTTGGGTCTCTCACTACATAAAGGACATTGAGGTGCTGGAGAGTGTTCAGTGTGTGATGAGTAAACCCTTTTCTACTTTATTGGGTGGATGTGTGTATCACAGTGCCCAGGCTACATCCTGCTGAGTGTAAATGCCATTATTCATGCTTACATCCTTCACTGGGTGACAGTTCAGTTCAGGAGGGCTAACAAGTCCTAAGTAAGCAAGGTAGTTACCTGGAATTTACAAGGTTGGTGTGTAAATTCTTTCCCTGTCCTTCATCACCTTGTTGTGTAGTCATACTTTTTAAGGACTTTTAAAATTCTTTGTATTTACACTTTTCTGATGGAAAGATTTTTTTTTTTAATGAAGAAGTTTTTTTTTAATGTAAGGTCTAGGTAAAGTGTTAGTATTCTGTTGTTTGAGTCATGGGCATTGGGAGCTGGGCTTTAGGTTTGAGTGGTTAGCCTTAATTATATTTGAATTTTCAGACAGTAAAGTTTTGACATGCAGCTGGAACAGTTGGCAGGTGTTACATGTATTGTTGATGTGGCTGGCAGAAAACCAACACAGATTGTGTTCTCACTCTGTTTTGCATTATTTTACGTGTGTGTGTGTGCATGTGCTAAAATGTAAAATATTTTACTTTTCGTTCCTTTTACTTCTAAATTATGTATTACTCTTGAACACTGTAATTTGCTGAATGTAAAGGCCTGCAGCTAACTGGTTTTAAAGTCTTCAAATGATCTCTGTGGTGCACAAAAGACCACTTTAAGACTTCTGACACCAGTCTTGGAATACAAAACAGTGTAGAACTAAATTATAAGGGAAACTCAGTCTGGTAGGTTTTTATTTAACACTTCTATATCTAGGTAGCTGATCTTGTAATTGCAAGGAAAAAATGTAGTGTTACATTTGCAAAATGGGACATCCGTCAAGTGACAGTAGTTGGCTTCCTGGTTTATTTGATTGGGAAAGAGGAGAGGGAAAGGGCATTTCTTAGAATTTTATAGTAAGTTCTCTTTATTTGAAGGATATATTGCTGTGATTTGACTTTTTTCCTATAGAAAACCAATTTGGCTCATTTTGCTTGATAATTACTTTAAAAGTAAAGGATGTGAAATTGCATGGGGTTTGTTACTGATAAAAGATCTGCATAAATTATATCTGTACAGTTGCTAGAGGCAGGGCACAAAGCTCTCAAGATATGTTAGTGCATGGTGCATTACACAAGAGAGGATATACAGGGGCATGAGGAGAGAGTTCTCCCAAAAGAAAATGATCTTACTCTGGTAAACTCTTGAGTGTTGATTTTAATTGGGAACCCCTGGAGAAGGCTCTTCAGAGAGTCTCCTGGCATGAGACTGTGACTGGAGACAAAAGCAAGAGTTATTTCCTTCCAACAGAAGACTGAAGTGAATGAAAATTCTCTGTAACAGCAACCAGCTCTTTCAAAGTTAAACTTCTCAAAACCCCAGATAAATAGTAAGTTACTCTGGGAGATGTCCAAGTACACATTTAAAAAGATGAACAGACAATTCTGGTGGTTTTCTGCTGGTCCCATCTATGTCTGTACCTTGAACAGAATTTCTCCCTTAAAGCTTCCAAGTAAGTTCAAGGGAAACTGTTAGAAAGCATATCGTATTAGCTTAGAACAAAAATACTGCCCTTCTGCTACTGCTGAAGTCACCTAATGAATAAACAAAGAACAACAGAAAAGCAGCTAGCATTTACAGGAGACTGAAAAATCTGGGGTTTGTTTGTTTTTAATCCATTATTATTTCATATTGAGACATTAAATAATTGTTCTCCTGCCTCGGTTGGTCTCAGATATGTTCAGTTCTGTGCCCCAACAATCATTCTTGTAATGCAAAAATGTCAGCATATTTCAGGTGACAGGTTTCAATGGGGCTACTAATGACCATAACAATATAGAATTTGGACAGTTGATTGACCTCAGAAAAGTCCCCTCAGTTTTAGTTTTTCCTTTTAACAGTGCAGCAGTGGGATACACATGAAAGAGGTATGCAGTTATCCACCTTCTATAAAGTTTTTCCACATTGTTATACAGCGAAGACTGTGGAATTTTAGGGTTGCCTCACATAAGTGAAGAACTTGTGTCCCTAGATTCCTGCTGTGAAATTGGTATGGACACAATGATATGCGGGAGTTTTTTGTGGGTATTTTTGTTTGTTTGTTTTTCCTCCAAGATAGTGGGCTGATTTGTATCTCAGAGGTGAACCTTGTCCCCAGCAGGTATGGATGTCAAAGTGCTGTTTAGATCTGGTAAAGAGAACTTGCTACTCCTGTGTGCTTGAGATCACGATTCTTGACCTTAAAAGTGTGCTTTTTTTCCCAGTTCAAAACCAGAAAGCACTTTCTCATGTTCTCTGATGTGATTAACATGCCATTGTTAAATCTGGTCATTACATCAATGTGAGAAAATTTTGTAAATGCTGGGAAAAACTTCCATCTATCCTGACATAATGCATTTTTTCCACTTCTGAAGTACTGAAACAGTTAAGGAAATGAAACAAATCTGTGATCATTCTGCCAACTGAAGTAATTAATATCACAAATTTTATGCCTGATTTTTAACATTTAATAATGATAATGTATAACTTTAAAGCTGTGTTAATATGCATTAAACTTTAGGCTTGTAAGAACACTTTGCTTTGTGTAAAAATCACAGGTAAATCGGTTGAAGATGACATAAAGTGACTTCACAAGCATACATATTACATATGATTTTCTCCTAGCAGGGGCACAAAAGATATGTTTATTTTTTTTCTTTTTTATTTTTCCCCTAAAAGCATTGTTAAATGTAAAGCATAAATAATTATGGAGTCCAGAGAAAAGTTTCTGTGCTCTGGTGCTGTGGTGAGCCTTTGCTCAAGTCAGTTCTATAATTTAGATATTGTGGAAATAGGACATCTTGTCACATTTTGGATGAATGTCCATCAGTTATAGGTTTTATTCATGTCTGTTCTAACATAATTGTTGACCGTGAGAGAATCTGATGGCAGATATTTTAGATGAATACTATGACTTGCTCCTGTTTTAAGATGGATGGCATGCAAACAGAAAGTTTGCTGTGCTGAAAGCAGAGCTGTGCACAGAAGGTGACAAATGATTCTGCTGTGAGAGGGAAGATTGGCAGCCCATGGCACATCCACCCAGCTGAGGCACCAGCCCAACTGCTCTGGGCTTGTCATTATTTTAAAGATCTGGGTTATAGATTCATCTGCAGCAGCCGTTCAGCAGAAGGGCATTTGTTCAAATGGTGTGTAACATTAGTAAATGTGTTATCAAAACAGCACACACCACTCCATTGTAACTCTTGCTTCAGTGTCACCAGCAGTGCAGTGAGCGTCGTTACAGTGATGGCAGTGCCACAGCTTTATGAATCAGAAAAAATAATGTGGCAAATACTGTGTCTTCATCCATGTGTTTTGGCCAAAGTGGTGTTTTAATACCTTGGAGAACATATTTGGTAATTTTCTTTTATTCAACAGTTTTCTTTAAAGTTCTCAAAGTTCTTGATAAAATATTAATAGGAATAGGTGTTCCTAGACCATCCCATGACTGCTTTATGCTAATAAACAGGAACTCGCTTGCATGAAATTAGGTCATATAGCCAGATATTTAAATTGTTGGCAGTAAATTTGTCTGAGTACTTTAGTATAAGACTTATGCATTGTATGGAACATTTAAATGTATTGTAGCATTTTGAGTGAATTATTGTTCCAGCTTTTTAGTGGTTTCAGTTGGTGTTTTTAAATTTGATGAGAGCATCAGATTGTTACTTAGTAATCTCTCTCATAAGGTTGGTGGGAGGCAGAGAACACCAGCATTATAAAATTCAGAAACACAGTCCTGGGAGTTTAACAGTTTTGTGTCCAATAGCCGCGAGCTTAAATTTAAGTTTTAAACTTCACTTCTTTCCAAGTGAGGAGGGCATGGGAAAGAGAAGATGGCTCTGCCTTATTTTCCTTAAAATCCGTCACTCCATTCTTGTACTCTTCAATTTAGCTGTTATTCCACCTACGCAGCTGTGTAATATCTGTGTCATTGTCCCTCCTTCACTGTGGATGTTTTTTCTAGCTACTGGAGTCATGCAGTGGCAGTAAATTTGGTGACCTTAGAGTGTTCTGTTGGTTTTTGTGTAGGTATTTGAACACGAAGGAAATGATACTTTACATTGTGTTTAAAGGGAAGGGGAAAATGGGCTGGTAATTTCTGGTTTTGAGGTACTTTGGGAAAAGAATGGTCCCTGTGTATGTAATCTGGATAAAAATTTGAGTACTTCTGTAAATAGTTGTGAGTTAAGGTGACAGCTTGAAACTGAAGAATTGAGGTAATCTTTTGTTACAGCATTTGTCATTAACCTAAAAAGGTTTAATACTCCAAGCATTATTGGCACTGCTTAGGAGAATGATATCCATGTGAGATTGTGTTTTAGAATGTAAAATAGTTGAGGTATTACAGTCAGATGACACATGCTGCTGAGATGTCTGCAAATTCCTACCTAGAATTCAATATTGTTTATGAATCCGTAATTCTATGAGGTAGTCCAAGGATGTCCATACAACTGTAGTTGCTTTTGAAATGGTTTTTTAACGTTCTTTTCTATGACTCAAAAAGACACACTAGATAAATACAGTATTTTGAAAGCAGCCAGGGATAGCTCATCATGTACAATTATTGCATCTCAGGTTTATTAACATCTCACTTTAATAGCCTAAAAGCATTTGCAGAACTGTCTTGCTTTTATTTTTTTTCCCAAATTTTTAAGTCTAAGCAAGGAGTTCTTACATGGGTTTTGAAAAACCCATGAACACAAAGTTGTAGGTAGGTTTTCTATGATGTATTTATACTTGTTTATGATAGCAACTTCCCACAATGTGTTCTCATGTTTTACACTGATTTAAATACCATTCATTTTTTGCTGTAACTTATAACAATTCACTGGACTTCTGCTTTAATTATTTTTTATGAAATACAAATTATAGTAGGTAGTTTCTGAACTGAAAATGGACAGTACATATGATCACACTGGCATGGGAAACGGTGGCAGTTGAGGAGGAAGGAGTAGGGAAATGGAATCAACCATTTATTTCTTAAAACTAGTTTGACTCACAAATTGTCTATGAGTGGTGTTTTCTTCACCTAATTACATAAATGTCACTTCTCACATTTTGAATGTAAAGAGGCTTATTTCTCTGTTTTGGAAACCACAAAATTTTTATCAGTCTGATGCATGTGAACATCAATTAAACTTTAAGTTGATAAAAGTTTTTGCATTCATGCACAAAGTACTGGCTTAATTTACTAACTGGTGAGGAGAGTTGTATAGTAGTGACCAGCCTAAGTAGTAAGAAAGTGCTTCCTGGCATTGTTTTATGAAAGTTTTGTGTTTCACTACTGTTTTGATGGGTTTAATCATGTTTTCATGTTACTCTTGAAGGCTTATGCCACAGAAATCTGTGCTAGATTTTAGCTGGAAGTACCAACTGATGCAGAGAGGATGCATGTTGATAGTTGTGTGTGTGATGGAGTTCAGAAAGTGGTGTGCTGCCTTCCTACATGGGGACATGTTTCTGTTTTGGCAGAACTTCACTTTTTTCCTGACACGAGCATAAAATACCACACTCAAATTCTGTTCATGGTGTTAACCTCAAGGCCACCCAATCAGACTGAAGAGGGTTTTAATTGCTTTGTCAACAAGTAGTATTTTTAAATTTTGTTCTAGCAAGGGATTTGCCTAAGCTTCCTATAATTCATAACTTCTGCTACTTCTGATCAGCACTGCATCAGAAAATTGATTGTACTGAGCATTTAACTGTTTTACAAGGCTTAAGCATAATTTAACATTTTGAAATCATCTGTTAGTTGCACTGGCACATGGCAAAGAGTTTCAAAATTCTAAACTAATTGTTGTAATTAAATAACTTAAAGAATAACTTATCTTTTAGAATTTACTAGAAGACCGAGGGCACAAGTGTTATTAAACTCTCATAAATGCAAATACATTCCATTTAAAACGTGTTGTGTATGAAACTGTGTCCATAGAATAATTGTGCAAAAAATAGAGGATTATTTCAGGATCTTTTCTAGCTTTACTAGAATTAATTTCCACTAATTTTTATAGCCTCATTTGCTAGCAATCATTGCCAGGAGTGATGGAAATCAATGTGTAACAAACTAAACTCATTATCAGTGTACATGTTAATTTGGGGGAAGGCAGCTGCAGATTGTATGACACAGTATTCTGTAGTATCCAATTTTTTTTCTGTGTGTTTTGCCTGTGTAACAACTGTTACATCTTTTCTTCTATTGTCCTTGCTAAAAAAACCCCAAAACTTTGAAGTTATTGTAAGGCCAGATGGTCTCTGATTTTAAAGAATGTGTTGTAAAGATGTTGCAGAGAACTGTACTGAAGTTGAAGCTTAATGGAAGTGTGTCATGTTCCTGGCTTGGTCAATCCTGTGTCAAGTGGTAGTACAAACTTGTGGCCCTTAAGAGGTATACATTGTATGGGGCTGACAATTTATTTATTGCTGAGCCCAGTCCCCATTGCATTTCAGTTCCTCTGCAGCATGATTTTGCTAACACAGCATGAGAAGTGGTGTAGTGTAAATGGGAGTGACTGGGGAGATTTCTCAGTGTAAGATACAATTACATTCTGAGGGGAGAATTATAAATGCCATATTTATGTCAATCTCTTCCGCAACCTGTATCCCCATGTGTTTTTAGTGGAATTTGTGTATTCAGTGTGCAAGGAGAAGCAGGAGCTGTGTTCAGAAAGGCTTGAAATGGTATGTTAAAGGTGTCTGGACATGCACCTCCCACACCCCCTGGATGGGATGTCTGTGGCCTGTGAAGGGGCGAAGCTGCTGGAAATCTGAGAGAGCTCATCAAGTGCACTGTTTGTAAATACGTGATAAAAATGTTTACAGCTCTGCAGCAGCTGTCTTTTGGGTGGGGGGAAAGGGAGGTGATGCCTCTCTGCTCCAGCATGATCTTCTTGAAAAGTCATGTTCACATGAGGATTTGGCGAGGTAAACGTGGGTCCTCATTCCCACCCTGACTTCGGTGATATTCTTAGGAGCCAGCAGCAAGCGGATCCCTCCCTCTGGGGATGCCTTGATCTTCCGAGGCTGATTCCAGACACAGGCAGGAGCTTGCTGTTTTATCTGCATTGTCCATCTGCACCTTAATGAGTGAAACAGTTAAGTATCGGAGGGCGCAAGCCTCAAGGAATGTGTCTTCCATTTGACTCGAATATTTCGGTGGATGAAGGGAGAGAGGGAGGGAGAGGAGAGAGAGAGAGAGAAATTCACTTACATCACTCGAACTGCATTGAGTGTGTGCCTGTGTGCAGGTTAAGAGACAGACTTCAGTGTCTTTGCTTTCTGCAGGAAGCAGCAATGCCGTTTGTATCCTAAGAGGAATTTTTTATTTAGAAAAGGAAGCATTCTTTCTACCCAGGAAATGGCTTTCCTTGTGCGTTGCTATGCCAACTGCCTGCAGCCATGGTCTTCCAAAGTAAGCACAATAACGTAATTATATTGGCGTATTGCATTCAGACTCATGATTCTCTGGGTTTTTGTGTGTGTAACTGTGTTGTATTTTTGTTGCTGACTCTTTGGGCGGTAGGAGTGGTTGTCTTGATGGTGAGGAACAGGCATCATAAAATTAAATGTCCATCAATGTCATGCTGCTAAGATTAATTGTGCAAACTTGGTTAGCTGAGTGGAACAGAGATCACTGGTCACTACTCTGTCAGCATCATTAGCAGCCAGGGGAGGAGGTCCCTATTCGTGTGCGCTGCCCTGATTTTGGGGGAGTGGAGGGTAGTGGTGGCGGGAGGGGGGGAGGCTGCATTTGTGAGTGTGTGATTGCAAATGAAACAGGAGTATTAACAATGCTTGGCTGAGTGCTGGAGGCTGGTTCCTGCACCCTGACTAATATAATACTGTATTAAGCCTTTTTGAGGGAGTCTCTGTGCAGTCAGCCATTTTAGCTTTTTTTTTCGTCCTTTTTTTTTTTTTCCCCCTTTCCCATTCCTCAGGCTCAGGGAATGGTTTTGTTCCCTTGCATGGATGCTGGATATGTAGGGTTTCATCAGGCTCTGTACGTCCTGACATGCTTAGACTTTCAGTGTTACAAAAATGGAGACTAACGCTGTCATTTGGATTGCTGCTCTGCACTACAAGTGCGAGGGGGGTTTTGAGCTTACCAGTAGTGACACTTTTAGCTCCAGCTTGGTTTCACCCCCTCCGCCTCTTTTTAATTTAATGCTGTAGAGGGTGACTTGCCATCCATAAGAAATTGGTACATGATGTGTAAATTCAGTTCAGCTTATGTTTCTTCATTATGAAACCACTTGCAATCCCAGCTAACCATGGAGTTATGGGCCAGCAGGAGAAGCACTCAGTAAGTATTGCGAATTCTGTTTGTTCTATCAATAACCTGTCACGGGCAAACTGCATGGAGATTGAAACTGCTTGTCGTCCTGCTTCCCGGCTTTCCTGCTTGTGGATTTAATAGCGGCTTTGGAGGGAAAGCTGTACCTGAGGTGGCATTCATGTCGGTGGCTGTATTTGAAATTGTTTTTAGCTTAGAAAAGGCAACTCTGTAGGTTCTTTCTGAATGTTAAAAATTTAGTGAAAAAATGCTGACATAGTTTGGTTGGGCAGGAAGCTGTGAGCATTCAGTTAGAATCATGCATTTGTTAAAACTTCAAAGATATATGTAAGCTGTATAACAAGTGATATAATTGTAGGTGATGATAAGAATAGATTTATTCCGTCTAGTGTATGGCACTGGTGTACTGTTGCCTTGTAGCATGGCGTTTAACATCTGTGATACACTAATGCTGAAATGCAGAAACTGTTAGTAAAACACAGAATGAACAAAAGGCATAAGTACTGATGCTTTCTAATTGATCCCATGAGTCAGCTACACCTTTTTCATGCTTTAATCCCATAGGCTGCCTGTGTTTATTGTTTGGGAAAAATGCATTCATAAGCAGAAGAGCAAACATTATTTAACAAGGCCTCAGGTGTCAGGAATTAGAAATTTAGGTTTTGCATGATGAAAAGGTTCTATAAGTTCTATAAGAATGTATAGAATCTTATTGCTCAGTAAAAATGTTTAAATCTTCATGCTGGATTTTATATGGTTCAATATAGTTTTCTGTCTTAAATTTTGTTTCTTGAAAAGGTATTTATGAATATATGTTCTGTGAATACTGTGTCTGTTAGAATGTACATGGGAATGTGTACCAGTATGTTCAGCAGATACAGTTAAAAATCATAAATAGTGGGAAGAGAGGATAGCAGGAACTTTTTGAAGGAGGAACATTTTTTTTCATAATTCAGTGTTGATTGTGTAGAAATACAGAAAGTATTCTAGAAACGTTTTAGAATGTGTCCAGTGAATTTTTCTTACACATGTAGCAGACATATCACAGTTTCTTATTGTAGACTGTTTTGTTCTTTTCCCTTCCTAATTACATTCTAAGTATAAGGGAGTTCATGTAACCAAACCGTTTGGTGTTCATGAAATATTTAGAACTTAATCTAAAAAAACCCGAACAAAAACCACCTTCTTTCCTCCTGCAACTTAAGCACTGAAGGAGCTGAAATAGAATAGGATACCTTGAATTTTCAAATAGGAATAAAATGAAAAAGCTGCATATGTAGTGCTTTTCCCTGCTCTTTCTACTCTCCAAAGAATGCCAATCAAAAGTTCTAGATTTATGCTGGTAGCGCACAGCAAGTTTAACTGATATTAAATAAGTGCTTGTAGATAAAGGAAAAGTAAACTAGCTTTTTAGAAACTCTACACTACAAATTCAGTCATATTCTAATTGTATAACTTTGAGTTATTTGAATCAGAGATGAATTTCACTCTCCAAAATGGAGACTGGACCAAAATGTAGGAATAGTAAAGGGAAAAAGGTCAAGGTATTGCTTTAGAAATGTCCCCATATATGCAAGAGAAAGAAATCATACTTTCTGACATGCAGTTTCAGATTTTGCATGAACAAAAACCATAGTTTAAAGACTGTATAGAAGTTTTAAACTAAACTGTTAGGACACAGAGGAGCTCAGCAAAAAACACCACCTTGGCAATGAAACTTTTCATGCCTGTTCACCAGGTAGACATAATTTTCTTTGGAAGGTAAGACTGAAAGATGTAAATTTTTGGTAGAGAGGGAAGGGAAGCTTGGAGTTCCAAGGCATACAGACTTTATCTTACTTTGCCTAAGAGGAAAACTTCTTGAATTAATCATTGCTGGTAATGAGTTATTTTCATGTTAGTGTGTTCCCAGAATTCTAAATATTTTATTGATATCCGACTTGAACTTATTTCAAGGAGATAGGCTTAATTACTTCTGTGACATCCCCACCCAGAGTCTCACAGCTTGATTTGCTGGGACAATCTGGAACTGAATGCAAAAATCTCCTGTGCCAGGTTTCACAAAATTCTGTGAATTAATTTTAGTTAATGCTGTTAAATCTTAGTTTCACACTAGTTTAGATAGGGAATGAGGGATATGGTTTATATCTACTGTTCTGTGAAAGTGGTATGCAAACTGGCCATTGTAGTAATCATGGTGAGAATGGAGAGAGGAAGAGTAAAAAGTGCTCTTGTGTTTCCTAGATTTTTTTACTACAAAAAATAAAATCAGCAGCATCAATCAAGTGTATTGGTCTTACGTGCCTCATATTTCATAAATTGGAAGAGTGTGAAGCAGTGCTACAGACACATATCTGAAGGTGATGTTCCTTGATACACAACTACTGTCATGTGTTTAACAGGGAGTAAAATTACGCTCTGGGTGAAAGATGGCAGAGGAAGAAAAACTGGATTGTTGCAAAAATACTTCTGCTTAGTTCCTTTATTTAATGTACTTTACCAGATTTTGTGTAATTAAAGGAATCTTAGAATGATTTGGGTTGGAAGGGTCCTTAAAGATCATCTTCTTCCAACCCCTCTGGTGTGGACAGGGACACTTGCTAGACCAAGTTGCTGAGAGTTCCATCCAACCTGGCTGTGAACAATTCCAGGGACGGAGTATCTTCAGTAGGTTCATTCTGTTTGGCTGTGTCTGTGCTGGTTATAAGAGTCCTCTGAGCTAGCTTTGTAGTGCTTTCATTACAATTTTCCTAATCTTAAATTTTAGGAAGATGAATGATTCAAAAAATATTTCTTTGTGGATGTTGAAACTATCTCTTGAAAAGCTTCACACATTGCATCTTATACCTGGTTTATTATGTGAAAAAAATCACATGAAGGTCTAGTGCATGAAGATTCCCATTGTAGTCTTGGGCCTTGTATAGTGTTAGTTTTCTATCTTATTTCTCTTTTTCAGTTGTGTCTGTTGTTTGGAGGAAATTTTCTCAAGGTCGACTAAAAAAACAAAATGAAAAAATTGACAGGTATAATGACTTGTAAAAATGGGACTTGAGATGCATGGTTCTTATATGACTGTGATGACTAACAACTGAGGAATTGCACAGTACATTGGAGTGACTTACGGAGAACCTGTAAGAAAGTATATTTTTATTTCAGGTGTAGTTGAACTAAAGTCTGCGAATAAAGGACATGTTTTGCTGCTGGCACAGTGGTCATGGGCACTGCAGTCTTTGATGTGCTTGACCCGTCTTGATTTACTGAAAAATGCTGGTTGTTTCAAATTGTTCAAATATGGTTGTTTTAGTTTGATACGTAGTAAGGGTGCCAGTTGGCATGCTTTCCTAAGAAATCTAGAACTATACTAGTAATAATTTTCTGTTGCTGGAAGAGATCATCAGTATTTTTTCTTAACTCATATAATAAATGTGGCCTGGTATAGTTATTTGTCATTTGAGTGAGCATCACACAGGACTAATAAGACGTGGGAAAGAGATGTGGTGGTGTGACCAGATGGCTACAGTTGGTAAGCTTTTGCACATTTTTATATACATGTCTGGAAAAAAACCCCTGATATATGAAAAAGCTCCATCTAGGTAGTAGTGTCCTGTTAGCTGCTACAGCTGCTGATGGTTATGATTTTGTTCATCTTGGTGAATTACATTGCACTGGGACTTGATACAGATTATCTTTTTTTTGTTGTTAGGCAAATTGTTTAATTGTTTAATTGTTGGCACTTACTGAAACCAGGTTTCTGGTTTGGCCCCTTCTTTCTGGTTATTCCTTTCCTTTTAAATTGCATATTTTGAAAAAAAAAATCCTGTCTGGAGACCAATGAAGGTGTTGTGGATTTTTCACGTGATTAGAAATGTTGTTTCACCTCTTTATAGGTGCATTATGATAGAGTCTTTAAATATATACAGCAAGATTCATCTGAAGATGGATAGCTCTGATGTAATGAGCAGCTGTTTGATGTTTTGGGCTAGCTGCACTGCCCAAAAGGCCAGGTTGTTCTTATGGTGTACTATTCAAGTCTTACTCAGAAGAGAAAACCATAAATATTTTTCTCTTCTGTGGCTTTTGAAGATGCTTGTATCTTCAGTATTCCGGCAATTAATTAAGGTGTTGCGGGGGCGGCATTGTCTTAATTTTTCAGGTAGGTCTGCTGAAGCAAATCTGTGGCAAAACATGAGGACAGAATTTTGAGAGCTTAAGATGGTCATTCCATAGCATAGTAAGGTCTAAGTAAAAATATAGAGGATGGATTATATTGCTTGAATTTTCTGTATTGGCCTAGTTCAGGTACTCACAGCCTAATGATCATATGAAAGGTTGATTTTAAGTGACTTGCCTGGCATCCTGCCAGAGATCTGTGGTAGGCTCTGGCTAAATTCCTGTTCTGCAGGACAGCATTTAACTGCAGATTTCCCCAAAAGCTTACAAATGGCAAAATTTGGGTCATTTCATAGGAATGAAAGTGAATGCGTTTAGTGACCTGTAGAGATGGCCATGAGAGCATCCTTGGCACATAGAAGATGTCCTGCTATCTTTCTGTTATGGTTTCATGCCTGGGGATTGCACAGCGTATTTCAAAATGACAGGAAAAGAAAAAAAAATAGAAGCAAGCCATACCAGTAAGGCTGCCATCTATATGTAATGAAGTAGTGAAAATTTTTTCGGGTCAGCGTGGATGATGTAGAAGATTGCACAGTAAGGGCATTTTTTAGCAAGTTTATGAAGTAAGAGAATGTCAGGCCTCGCAACATAATCAGTATTATGGCTCTGGTTTATATTCCAAAGTGGCCCAATCTAGTGGTGCTGTTGGAGTGTTTGCAGAGAGATATTTTTGATGGTGCATACTGAAATGTGGCATTTATAGTCACAATGCAGATGTGAACCTGAAAAGGAAAGTCAGCTTCTTCAAAATGCTATTTTGAGACTGACAGACTAAAGCTATTTATTATTACTGAGTTGTTGGCACTCCTGCCTGATCATCAGACGTGCTGAAAATCTGGCTGAAACTGAGAGCTGCTGATAACCAACAATTAAGAAAAAAACAGAAACTATCCAAGCAAAAATCCCAAACATTCAAAGAAGTAAAAAATCCTAAATCCTTTAAGATAGTGTTGACTTGCTCCTGATTCTATGAATTAATAAAGGCATAGGAAGGAGTGAAACTCTAAAAAACAGAAGATAATGTGTTGTGTTAAGTAGCCTAAGTAAAAAATACTACGGAACTCACAATATGCACAATTAGTAGCATGAAGTTCATTGTAACTAGAAGCAAGCACTAAGGAAACTAAGGAAATCCTATGCCTCAGTATCTCAAGTTCATTATTCCACCTGCAAAATAATTGCGGTCCCTTGCTGAATACCGGCTCAAGGGTTTTAATCAGTGATACTTATGCTAGTACTTCATTTCCAAGTGACGTAAACTCAACAGTTTAGCAAACGAAACTGTAAAAATATTCCAGTAAGAGGAAGTAAATTAGATTTTTTTTTTTAAATTTCATGTTTAATTATCTAAGGCAGGGGATCTCAGTGATAGGTAAAGAAATATGCAGCTTATAAGAGGATTAGCAAATGCTGTGAGTTGTGTTGCTTTTTTCTGCAGTCATGATTGCTGCTGGTACTACTCCAGTATGCAAAAGTGGAGGGAGGTGTCTCCTGTTCTGTATTCTGCTGCTAACATGACCTGAGGCTTATCTGCAAAATACTTCTGTACTCGATAACTTTACAGGTTGTCTGCAAAATCAATGAAATATGAAGAGGTAACTGGAAGGATTTAAGAATATGTGCATTAGGAACTACGATTTCTAAATGGTAAACTAGAATTGCGTAAATATTTAAGCTACGTTCAAACCATCAGCACTCTGGGATAATGATGTTGGTACTGGAAACTCTTAAGTATAATTTTTTTATGCTTATTTAAAATTTTTCTTCAATTAGTTTGCATATTTTTTATTCCTTGTTGTATTCTAGGCCTGAAATTGCTACAAATTAGCTCTTGACAGCATCCTTGATGTTTGAAAAACTGCACTAATTTCACTAAGCCCTTAACGAATACACAGTGGTGTGATTTTTGCTTGCCTGATGTAGGGACAAGATTTTCAGGATTTTTGGGTTATTTTATTAAAGTCTGACTTTTATTTTTGATATCTTCATTGCAACAGCACATATATGACCAGACTATTAATTCTTTTCACTTGTTATTACTGGTGCATTCTTGTTAGCTTTTTCTAAATTTCAAAATTAATAGAAGTAATACTGCTGTAAAGAGGAAAAAAAACCTCCTCGATAGGGTATTTCAGGAGTTGCGGAGTTGAGTTTAATACTGAACCAGCATTTCCAGGGTTTGAGAAATATGGCTAATATTAAGGATTTGAGAAACATGAAGTATTAATGTTTTGAGATCTACCCTTGACCAAAGAGCCTTGTACCCACCACACTTCATTCTCAATATTGTTTTTAAGAATCTGGTAGCCATAGTGCAAGAAAAATGTGGCATGACTCCAGCAGTTCTGCAGTGTTTTTAGGATTCTAACCTCTGCATGCTTAACCCATCAATCTGCTCCAGAAATGTCACTGGCACTCGTATGGTATCCCAGAATTGGATGGTTGGTGGTTATTCCAATTTTGTCAGCTTGCCAGTAGTCTTTTTGCTGTTCATTTTGAGATGGTGATGATTCAGCTGAGAACCAGGGGAAGAATAAACTGTGCTGAAGGGGTCTCTGCTCAGTGGGTTACTTGTGAAAGCTGATCCTGTGCCCAGAAGCTAAAATTTATAGGAGTGTTTATCATTCCTTCCAAACCCCCGTTTGTATAGCGATACTAGAAGGACAGCTGAAGGACAAAATATTCAATGCTGTTATGTGGGTGATGTTGAAGGTAAATAGCTTTACATTATCATAGCACCTGACACAAGCAGTGCTGCTACTTAGTACCTAATACGTCTGAGGTGTAGGGGTGGAGAGGAGCTATTGCCTGAATTTATTTTATTTTTCACTCAGGACAGATGCAGTTTCACACTGTTAGGTGAAATAACTGGAAGATAGGAAATGTTGTGTCTATGTTGTTTGTAATTTAGTCTTGTAGTGCTGGACTTGGTTACTAGACCAGCAAGATTCCATTAATTCCATTAGCAAGAATGTTGGTCCTTTGGGCAAAAGGCTACATCTGTGTTTTTTGGGTTGCTCTCACAGCAAATATGAAGCTTGCTGCCATGACCAACTTCACAGTGTTCAGCTAACCTGGCATTCCATGCTTGGCCTAAACCTTAAGCTGCACAAAAAGCTAAAAATAAGGCCATCAGTCCTTTTGTGAACACTGGTCTCCATTGCAGATGTTAGAACACAAAACCCTGGCATGTATTAGTTCCCTTTTCATGAAAAGTGAAAGAGGATTTTCCTAAATGGGAAGTAGCTTGCTAAACCTCACAGCTTGGACTGAGTAGTTTTCTAGCCTTTCCCAAGTCCTGAGTTATAAGCAGTCAAGTTGATGTCTCCAGTAATACGATGCTCCTTCCAAAGCCTGTCTGGAACACCTTAAAAAAGCATCAAATAATTTGATCTGCTACAATTTCAATAGTTCCTTTCCTTTGTGGTGTATGGATTGTGACTGCCCTTTCTTTAATTCAAATGGTTTTCTGATTTTTCCTTACACGTCTTCTGAATTCCAGTTTAGCGACTACTGGAAACAACAGAAAGCTCTGAACCATTTGACAAACTGTGAAGATTTTACTTTGAATGTGAAAACGGTTGTGAGTCTCTACACTCAAATGTATGCATACCTCCATGGCATTTCCAGCTCTTAAATGGAGATGGAGATGACAATTCTCCTTTAGACTGGGAATGTGCAAACTGGTTTAACACCAGCCTTCTCTTTCAGTTCCAGATTCTCTATATGGATCAAGATCCAGTTGCTTTTTAAAATAGAGGAAAAGCAGGCTTGTGAGTTAGAATTCAGAGAAGAGCAAAGTATTACATGATATTGGCATTTAGTAATCAGTTAATAAGCTGACAAAAGCCATGGCAGGCATAAAATGTAGCTCCATGTAGCCCTTGTGGCTTTCCACATGTAGATGACTTATTTCGACTATCCCAGGCTTAGCTGATGACCATATGCCAGCGTTTGGTGACAGTAATGCACCCTTTTGGTAACTGCAGGTACCTGATCTTCAGAGGCATAGGGACAGCCAGGAACCATGCTGCAAACCCACACAATAACCTGGTGGTCAAGTACTTCAGCCTGGGATTTCTTTCACTCAGTCTCTAAATATTGCCTCATTTTATCTGGCTGTCAGCTTGCTTGCAAGCAGAGGCGCTGTGTGCTGGGTCATTTGGACAAAAGGACTAGGTAGGATTTATTAGTTTATAGCAGGACTCCAAACTGTGACCTTGCAAGTAAGAACAGCTGGTTTAAAGCTTTCTTCTTTTATTGCTTTTCTGAAGAATGATTTCATAAAAATGACGTTGTTCTATTTTGTAGGTCTCCCTTTGTGTGGGTAGTCATGTTGGCTTGTTTTATCGTTAAAAATAGGCTCTTACTGTTCCGTGCTGCTGTTCTTCCTGCGGAGCCAGAAGAATGGGAGCTGAGTTGTGCGCTTAGGACTCCATCCATAGCATTGTTTCCTAAACGTCTTTCTGCTGCTGTGTGCCTGCCAGCCTGCCAAATGCTATAGGAGTTGCAGGAATGTCAGGAAGGTCTAAATGCAGGATGATTTGAAAGAACATGGGAAACCCTGAAATAGAGAACATGGGTGCAGAACTGGACCATACATTTACTACTGGCAGTGGGATTGATGGCTTGAAAATCGGGTGATGAAGGACATTGTACCTGAATGTATTTGGTCATGGTTGGAAAAAACCAATCATTCTAGATTTTGGGAAATCTAAACTGAATTTTGGGAACTTTTTCGTAGTTAGCTATATCCTAGGTTTGCTGAACCGTTACCCTGTTCTCATTTTAGCCCAACTAAGTTTTTTGTGCTCTTGATTTGTTGAGTATTTTTGTTTGTTTGTTTGTTGGTTTGCAGTTTTCTGTTGTTTGTTGGTTTGGGTTTCTTTGGTTTTTGGCTTTCTTTTATTTGGTTGGTTTTGCTTTTTTTAGGGGGAGTGTTTGCTTTTTTTCCTTACACGTAAGGAGCTAAAGGTTCTTCAAAACAAACACTCTTTGCCTGTGCTGTTTCACCCATCAAGGTACAGCATGACTTCTAAATCTTAATGTATTTCTGATAACAAACCAGGAAGAAAAAAGAACTTGTATTTTCCAAATACTTGACAGGCCGTAGCTCTTCACAATGTTAGATTGCTCAGGAAAGAGTCAGATGTTAGACTTGGATGTGCCTCGTTGGCCTTTTCAGTCCTGACCTGCATCACCAGTGGATTTTCAGCTAGGTTTTTTGAGCTCTGAATAAGAAGCTGACTATTGAGGGATTTTTAAAAAAATAGATACATAAATAATGTAGAAGGATTGTCCTCCGTTTGAAGGAACCAGCAGGAAAAGGGAAACGTATGAATTTATGGATTTTGGAGACTTAGTAAAATGTGCTACTTAAATAATTAACTCTGTGTCTGGAAATGGTTGTTGGCTGGTTTTTTTTTAAAGCAGCAGAGCAGACTCATATTTTAAAACTGAAGCTGTTCATAGCTATAGGAGCAGACTAAAAAACCAAACTAAAATGAGAACAGTGTTAGTTTCTTTAAATAACTGTGGAAATTTGCTATGTGTACCTCTCCTTGCCTGTTGATGTATGACTTCTGCAAATATTTTCTGTGGTGTGACTGGGAATTTCTGCCCTATTCAGTCTTGCTCATTTTCAAATCTGTAGATCTGTAGGTTGTCAACAGTTGGTAATATCGTTGTTGTTGCGGGGTTGTTTTGGTTTTTTGTTTTGTTTTGGTAGGTTTTTTGTTTGTTGGTTTTTTGTTTGCTTGGTTTTTTATTGGTTGGGGTTTTGTGGGCTTTTGTTTTTTTAGGGGGGATTTTTTGTGTCTTGTGACAAGATTAGAGACTTCTTGCGTTTCAGGGCAAAGGATTTTGGAAATTTCCATTTGGCAGAGATTTTCGAAGGTCCCTGAATGCAGCTGCTTTTTCTAAATAAATGGTTACTGAAGTGTAGTTTCACAAACAGCGGCATGCATGTCAGCAGTAGGATATAGAAAATGTAGTTATCTACTTGTTTCCTGTTGAAGGAAGAGGTTGTTTAGGCAGTTAAATACCACTCCTACACCTGCAACTTCCATTAATATTGCACATTAGTATTTCTTCTGTGATGATGGTACCCAGGGAAAACTAAACTTAGGAATTCCTGAGTTAGAGTAACATGATTATTTTTAGGGTTTGGGTTTGGTTTTTTTTTTGTTGTTGTTTTTGTTTTTTTTTTTTAAGTGGAGGTTCAGTGTTCCAGCTGGGGTTTTATTCAGTGAAGCATCCAGAGATAACATGTTTGATGTAGAAATGACTAAAATGTCTCCCAGTTTTATGAGAGTAACTTTCTAAATCTCTTGCACCATGTGTTACAGCAAACAGCTCCTAGCACTGTGGTGCTGCTGTAACTCCGCAGCTGGTTTGACTCTCAAATTATCTGGCTGTTGCAAGGTGACCTAATGCAGTATTTGATGTAAATGCACACACCCTGAGTCTCTAAAGCTTATCTTACGGTAGACGGGAGAAAAAAGATCAATGCCACTGGTTGTGTCTGGAGAATGGGCTGCAGTTATTGGTCCTGATATTTCAATCTGATTTCTGTACTGCTTATTTTTCTGAAGCTTGGCAATCTGTGATGTAAAAATCTCTTTCTAAATAAACACCAGTGAAATATTTCACCGTGTCAGTGGAATATGTAAGTTGTTACATGGGTTGTGTTTTTAGGATGCTGTTGGCTCAAGGCAGGAATATATGAGATGATTTAAACTCTGTGTGCACACCTGCACAGACACAAATAGATAAATTTCTGCGAGTCACATATGTATGAATGCCAGCATTTTAAGCAGAATAATATGATGCTTCAGTTGACAATGTCTGCTTACTCTAAAGCAGCCTTGATTATAACAGGCTCCATATGGGACCTTGTTGTCTTGCTTATCTTATAATGTGGTTGTGAGCATTTGTAAAACTTAGGCAATTAAAAAAAAAAAAAGCCACAGGGTGGGAGGCTAATGAAGTTTACTGCTACATATTACAGTTTCAAGTCAATGTCATTTGAACTACAAAGAATTGTAGTCCAAAATTTGTTTCAAAATTTATTGGAGATACTATTAATATAAAAGATGCTTCTGTGTTGATACGTGTAAATTATTTTCAATGGCTTTGCACAGTTGTTGCTGCACTGTTCTCCAGAATTCAGAGGGCATCTTAGCACTTGCTAAAGACTCCTTGATGAAAAGAAGAAAAATGATCCTTTACTTTTTCTCTTCCTATGATCACAGTGAGCACACACTAGTAAGTCTTTTGCTCAAAGTAGAAAATAGTTGTAGTAGTTGATAGAAGTTGGAATTTTGATCTGTGTGACAGAATAGAAACTATGGAGGCATTAGGAATGCATGATGGCATATACAGTTTTAAAAGCCTGCATCTGTGTAAAATATTTTCATTAATTTTCTTTGACTATCATATGAGAAAAAGTGTAAAATAATGCAGCAAGCAAAGCTTGGGGTGTTACAGCAACATTCACTGCTGTTGTATTGCCATGGCATGAGTCCATTTGCTCTTGCAAAACTCATAAAATAAGTAATAAAGCTGTTTGACTAGTAGTCATGTTAGTATAGCATTAAAAAATCGTAGTTATGGTAAAATCATACTATTTAAAGATTTTGCAACATTAGTCATGTATAAAGGGAAATGCTTGTCGTTAAAAAAATATTTTATCTTGTTGCTGTGCTGTTTTTACATTATCCAGAAAAAGAGCAAGGCTACCTATACTATCTGTAATGCAAATATGAAACCTTTTTACTCCGTGCATTGGTCTCAGAAGTATTATCTACAGACTTTTAAGATGTTTTTAAGCAATCTTTCTGTTAAAATTCACCTTTGAAAACAATATAATCTCCATTTTAAATAAAAATTAATTTCCTTTTAGTTGCCCAACTTATTTTTAAATTTTGTGTCATTGTTTTAAAATGCTCGCTGTTGTGCAATTAGCAAGTTAAAACTAGTGATTATGGCAATATACGTTTTTGCTTTACGTTAAAAAATGCTACGGTCAGAATATTTGGAAAAACAAGCTTTAGCAAGTGCTTTGATGTCCACTTGTGTGTTGAGATATTTCTCTTGTAATATTGCAGTTCTTTGTCTTCTTTTTTTTGTTTGAGATGAAGCAGAAATATGCATCTTTCATTGTCAGACAAGGAAAATAGAGGAAATTTCCACCCACTTTTCTCCTGAGCTATTCCTTGATACTCTAAAGCAAAGATAATCCTTTAGTTAAAACTCCAAGGGTGGCATTGACTTGGCTGCAGCCATCAGACTTCAAACAAAATTTCCATTTAATTGTTTGTGAATACTCATGTCTCCCTTTAAATTTTCATCAAATTTCTTTCAATTAATATGGTATTTTATAGAAGTAAGGCTCATTTTTTGCATGTGTGCACAGGAACTCCCTATATAGTTATATCTTGAAAAAATTTTCCTTGGAAATGTGTAGAATATGTAGGTGTTTACTAAGAAGCTACCAATAAGAAAATCTAAAATGTTTTTATGTTAATCATGTTGGGTTTTGTCTTTTTTCCTCTGTTGGTTAGCCTGCTTCTGAATGATAAGTATATAAAACAACAGGCTCCCTTCAGATTTTTCTGCTTGGATGAGTGACATGGATCTGGAAAGGATTTTCTGGGTCACTGCCATTACACACTTGTGCAGCACACTCAGAACTTTGCCTCGCTTCAGTTTGAAAGCCTTCACTGCCACAGCTCCTGTGGAGTCTGGTTTGGAGAATCTCTGTGGCTCATTAGATAGCAGCCTTCTTTCAGCTTCCTGCTCATTAGGCTTTACACCTGCACTGCCTTTTACTGGAAATATTTCTTTTTCCTCCTTTCTATTTCTGGACAGTGATCATACTCTCTCTCAGTGTGGGCTGAAAAAGCCGTGCTCTTCCTGCACTTTTTCAAGTATTAGTTTTTCTTCTTCTGATAATCCTGATAGTTTTTTCCTCTGACTCTGTGATGTGTGTGGCTTTAAGCCATCGTTATTTAAAACATACAGCTGGGAATGTGTGCAGCATTTCCAAATAAGGTCTCTGCTGGGGTCATGGAGAAAAGCCCAGAACTGTATTTCTGGAGGATACATGCTGTGATCATATTGTGTTCTCCTTCTGCTGCATCACCTGAACAATTCAGTCACCTTCTGATAAGCTGATACATGGAAACTTTCTCACAGTCATTTCTGACAGGGAATTTCCCAGGTTCTTGGTTTTTGTTTTAAAGTGCGTGATTTCACATCTTTTCCTCTTGCTCATCTCTTGTATCAACAGTGTGTTTTTGCACAGTCATACCAACAGGTTTTTCCTCCACTTGGAAAGAGTGGAGTTCTAAGATATTTTCTACATCCATCATTTTTCTCATCACATATTTAAAAAAATAAGGATTGTTTGAGTAGCCCTTAATTTATTTTTATTTTTTCCAGAATCAATTCACTTTGGTTTCTTTTACTATTGTAGGTTAGTTCAGTGCAGTAAAATTCAGTGATGTAGTTAAGTATTAAAGTGCAGTAGCTCAGATTGAATGGCTGCAGTTCAGAATTGAGCTATCACTTCACCAATGTTTGAAAAACTTAACTAAGCTTTATTAGATTGGGGAGAATGCTGTAACAATGAAGCATTCTGTGATCAGGTGTAAAAAGCCCCAACAACAAGACAAGGTGTGGTGTAAGAACAGCCTCCTGATGGGAAGGCTTCGACACTTGGAACGGTAGGCATATCATAGGTCTTTGCTTTAACCATTTAGAATGTGCCCAGGATGTATCTTTTCACCTTTGGGGTAAACTCTTTACTCTTCTGTAGTGGTTTTTAGTTCTGAGTGGTGCTTTAAAGGTGAAAATAAAATCTAGGTGCAGGTGCGATCAGTTTTACTCCTGCTGGTGAAATTGCTTTTTAGCATCCCTCATGTCCACTTGTGAGACTCCTGTGTAAGTAATCAAGTAATCCCAACTGAGTCGGTATATGAGACATACATGAGCATTCTATTATTTATTTAAAATATTCTGCAGGATTTAAAGCATCTTCCTTGAAAATGTTTGAATTAACATTTCCTGTGAGCATATGTGTTCACATAAAGTGTTCTTGAACGTTTTTTGCTTTTATGTCGCTAGGCATAAATCTTTTGTCTGGTTTCCTGTGGAAACAAAGTTTGTGACCAGGTTCTCTGTTCCTTCCTCTCCCACAGTTACTTGTAATAGGCCAAAGAGTTCAAAATTTAACCTTACAAGCCTCCAAAAGCCCTCAAAGTGGGCTGTTTAGTTTCCAGCCCAAAAATAGTTCTCAGCATATTAAGCACCCAAACAGCCACAAAAGGAAGTATTTAGAAATGCTTAACTGTGGGAAAAACATCAACTGGAACATGTATTTTCTTAGTATGAAAATCAATTATTCCCAAGAGAGAGATCTCTGCAAAGCCAAGATTTATTATTTTATTTCTACTCCACATATATTAAATAATGGGGAGCCTTTACAGAAGTTCAGTGATTGAGCTCCGTTTTCTACTCTCTTTCCCTAGAGATATTTCAAAAGTCAATTGAAATGCCTCAGAACAGTGTTTCCTTCAGCCTAAAAAGCAGTCATCAGTGAGTGCCTGTCCCTACTTGTCGGTTTTCATTATGCAGATTTCCACAAGATGAATTCCCTTCCCAGTTTTACTTAGCAGTATTGGGAAGCTGTTAGTTTGTGGGAGGGTGTGGGATGTGCAGGCTCTGTCAGGGCTCCTAAATGCAAGTGCTTGGTGGGACAGCAGGGTCCTACTGAGAGTGGGAGGATATGTCCCTGTCCTATAGGGACTGCTATGGTATAGGGACATATGCAGGCATAATACACCAGAACAGAGATTCTGCTACTCACAGTAGTTCAAAGTGTCTGAGAATAGGGTTTGACCTAAATCTGATCACTTTATGAAATAAAACAAACAAAATAATATAGAATACCAGATACTTAATGGGAAAAAAAAAAAAAAAAAAAGGAGGCAACTCTGAAAATCTTACTTACTTGCTTCTGGACAGTTTCACTTCTGTTGCAGTGTTTGGAAAAAAATGTTATCAGACCACATTTCTACATGTGGTTAAGGATGTCAAAGAGTTGTCAATACTTAAATGTATATGCACAGTCAAAACAGTTGTAGAACAGTCGTTTTTTTGATCCCTGCAGCAGAACTGCTCTAACTTTAAAACCATCAGAGTCCGTGTTTTCAAAGTACTGAATTATTCTTTATTGCTGAATGAAGAAACTACACTTTTACCAGATATTTTCTGAGAGAGACTTCTGCGTAAATTCTAAATAAAAATATTTTGATCTTGCATGTTTGTTCTGTTCATTGTAAATATGTTATAAATGTTTGAGTTCGGATTTTCAGAAATCCAGGAAAAGCTTCGGAAAATTGTTTAACATGATTTAGCTTAGTTTAGCATTATTGAGTTAAAATCCATCCTGCTATTTTTTCTTTTGTATATGTGGTTCACTGTCACTGTAAAAACCTGTAAAATACAGATTTTCTTTTTTTCCCCCTACATGATTTGATCTGTTGCCAATAAATTGACATTTGTGTTTCCTGAAGGAATAATGTTTATGTCAGATTTTCTGAAGAAGACACTTTTGAATATGAAATGCTGCATTAAATCTCTGATTGAAATACTCCTAAAAGAAAGACCAAATGCTAATGCATTTGGTCATACAAAAGAGAAGGTAGTTAAATAAGAATGCGTGTGTTTCAGTGATGCATTTCTTACTTTTCCTTTCAAAAGAGCTGCTTCTGAGAGTTTTTCTTCATTCCCCAGACACCCATTTAAATTTTACCACCCCTCTGCCTCTGCAGAAGTCAATAATCCTTCAAGCAAAGGATTCAGTGCATGAAGTGCTCACAGGATTAGCTGCTGAGAGCTGTGAGATGTGCAGTAAGTGGCAGTCAGAGTGTGTTTTGTAAGGGAAGCAAAATGAAGTTCCTGTGTGTTCACTCTCACTCTCTCCCCGAGACCTGCAGCTCACATTGCATTAGCTTGAATCTCTGCATAGTTTTTTGGGGAGGCTATAGCAAAATATCAGTGGAGGAAAGTATTAAGAGCTTGCCATGAAAGATCCTTCTAATACTTTTCTTTCCTGCTTTTTGTTTTTGTTTTGGTTTTTGTTAGAGGTGTTCTGCTGTGGGCTTTGTATACAAACAACTGCTTAACAGCAGTAGTATGCATAAAAATGCAATATTTTCATAACAGAGGTTGTGTCTTGTGTAGGACTCAAGAGGAAGAACATTCTTAAGAGTAGATCTCCGTGAAGCTTGAGCCAAAGTTTCACAGAAAGATGTCTATTTGAGGAAACTTTGGAGATTCAAAGTACATGAGATACTGTTGTTGAAAGTGAATGATTATACAGAAGATGTAATTCAAGCCAGAGGGCTTTTATTTAAGTCTTGCCGAAGTTTTCATAGAAAATGTGTAGAAGTTTCTCAATCTTTTCCACCCCTAGGTGCAAGGAAATCCTGCTTCTATGGGAATTGCATCCTAATTTTAATCATGTATAGTTTACACTTTTAGTTTAAATTGAAGTCTGCATGGACATGTCAGCCTGCATCAGGTCTGTAGACAGAATCGATAGAAATTACTTTATTATTCTGTAATTACTTATATTGACTGCTGTGTTTGAAATTACTCAACCATAAAAATGTTTTCCTTGATGTCTCTGTTGGTTAGTGAAAGAATTATGTTGAAATAGCAAGTTGATGAATACCCAACATTATTGAAACTACTTCTTCCTTATCTTATTATATACCACAAATGTGAGCATATCTTTAAAATACATACAACAGACTTACAAACATTTAATGTGAAAATAAATGTTTATATAATATAGTGATATAAATTGCTAATAACTTTATAGGATACTGAAGAATACTGCCTTGGTGATCTACACTTTTGTAGTGCAATAAAAATTTCAGAATTTCTGTCTTGATGGGGGAAAAATAATGAGAAAGATTAAGGCACAGTGTTGATTTTGTCTACTGTTGTTCTCCCTTCATTGAAAAATCAAAATCCCAAAATAACTTTGTTGTAGGTTACTTAGATTTGTGGGACTAAGTGTGTCATCTATAAAAGGAATAAACAATTTTTAATTTTTTGTTTTGGTATTACGGGGACTTTTATTATATGGCAGCTCTGATTACTTTATTAGTAAAGACCTACTACAGAAAAATTGCTCAGATGCATGTTTTTAGAGGTTGAAGAATCAGTGTTTGCTTGTGTTTCTTTAATTTCAGAAAGTGGAAATAGAGGCTATAAAGGTGATAGTTTGTGTTGTTTTATGTATACTCTACTTGCTTAGCCTGTCTCAGTGACGCTTAATTACATATAAAATAATTCGTTGGGAATTGCATAACAGAATGTTATACCTTTGCTCTCTTTAATCCCATCCTTTTTCAGATGTACTTCAGTCACTTTGCAGGCTTTATAAATCTTTCATAAAGTGCTGAGCAGCCTTCAGTAGAAAACCTTGTTTATAAAAGGCTTGCTGATATGTCTGCCTTAAAATGAGTGGTATATGGAAGCTTTCCAACCATAATTTGTCTGATAATTTAAAATCATATTCTTTTGTCTTTCACGTTGTTGCATTTATACTTGTTTTCACATATAACCGCATTTAAAAAATAGAACTCCAAATGAAAAAGAAAAACCTCAGAAAAACCAAAGGAATCCTATTTAAAGAAATAAAAGGTTTTGGTATAATTAGGTTTTGGTATAACTTCACTTATTTTTTGGCTGTTCTCATATCTTTTTGTGCTATATCCAAGAATTTCCATTTCTTGTCCAGTAAACATTCTGAAAGTGTATTTAATATTTTTTTCAAACACTATATTAGTAGATAAGTCCAGTGATTCCTTGAGTAGAAGATACCTTTTGTCATATAGAAAGGCACGCTGTAGGGTAGGAGAAAATAATGATGATCTTAAAATAGGAGGAACATACTCAGAGCAAAGGAATTGTTAGTTTTGCATGCACAACGTTGTGACTCACTTTGAGGGTGGAAGTAATAAAATGGTGCTTTCAAGATAGGAGGGGGTGATAGGGTTTATGGTATTGTGCAGTTCTAAATGGATATATGTCTTTGTCCTTAAGATAGTTTCACAGAATTGTTTAAGTTTTCATTTGGTTTTGGGTTTTCAAGAAGTAAAAATTTGGAGTTCCCAGATGTACTGTTTTAACTTTGGTTTCTATCCACGTGTGCAAACTGTACAAGTGTGTGTATGAATGCATGTATACTTGCTTATTAAGAGCTACATTAGAAATATATAATACTGTTTTCACCTCTGTCAAATTAAGACTAGAGCTTAGATCGTAACTATTTTATCGGGTCACGTTTTGTATTAGAAACTTTTGTCCCTGTTCCATGATTAGATCTATGCATGTATCACCCTAATGTTTTTCACTTACGAAGGTTGTGCTGAGACTAGGTTATCAGGACAGTTTTCTGACCCTCTTAATGATTATTAATTATTTAATGTAGTATACAGATACTGTGTTTTAAAACTATATTTACTTAAGAACAAATCATGCATTAATTTTCTCAATTACCCTGCTATGTTTTTACTCTGTGTGCTAGTTTCTTCTGATGGTGTGATTCAAAGTGTTCAGTAATTAAATTAATAAATATTATAGGTGGTGGCTTCAGCAAAGCTGTAGTTTAATGTGGTGGCTGTTATGTGAAATATACAAGTTGCTTTTGGTCCTTATTACTTTGAATGACTTCTTAAAACTAGCCGTCGTTTAATGAACATGGAAAGCAAGAAAAAAGGGAGAATTCAGTTCTGACGTGTCAGTCTGTGATAGGTGATGTTCCTGAGGCAAAGGGTAGCTCCTTAGGCTTTCTCATACTGCTTATGGTGGATAAAGCCTGGGCAGTGCTTGATCTAGCCAGTATGTGCTTCAAAACATACCAAGAAATCCTTTATTCTTACTGTTATACTAAATACTAAATTCAGTACTAAACTATAGAATGGAATGACAGCTCAATGCAAGCACAGAGTGCTTAATAATTTACTGATAAAGTGATTCTCAGTAGCACAGCAAACATACCCATTGTTCTGAAAGTTAACTGCCCACAGCTGGTTCCTAGCAATTTTTTTCACCGAATTATAATAGCACTTTTTCATGATGTTATTTTCTAATCATGTTCCATTGCAAGTAAGAAATTAGATGTAAGTATCCTGGTTTGGGGTAAACAGCTTTTTGCTGGTTGTTGAATGTTGCGTCTTGTCCTTGTTCTGTTTAAGTGAAAAACATGGACCAGATGTTGTGCTCCAGGAGTGAAAGGTGTAGCTGGTGCTGGGTTTCTGTGGCAGGATTTTGGAGCTGTGGGGCTAAGGGGTGGCTTCTGTGAGAAGCTGCCAGAAGCTTCCCCCATACCTGATGGAGCCAATGCCAGCTGGTGCCAAGATGTACCTGCCACTGGCCAAGGGTCAATCCACCACACTTTCATAGAAGACTTAAGCACTTGCGGATTTTCATTGTCATCAGTGTTTTACTTTTTTCCCCATTATGTACAGTGCAAATATTAAATATTTTAAATAGCAGTGTATGACTAAGATAGAAATGCATGTATTTCTCACGCACATTTTTCATTGAGTTTACAGTTGAAATATTTCAGCGTATTTAATTTTTGTATTTATATTTTTCTTCATGCAGTCTCTCACCTTAACTTTGGGGGGGTAGGGCAGTTGAAGTGGATGCTGCTTTCGGGCATGTAGCATAGAGATGTAGTGCTTTGCAAAGATGTGAGCATGTGCTTTCTGCTTGTAAATAGTCCTATTTGATTAGGATCAAAGTGACTGGTTAGGTTGCCTAAAGAAAAATGCCTGCTTCTGATCTTCTGTCACCACTTGGCAAGTCCAGCTCATGCAGCATGGCTTTGACTTGAGGAGTTACTCTGAAACCAGTAATCACCAAGCATTCAGCTGATTGTCTACAGCCAAAAAGGTTCAGAAGACTTGCTTTGCTTTGCAGTGTATTCCATCAGTTATTGTGGAATTCCCTGCCTCTTCCTTTTGCCTGTGCAGTAGCGAAACACAAATCCTTGCTGTTCATTTACAGAACTTTGCTTTGATGTAAGGTTCTTTAAAATTTTTAATGCATTGATAACAAATAAATGCCGTTGTTAATGACATGGAGATATTTGTAGGGCACTATAAAAAATTGAACGTGTTTGGCTGAGTGCCACACTGTGTTCATATGCAGTTCTCTATGGACTTAATGTTTTTTTGGGATTGCAATAGTTAGTGCTTTATAAAAGGTAAAACTCTCAAAATATATCTGTGTTAGTTATCATTAAATGTGTGAATCTTAGATGATTTTTGCGTGTATCTTAATATGTAGGATTTCTACTTTGAAATAAACCTGGACTGCTTTAATTATGAGATACTACTTTGAGAAGTAGTCATCAACATATTGCAAAAGCTGTTTCAGTTCCCTTGCATCCTGCCCAAGGGATGTGTACTTATTTGTAGAATGGCTCAAAAATTATTTTAAAAAATTGTATAGTGGCCTGAATATCAGTATATGTGGTTCCATTTTGTGATAATTCAAATTTACAGATTGAAAAGCAAAGTAGCAAAGACAACAGATACTATAATGCACTCCCTAATGCTGTAATTTCTCCTTCTGATACGTCATTAACAGTGGTGAGCATAACTAGATTTTTCTGGAGGCAGCACTCATGGCTGTGTATATTACAGTATTGCTTTTGTTAATTGCCTTTTCTTTGTTGATGAAGATCAAATCTAGCTCTAGGCTTACTGAAGCTTTTTGGGATTACTAGTATCTGGTTGCTGGTTTTAGCCCCCCTTTCAGGTAAAATGCTAGGAAAGAATTATATAAAATGTAGCCATTTTTGCTATCACTGATGCAGTCATTCTGTGATAATGAAGAAATCCTTTTCAGATGTATTAGAATAGGAAATGCCACTCAGTCTAAATAAGACTAAGGTTTGCAGTTGTCTGTGCTTTTCACTGCAAATCCTAAAGCCAAGGTTCTTTCAGGGCATGTTCCATAAACAGAACTAAGCAAGGCAAACAGCAGTGAAATCATTTGGTATCTTTAGCTGTATAGAGCTAATCACTTTCTCAAGCACACTCTCTTGTGACTTGGAGATGACTTTTTTTTGTAACCTTTTATACTGATCGGCTTTTTCTCTTTTAATGCTGAATGAGGTCTTATTGCCCTTTCCACCCAGGGAGAGCAGTAATAGTGCCAAGGTAGCGTTCATAATTGACATGGATGGACTCACTGCATGTGACATCCTTCATACAAACACAACTCCTTAGAGATGAGAGTATCTGCCTCCTCTGAGTTGAAACAAACAAATTAATGAACAAAGACTTTCTTTTTTTAAAAATTATTGAAGAATTTATTGCACACCAAAATTAATACATTAACATACTTCTGTGAACTAGCTGTGGGATGCAGGCTTCTTGGGGAGAGGTGTAATTTGCCCTTGAAATAGCATTTAAATATTCCTGCAGGCAGCAAATATTTTACTTTGTCGAAGTTCACTTTCTGCAGTCTGGAAATGTTTGCAGTTCTGAAAGATTTTCATGGGATAAAAAAAATTGCATAAAGCAATAGTGAAAATATACATCGCAAATCTTGGTGGATGATTGTTAAATGATCAAATATACTGTCTCCATTCTTCAGCATGGCATGTGAGAAAACTAATTTAAGGATTATAGCTCTTTGTAATTGTATCAGTCTTCCCACATTTCCTATTTGCTGTCATATTATTTGGCTCAAAGTATAATGGATAGCTCAGTGACTTGGATTTGCCTTGTCTCTAATGTACTTTGTCAACTTGAGAAACAAGAGTTTACCAAATCCAGAACAGTGCTTGTTGATTTTTTAAAGTATGTAACTTTGCTGACTTGTTAATTCCCATTCTGCAGGAAACCATTGCTATTGGAAGTAGCACGTTATTTGTATGCATTTATCCAAACCCCATAGCAAGCTACTGAAGAGTTTTGGCATATTGCTTCTCTAGTGCTTGTCCTCAGATACATGTTTTTCTTAAATCGCTTATATTTGCAACAGTTTGGTGGTATTTTGCATGAGTTAAGCTGCAAAACTCAAAATTTTTATGCTGCAGTCTCAAGCCCCAATGATTTTCTCAGTATAGTTGGTACTGGCAGAGAGTAAAGTGTGACATACATGATTTGAATTCATTTTGTTGTATATCTCCCACAAATTGTAATGTTGCTTTTTCTGCTCCACCTATAGCTTCCTGCAGATTTCACAAAGCTGCACCTTACTGACAGTCTCCACCCACAGGTGACCCACGTTTCATCTAGTCACTCAGGATGTAGCATCACTAGTGATTCAGGAAGCAGCAGCCTTTCTGATATCTACCAGGTAAGACTGGAATGGATGCTGATGGGAGGTGCAATTGCCAGCAGTTTTGCATTTAATAGCTGAATGCCCTTGCTGATGCCTGTTGTCAGTTTTTGTCTGGAGAAGTACTCAGTAGACTTCAAAAAACTACTTTTTGTTTGAATTGTAATAATTTCAGGGTTTAGATGTGTTGCTTCATAATATAGAACCTCTGCAGCGGTGGGAAGAAATAAATATGCAGTGTGCAGCCAGTGCTGGCCTGGCTTGAGGGGTATACTTCCATCTCCCCAGCCCGTAGAAACCTGATGCCAACCTCGTATCAGTGCTTTCTCTCATGGTCATCCTCAGAAAGATGGGGAGGTTGGACTGGTGGCACTTGTAATATTAACTCTTGTAATATTAATAATATAATATTGTAATATTAACACTTGTAGTAACTCAGAAGTTATACTTCTGAGGTGACTTCTTCTTGTAAAGCTCTGTGCTATTCATTTGGAACAGCTTGAGTTTAAAGACTGCGAAACTGATCCAGAGTTTAAATATAAATTGGAAAAAAGTCAAAAGTGAAATATAATGAGGAATTACGCACTTTTCACTCGATGTTTACATTTCTCGCAATGTCGGAGGAGGATGTGTCCGGATAGGAAAGTGTACCAATTTGTTATTCTGAAAAGGAGGAATCAAATCCAATTAAAATACATTTCTATCAAAATAATCATAAAGTAGTGAGACCACTTAATCATGAAGTACTGTTAACTAGAAGAGGAATAATTTTTTTTGAGATGCTTCTGAAATTGCAAATGTAGTCATTTGAACAATGGGAAAAGCATAGCTACAAGTATGTACAAGTTCAGTTGTGGCCATAGTTGTAGAATATAGTCTCCTTCAGGTGAATAAGCTTTCAGGCTTTTTTTTGTGAAGGAAGATAGGCTATAAAAAGGTCCCAGTTCAATTTAGACAGTAATTACAATAATGCCAAGGTTTATTTTTGTAAAACTATCAAATTAGCTGAACACTTCAGGCATAGCATATGTCAGTCAAGTATGCTTGTCAGAATTTCTTCTGAAGACAGGACTACTTTGAGACAGGATTTAAGTTTATAGTGTGAGACTGAAGATGTGAAATCAGTTTTGGTCTTCTAGTCTTGTATAGATTTTCATTCCTTCCATTCCTTTTCATTCTTTACAAAGATTTCCACTTCAACAAAAAAATAGAAAGTACATCTAGTGATGCAGTTGTAGGTGGCATTGTAGTTACAGTCATACGGTAACTCTTTAGATAAATTGGAAGTAAATTTTTTGCAAAGACTTGCACCAGAATGTTCATAACTGTGGAAAAGATAATTGAATTTCTGTGCAATCTAAAAAACCACAAAACCCAAACAACATAAACAACTACAACAACTTCAGAGAAATACTTCTCTAGGTAGTTGCCAACCTGGTCTATGACTCCTGCTAGTTTCATTTGTTGGAATCAACATAATGGTTGGTGTTTGGAGAGAGTTAATGGTTTACTGAAGTATTTAGACAGAGAAAATTTACTTCTTAAGTATTCCTCTAAACTTGATTTGCAAACATAATGCATAATCCATTCTTAAAAATATTATCTCATTTCCTCAATTAATATGCAATTAATACCGCATTTAAAGTATCTTGGAACAAATATATCAAGAACTGTGTAGTTCTGCAGTGTCAAAGGATGAATAATAACCTCTGTCCATATCAACACCCAGAAATATGACCATCTATTGTAGAATGTAACCTCTTGTTTCTGTCTTAATGCATATAGTTGAAGGAATGTTTATTAAGGAAATGGTAAATTCAGGTGTGGAAACTGATAAGGCATTTAAATTCTTGAATTCAACTTAATGGTACCAAGTATTGTTTGACTTGATTTCTCAAATTATGGTAAATCATTAATTTCTGGCCTCAGTTTCAGTCATAAAGGAATGTAATGCAATAGTGTTAAGCTAGGTTCAAGTACTGCCAAAAAAGCCCCAAACCAAACCAAAATAAAATGGCTGTAATTTGAATTCTCTAGGGCCAAGTTAAGGATTAAATAAACAGTAATACTTTTTTAGACCAAGAGATCAGTCATTCTCTCTCAAATGTTTGCCTTTTAATTTTCTACAAAGTGTTTATTCAAAAATAATAAACTATAACCAAGCCATCAACATGTTATTTTTTCACTTCGAATTTATTAAGTGTTAGGCAAAGCTCATGAGTATTGTTCCTTTGATTCTTATTTTCTGGATATGATGGCATTTTTCTTTTCAGTGTGGTGGACTTCTGTTCATTATGGCTAAGTAGAAAGCAATGATTTACAAAGGTTTTCACCTTGTCTTGCAGTTGATAATTTTTCTAAAAATTATCCTGTTATTTAGATCTTTACTGTTGAAATCTGAGGTAGCGATCTGCCATGTTTTGCATCCTAGTAAGTTTTAGTTCTGTAGCCTTAAGTGCAGCTGCTTCCAGTGAAAATATGTTCATGGCCTTTTAAGATTTTTTTTAATAAATCATGAAGCTGAATCTTCAGATGCTTTCAGCATTGAACTGAGAATACTTCCTTTTAAATATTAATGCGGTATCTAAATTTGTTTGTCAAACGTTGCACATGAAAGAACTTCTTTTAGGATAAGAAGTACTTACCAAAATAAAATCAACCTTTGTGTTTACCCCACCCAAGTTTCAAAAACATTTCAGGTGCCAGTTAGTAAGGTCCTTAAATACTGTTATTTTTATTTTAGGAAGTACGTTCGTGATGAACTCTGTAGGGTGACTTCGGAGGAAGGAGATGCTGAGTGTCAGTAGATTTCTGTTGGCTTGTATTTGCCAAGAACAATTCGTTACTTCTATCTTTTTTTGAGTTGGCAAAGAAAATAATTCACTGCTGCTTCCCATGTATGGCTTCTTGCTCTTCATTCCTAGGCTTAGTTAATGATTCTTATAGGAACGCATATACCTGTTCCTATATGCTCCTAAATACTTCCTCCACCTGCCATGTATATTACCAGATGACTGGAGAGTGAGGAGAATTAAAGTTCATGAGTGTGTATTATTCCCCCTCCCTGTTTTGGGAAGCATTGTTATGTTGGCTCAGCTCTTTGCCAGCCTTTCTTTGCCTTATCCTGTCCTCAGACTGGTGGCTTCCTGCCACCCTTACATACCCTCTGGTGTCTGCCCAGATACCACTGGCGGTACAGGAAACCAGGAACATCCTTTCTGAGACCCTCCCAGGATATGTGTATTGCTTGGAAATTTTCAAGATGTCAGCTTTGTTTTCTCACAATTCTGACATGGGAGCTCCTAGAAGAAAGGTCCACCCTTCAGCAACTCTTCCCAAGAGAGAGCTGTGTTTTATCTCTCCAGCCAGAGAGTCCGTGCAGCCTGCCCTTCAGTCACTGTATGCAAAATAAAAAGGTTTTACCTTGAGATAAAGCCAGTCTTTCTGACTGTATCAGCTGCTGAAGTGCGGGGCTCTGGGTAGTGCCAGAACGGCTGGAACAGCTCAGGTAAATTGTCCTGTGAGCTGCCCCCCACCACCCCGGTGGTTTCAATGAAATCCTGTGCAGTTCCTTATTGCTCCTGGTAAATTCAGGTCCTCTTAATCTACTCTGTAGCCTGTGGTCTTGGCAGATGTTGCTCAGTTCTGAGAAAGAGGAATTTGGCAACAGGGGAGGATGCAATTCCTGGTGTGCATTGTCCGGATTGTTACACTTTTCCATCTTTAGTGAGGAAAACTGCTCAGGCTGACTTCTGTGACAGATGTGGGCTGCTGTGTTGTAAATTTTGTGGTAGATAATGGAAGAACAAATATGGTGAGTGCGGTGAAAATCTTTGACTGGAGGAGTTTTAAGGTATTTCATGGATGATTGTATGATTTCTGTACATGTAATAATTATAGTTGACTGTAGTACATACGATAACTATTTAATAAACAAAAACATATTGAAATTACATGGATTGAATTTCATCTTAATTTATTGATACTGTAAACTTTTAGTCAGTCATCTGAGAGCTAATTTAAAACAAAACCCCAGACATGATTTCTCTCTGTGGAGAAGCTGAGTCCAATGTGTCTGTATGACATGAGGGAATAGTTCAAGCTAATGTGACTTTTGCAAGTCATTTCATAAGACAGGTTAAATTACTGTTCTTGGTGTTTTGTATTGGTATCAGCTTAAAATTAGAACAAAAATGAGTAGTTTTGCTAATAGACATTCTTTATGTCATTTTTTAGTTTACTTTTTAGCCCTTAAATGACAATGGTTGAAAAGTAATGTGGAGGTGGTTTTTTTGAGCTGAGCTGGGCTTCTTTCTCTGTTAGCTTCATGGAATTGAGGGACTGCACCAGGCAGGAACATATTTCTGGTTTGTGCAAGAAGTTTGTTGTACTCTTGCCTTTTTTTTTTTTTTTTTTCCTTTTTTCTTTTCATCTCTGGTATTTTTCTCTTGCATGTTGGAGATTTTGAATTGTTGATTTAGCTGGTAACAATAGTTACAAGGGGAATTGAGTCTTCAAAATTATCCTGTTTCCTAAAGAAATGAATTAAGATAAAAAAAAAAGAAAAGAGTAATAGTTAAAATAGTCTGTTTAAAATACTAAGAAATCAGTAGTTAGTGTGGTTACTTTTACAGGTTTTCTAGTTTTTTCTTGTTATCATCACTTGGAAGTTTTTCCCAAACCAGAATAGAAAGAAAACCATGAAGGCCACTTAAAACAGAGCCAGTCATCTTGTAAGCAGCTCCCAAGGCTTCCCACTTTCTTTCCCTTAGCAAAGGTGGTGTGTGTGTGATCAAACAGTTGTTACACTGGAGTGAGAGTTTCTTGACTGTGTAAAGGTAGAGATCGCCCTTGACTTCTTCTGATCTGTTGCCTCAAGAAACTCAAAAATTCCTTGGAGGAAGAAATGAGGCAGTAAATGAAGTCATCTTCTTTAGCTGCTCACATAGTTCTTAGCAGTTGAAGCCTCTGGTTTTTATTGGTGCAATTTTAGCCTTTATAGACACTGCTTAAAATTGGTCAGATTCTCCTTAGGTGTCAAATATGAGATACCCCTTCAACTCAGGCTTGAAAATGTCTGTCTTAGTCTCTTAACTCTCCTGTTGGTGATGTGACAAATAAAATATTAGGCTGTCACTATTATGAGATTCCTTTGAAGCTTCAAAAATTTTCTTCACAGTTGGAAAGATGACATGAGAAGTTTGCTATCACAGTTGGTATTCAGGCTTTGGAGAGACATTGTTTCAGGCTGCAACCAGCATTTTTCTTGCACGCGATGTTTTTAGATTTATTTAAGTGAAACTAATTTCTCTTATTACTCAAGAAACAAAGTACAACATCCACCCAGGAATGGAAATTCTGAGGTGTATTTCATCCTTGATTACATGCCCTGAGAAGATCTAAGCCTTGTGATTGGCTGTCATGCAAATTCTGTTGGATATTCATCTTGGGTTTGGGTTTTGGCTGAGGTTCATGAGGAAGCCCCTACGCTCAAAGGAGCTCATGGAGGTTTCCCCTTTAGTCTTAGACAGATGCAAGGCTATTGCTCAGTAACTAAGGGTTCCTTTGCAGATGTGTGTGGTTTTTCTCACGCATGAGGGAGTACAAAAGCACTCAGATTAGGTGGGCCATGAAGTTTCATGTGTCAGCAAGAAGACCTTGAATACTTGATGTCATACGTGATGCTACTAAGCCTAAAAAAGCTGTGATGTTTTTGTAGAGACATTGCTGCATGCTTTTGCCATGAAAAGAGATCAGTTATTCCTAATAATGTAACAGAACTGATGCAAAAATTTTTGCATGTATAAGCACAAGAAGCCCTCGTGGGATGAGGTTTTTTCAGTTTTCTGTTTAGGTGGTTTCTTGGTGGTTTTTTTGTATTTTTAAAAATTTTTTCCTGCTCTGAAAACATTCTGCCCTTGCAGAAAGGCTATCTTTGTCTTCCTTTGCTATCTTTTGCATGATCATAGGAATTTCAGAAAGTTGTTTGAAAAAATATAATTTTTTTTTCCTCAAAAGGTATTTTTAAAGGTGTCCTGAATTAACAGACTTTTTTATTACTTTGTGGATTGTTGCTTTCAATACTGAGCTTCTTTGTTGCAATGGTTTGGATTTTTTGATAGGAAGTTAGAAATAGTTTATTTCCATCCACCAATAACTTCAGTTATAAAAAAAAAAAAAACCAAAAAAAACCCCAAAAACCCAAAAAAACCCAAACAAAACAACAAGTGGAAAAAGTGAACATCTTTGGGAAATCTTGTAATCTTTAGAAGTACCTGTAAAGTATTTTCTGAGTACAAAGTCACATTTAATTCAGTGTGAGAATTTGTTTTAAATAGCATCAACTCTTCTTGATAAAAGAACTTCAAGAGTTTTACAGTTTTGTTTTATTGCTTTAAGACAGTAAAATAACTTGTCTTGTAATAATCATATTTTATACAATAGGTGGAAGTTTCCCATACGTGTTAGCATTGTGTGACTAAATTGAGTTTGGCATTCATTTTGCTAATGTGCTTTGGAGAGAGCTTAATCTGGGCAGGTAGGAGGGGCACTTGTTACTAATGGGAAGGTTTGCAAAATTGACTGTGATTCAGTCCCACTGTCACTGGAATTGTCACTGTTGGAGATTTCAGATTCTGACAGATTGGTGTCATAAGCTGTGTGTCTACTGACTCATCGCCACTAATTTTTCCACCAGTCACTTTTGATGAAGGCTATTCTGTAGGAGTAGTTGCAGCAGCTGTTTCAAATGTATCACAGGGAACGTGAATGTTAAACACAGTAGCACTGCTAATAAAAATACTGCTATCCATGCTATCATTTTTGTGATTTGTTTCTATGCCAGTAACATCTTGCCTTATCCTGGTTAAAAAATGAGCAGCATTTTTTTTCTTGGCAAGAGCAAAACAAAAAAAGTCACAAAAAACCCAGAAAAAACAACAACATAAAAAAAAGCCCCAACCCAAAACCACAAAGTGAGAATAATTTGAATACTGCATAGATGCTGTTGTCATGCTTTTTATATTAACAATGGCCAGTTACAAAACTCATGTTGTGCTGTAGGACAGAAGCATTTAAGGCTCTCAGTAGCTGCCCTGATCCATCTCCAGCCATATGCTACTGTTCATGAGGTGGCTGTGTATAGTGGCATTAAAGTAACAGATGTCAGCCACAGATAGTGAGGCAGGAATTGGGGAGATGATTCTACAAAATTACCAATGCAATTTCACTTACCTTCTCTCTGTTTGGAGAATGACCTAGTTTTGTGGGTTGTCTTTTTTACCAGCCTGAGATGGATCGATTAAACAAGCTTTAGTAGTAGGTGTATTTGTCCCATGTGTTATTTTTCAAGTAGACACTAATGCATTGTGTGATTCCAGAGTGTGAGAAACAACCCATCCCTTTAAGGCCTGTGAAACTGGATTTCCTAAGCCATGGCTTAAAACTTGCTCATTAGAAGCTTGCTTTTCCTTAAAAATTGTCATAGCTGAGCCTTGGCAGCTGCCATGGTATTAAATCAGGTTCTGAGAAAAAGCAGCCTTACCAGCTGTGACAGACAAATGTTTGTGGGATTTATTAAGTGTTTGGCCTTCAAACTGAATCATTAAAATATATTTACCTTTAGGCACTATGCTGATAACCTGAAGCTACATCTGGGCTATGCTTTCATTCATTTTAATACAATTTAAAGGAGGTTAAGTTTGACGGATTTTCTGGGTAGTCCATCTGTGGTGTTTAAGCAATGACTTTGCATTTTTTTCTGCATCTGTAAATTCTTAGGCAGTTTATCAGCAAATGAAAGTCATATATATACTATGTTCAACTGGAATTGTAAAAGAAAAATTGAATCCTGGGAGACTGAGAGAGAACAAAATTCCTGATGCTGTACTTATTTCCCCAAACTGTTTAAAATTACATTGCTTTCCTAAGTGTCTGAAAATGTAAAGTTGGTGTGAGCACAGAAATTGTCAAATTAACTGTTCATTGAAAAAGATTATGCTCAACTAACAGTCCAAGATGTTGCTTGAAATATAACAGCCTTCAATCCCCCCAAGACACACATATTAGATAATGTTTGTTGAGTCCTTTGTATGTGTGACTGATTGAAACAAATGTTAAAAGTCCTATTTAAACACAGTGGGTTTGGACTGATCAATTTTCAGTTGTTTTAAAAAGATATATAAAGAAAAAAGCAATATAAAAATATTGGATAAGTTTGAGTGATGTGGTAAATGACAAAATTCATCTCTGTACATTTAACTAAAAAACTGCAGCAATAAAGAACACATTTGAATGTTTTTTAATTGTTTATACGTTAATTAGGCTACAGAAAGTGAGGCTGGTGATATGGATCTCAGTGGATTGCCAGAGACAGCAGTGGATTCTGAGGATGATGATGATGAAGAAGACATTGAAAGGGCATCAGATCCTTTGATGAGTAGAGATATTGTTAGAGACTGCTTGGAGAAAGACCCAATAGACAGGACAGATGATGACATTGGTAAGTATTGTGATGTAGTAAAATACTGTCAAACATTCTCCTTCACCTCCAACAATTTGCTTTTGAGCTTGTGCTTTTATTTTATTCATTGGCCTTTGTAGTTGGTAAGTTTAGTGTTTATTATTACTATTTACACATATATATATATATAAGGGGAACAAATACAGCCCAGGAAGAAGAGGAAAACACACATAATATGGGTGAAACCTATTACTTGATGACCCTTTTGATCTCAAGCTTCAGCTTCTAATTGATATCAGAACAGGTTTATGAAGTAAATGTCATTGAAAACTGGAAAACAGACAGAACCTTGGCAAAGTTGACATTAATGTTGACATTAATGTCAACACTGCTTCTCACAGTATATTTTTAATTGTCAGTTGTGACATTGTGACTTGACAGTTGTGGTAAACACTGGAGCCTTTAAAACCTTAATGTAAATGTGCATCTAATCAAACTAATTTGCTATGTTGATATACAAGTAAATACATTGAAAGCGAAGCAGAACTGGAATCCAAATTTTAATCTAATCTGTTTCACTGGGTGAGATTTTTTCTTTTATTCAAGTGTGACTAAATGGTGATTAAGGTTGATTATCAGATGATTAAGTGACTGATAATATCATAAGAGCATCTCTTATGTGTGGAAGGTCTAAGAGAGCTTGGGACTGTTCAGCCTAGAGAAGACTCAGGGGATCTCATTAATGTGTACAAACATTCTGGGGTGAGGGTGTAAAGGTGATGGAGCCAGAGTCTTCTCAGTGGTGCCCAGTGAGAGGACAAAGGTACAAACTGGAACACAGGAGGCTCCATGATGGCACAAGGAAATGCTTTTTTTTTTTTTT
>VZRL01003667.1:4168769-4428149 GCA_013397895.1 Origma solitaria | reverse complement strand
TTTTTTTTTTTTTTTCCCCACTGTGACTGAGCCGTGGAAGAGGGTGCCCAGAGAGGTGCTAGTCTTCCTCCTTGAAGATATCCACAAACTGTTTGGTGGTTCTGCTTAAGCAGGCAGGTTTGACCAGATGACTTCTGGAAGTCCCTTTTAACCACAACATTTCTGTGATTCAGAGTAAATAAAAAATTACGGAAAAGATGAGGTCCCACTGAACTCTTTCAGTGGACATTTTAGATCAAACTGGATGCAAGAATGTTTTTAGGACATATAATCACTTGGCAGGACTGCTAAGTAAAATTGAGTCTGTAGTTAGGAACAATGTAAAAAATGAAAATACGGGAAGTTCACTGTTGAGTACAAGTACAATTCAAGTGCTTGTAGAAGACAGAGCAGCAGTAGTCACCTTTAAGACAGTGATCCTGCCTGGTCCATCTGAAAGCAACTTTGTGAAACCGCCAGAAAATGATCAAGAACAATTTACTGTTAAGCCTAGCCTAGGAGGGGATGGCTTTACCAAACAACTTGCTCAGTTTTGTGAAATTTGTCTTGCTGGGTTTTATATAGTCCTGCTCTAGTCATAATGAAATTATTGCCCTGACTGGAGTATTACAAATATCATTGGCTGTATTCAGAGCTCGTGGTTACACTACAATTCTTCCATTATTCTGACTTTTACTTTGCAGCATTTCTGTTGATGATATGGCCAGCCAGTCTGTGTCTACAAAATACCCAGTAATTAAAACAGGCCACTGTACATGATTTATTAGTATACAGAAACCATTGTGCAGCATTTTAGCTTAAGCAGCCTCAGGCATCTTGCTGAAGAACTGTCTTTACTGTGCTTTGTTGTTTTGACATGCACGACTCAGTGGGCTTTTTCTCCTTCAGAACAACTACTGGAATTCATGCATCAATTGCCTGCTTTTGCCAACATGACAATGTCAGTGAGGAGAGAGCTCTGTGCTGTCATGGTGTTTGCCGTTGTGGAGAGAGCAGGAACTATTGTACTAAACGATGGGGAAGAGGTCAGTAGAAGTTGCTTTTGACTCTCCTATTATACCAAATATCCCAGATTCTATGGGGTTAAGGTCCGCTTTTGTTATTAAAAATACAAAAAAAGGGGCACAACATTCAGGTAAATCAAGTTTCTTTTTGTTCTGGATTTTCTGAAAGCTTTTGTTTAAGCACTCACACATTTTTCATGAAATAAAAACAAAAGAAAACATTCTCTGTACTGTACAAAATGCTTCCTGTCTATTTGAGCTGTTTTGGGGAATTTATTTCAGTGTTCAAGTGCAGTTTTAAAACTTTCTTTATTTTTTTTCCCACAGTCTTACATTACCTCTTAACATTAAAGATAAACTTAAGATCCCAGTTTTCTTGAGCTGGAGATAGCTCTACATTTAAGGAAAACGAGCTTGTAAACTTTTTAATAGGTGCTAAAAGATAACTTTTGCTTTAGAACAATTGTGAGAGTTGTATTTATTTAGTATGATGTTACAAAGTTAAGTGATTTGGTCTTCCTGTATCCTGCAATATTTGATTTGTAGCTGGATTCCTGGTCAGTCATTTTGAATGGCTCTGTGGAGGTGACATACCCTGATGGAAGAACAGAGATACTGTGCATGGGGAACAGTTTTGGTGTTTCCCCCACCATGGAAAAGGAATATATGAAAGGAGTGATGAGAACCAAAGTGGATGACTGCCAGGTAGAGTGTCTGTAATACATGCAAAATCACACCCACACAGGTGTAGTGCAGCTCCATAATGAGACACAGTTTTATTTTAAACTGAATATATGTAAAATCTTCAGTGGGTAACCCTGGGCAGTAGTTGGGAATATGGCTCCTGCATACCCACAGTCTGAGAAACCGAGTTATCTTTATCTGGATAAGGGATCAATTCGGATGATGTTTGCCCTCATCCTTTTCCAGAATGTGAGGCCCATCAGCCTCTTCCATACATGCATTGCTTCCAATGTTCCCTTAGTAGGATCTCAAGGTCCATTTGCCATTGCAGGGTCTTTTACTTCTGCAGCTAATAGCCATTCTTCCTTACTCAATTCAGCTACTGAATGTCAGCGTAATACAGACTGTATCTCCCATGGTTTGAGTGAAAAATCTAATTCTGGCTAATCTGACCTTTCAAGGAAAAAGCCTTGATGTTTGCTGTAATACAAACAGTCAGATGTAAAGAATGCTTTTCATAGCATAAAACTACTGGCTGAATCTGGGTATGTGGTTGCTATTTGCTTATTCCCATCCAGAAAATAATAGTGGAGCCATGGGTCAAGTAAGCATTTTGTTTGGTCCTGATGGCTAATTGGCTTCAAGTAGATGACCTTTGAAAGGGCTGTAAATGTGTGTTAACAGAGTCACCTGGTTTAGTTTGCCAGTCTAGCTTCCAAAATGTGCATAAATGGTTTCTTGGTAGAATAATGTTTTCAACAAATCCAAACTGTGGGACTTCTGTTTCAGCTTCTACTAGCTGCTGGAAATAAGAAGTGCTGTGTAAATGAATTTAAAGAGAAAATACTGTCTCTGATTCTCATGCCTTTGTCCTTAGTATTCACATGAGGATTTAACAACTTTTCAATCAGAAGAAACACTATTATTTCCTCTTATTAAAATACGCAGTTTCATATAATAAGACAGTTTAATCTTGCCCCCCAAAAGAGACAAAGGTATAACAATTGTGTACAATGTTGTCATTTTCTAATTTGTTATGGTTGGTCTTAATTATATTTGCATAGTGTAATGATTAGGAATATTCCTAAGATATTTATTCTTGCACTTATTCTTGGCTGAACTGATGATTGTAGAAAATAATTTTCCTGCTGTATGCTTTAATCCAGAAGTAATTTGTTTCTGTGTGCCTGCACTCGTTAATTGAATCAATGTTAGTTTTGTTAATGATTTACTTCAATAATAATAGCTATAAAAAATGAAGATTATTTACCAAAACAGTAGTCACAAGCTAGGTTTTCACTTCAATCTTTTAACCCTTCTAAACGCCACGAAAGAGCTTGCATGTAAGAAAAAAGGACTGGCTAGCACACTGAGCTTCATCTCCAGCAGTGGGGAGGTCAAAGCAGCTGAACGAAAATGGCTGAGAATACTAAATCATATTGCTCTGATGGATCTTGGTCTCCTCTAACTGCAGGATTGCAGTGGCAATACTGTGCTTTTCTGTTCATCTCCTTGCTCCAGCTGAACTGCTGGAAAGACAAATTTGACTCACTGCAGGTTGAGAAGATACTCTGTCTTGTCTATTAATAGAGTACTTGTACCTTAAGTCTAAATGCTTTTCTGAAGATTTTACCTTTTAATACTGGTGCGCGATGATTCTTTCCAGTTTGTTTGTATAGCCCAGCAAGATTATTGCCGCATCCTCAATCAAGTGGAAAAGAACATGCAGAAGGTAGAGGAGGAAGGGGAGATTGTGATGGTGAAGGAGCACAGGGAGCTTGACCGCACTGGAACAAGAAAAGGTCACATTGTCATCAAGGTAAAAGGAAAAGAGAAAGTCTCTTGCGAAAGTCTGTGTTCTGTAAACCTCTTAACTTGGCAAGGTCCAGGATTATTTGACATATATATTGTAAAAAGAAATACTTGAAAATATTAATATTTCTAGAATTTTTTTATGATTATGCATGTTGACAACTGGGTGATTTCTGTGGAAATTAATTACATAATTTTTTTACATTTCTTATCACAATGGTCAAGCTGTTGTGTTTGCTTAGTCCATCAGTTCATGGATGGCAGTATTCTTTCTAGTGTGATGAGTCTTCAGTATGTTACAAGAAAACAAATTTGCATGTGTTGAAAATCTGTTTTAATAACTATGATTTTTTAAAAAATTTTTTGTTTTCAATAGGGAACAGCTGAAAGGTTAACAATGCATTTGGTGGAAGAGCACTCTGTGGTAGACCCAACATTTATAGAAGACTTCCTGTTGACATATAGGACCTTTCTTTCCAGCCCAATGGAAGTAGGCAAGAAGTTGTTGGAGTGGTTCAATGACCCCAGCCTCAGGGATAAGGTTAAAATCTCCTGAATTATGTACTGTTATCATTTGCATTAAATATAAGCTGATAAGAATAAAATGTGCTTTAGAAAGAATGACTGAACTGAATGTGACACAAATAGCTGGTGACATATTTTAATGGCAGAATATATGGCTAAAACTAAGAACATATTTTTCCTTATTTTGTTTGAGCATTACTGAGTTCAGGCAAGGTAAATTGCCCATGTTTTTACCTTGCTGTGTTTTAACAACTTAGTTGCTTGCAGGTATATGGAAAGCTTTTTTCCCAAATCATCAGTATTTTCACTTAATATAATTCAATAGAATTTTATTGTGTTGCCAAGTTTGAGCATATAACTAAGTTCTGTGTTTTCTGTACATAATACTAGTTAATTCAACTTGGCAAACATGTTGTGATTTATTTTAAAAGAGCCTAGAAAATTAATGAATTTTTAAGAATCTGTTGTGTTAAAAAAAAGCCACCAAGCCCAACCCAAACATGAGAAAGCAATCCAATATCCTCTTCCCTAAAAAAAATCTCCATGATGGAAAAATAAGGCATATCCAGTTTTGCCACACTGTCTCTTGAGGCTATATCGTGCATCAAACTGTATTGCTTTATTTTCTCTTGAATGCAACTTTTTCATTGGTAAAAAAATTACTAAAATTTTTCAGATGCCTTTTTGTAAATTTGAAACCAAAGGAATTATAGTATAGTGAAAGAGAAATTTGGGTTTCAGCTTTTATTTAAATCTGGGTATTTCTTCCAGAAATGTTAGTATAGCTGTGCCTTGAAGGAAGGATCTTATATTTTACAGAGGATAGGCTTTGTAGCTAATGCTGTTCAGAGCTATAATATTGGAGTGTATCTTTAAATTTATGTTGCTTGTCCTCCAATGGTCAATCTCCCCAGCCTCTAAAAGCATGAGCCAGCACCGTTGCTTGTATCAGGTCTGTTCTCTGAGGCAGAGAGCAGCTTGGGACAGGTGGCGATAAGCAAGTAGAGAATAATGAATCTGGAAGATTTTGGCTGTTTTGTATTGGGGGCTGATAGGCAGTGAGGAGAGCGCAAGGGGTGAGGAAAACTTGCTGGGAGGATCAGTACTCAGCGATATTCAGAGTGGGACACTGGATATCCAGCCTTAGCCATGATTTTGCCCTGCAGCAGGTACCTGATTTTACAGCTTTAATCCGCTTTAATGCTGTTCCTGATTGTGACACAAGAAATGTCATTCCTCTGCAAGTCAGCGTTCAGCTCCTCCCAGCTCAGTATCCTTTGGGTGTAGATGAGCAAGTCACAACTTTAAAAGCAGCATTGACAGTGAAGCTGTTTCTGCTGAGGTTTAAAATACATTGCGTGGTATGGCTTGCAACTTCCCAGACAATTTTAATGATCTGCAATTACCCTAAATTTAACCAGACATTGTCTGGATCTTCCAATGTCATCCACAGTAATGAAAAAATATCAGAGCTGTTTAACAGGAATGAAGTTCATCTTCAATTTCAAGGGTACAAAAATCTCAACTATGTTCCTGTGGCTGGGAGCTGCAGCACACAGAGCTGGGTAGTTGCCTTCAGTTAGCATCTGAACTCGAGGAGATCTGAAGTGCTTCATTAGTCCGTTTATTAATTTCAGCAATTCTTCTGAATTCATTTGTTTTTCTGAGGTAAAAGGAAAACTACATGGAAATTGTGAGGGTGGCAGGGGTTGTTTTTGCATGCCTGATGTCAGACCTTTCACACATGAGGCTGCAGAGGTTTAGATTTTTTGCAGACACAAAGAATGGACAGGCGTTAGCACTAGCTGATTAAAATTTGTATGAGACTTTTTTTCCTAAGCTCTAGGTTTTGAAATGTTTAGAGATTTATCCCTACTGATTTACTTTCCCAACATAAAAGAAGAAATGCAGCTGTATTTTTAGAGGCAGCATTGAGTGGCACAATCGGTCTGGATTCAGCAACTTTTTAAAAATAGTGTGAATCAATATTAATTCAAGACATCAAAACTCTTTTGTTTTGTCAGGACAAATGATGCTGATGTTCCAGGTCAAATCACATACTAAAAGAGAGAATATTATAGTAAAAGCATATAGTTTTAAAAAATGCAGCTTTTATTTTGTGGCTTTACCTTCACTAGTATTAATTGTATTCATTTAGAGTTTTTTTTCTAACAAACTGTAAAATACCAGCTAAGATTCCTCTCAACTTGATAATCATAATTGCTTGGGGGGAGTAGCTGGTGGAGGGAAAGAGGAAGGAGTCAACAGAAAGATTGACTCTAAGGAAAGGAATTGCATGTTTTTGCTGTTATAACCTCTTTTCTGCTTATTGCAATAGCTCCTTTTTCCTGCCTCTCTAAACATACAGTTGCTCTTTTGTAGAGGTAAATGCCAAATGAAGTTAATGGTGGCACATTTAAAGACTGAAGAGATTCAAGAGCCGATATTAAGCCATATTGTAAGCTTTGTGATCATGTGCTTGGAGAACTAAGCAGATTTGGAAATGTACATGAACAGGAAATTGTTATAAGTCAGAAATGGATCTACCTCATTGTCTTATACCTGTGTGCACTATTCCCTACTCAAATTTCAGTCGAATTTGATACAGCCAGTTTTAACTTTCTGACTCATAGTATTTGTTATGAAATGCAGCATACCATTGCTTATATAAGTGAAAACAATTTTAATACTTAATTTGTCCTATTCCCCTGAAAAATAAGTTTGATTTGGATGTGTATATATATAATGTATATTTAATATTTAAGATACCAATGGAAATTTACAGGGCCTTTAAAGAATAGTATTTTTAAATGACTTGGCAGTAGTGTTGTTCTGAGTATTCCAGCAAAATATTTATAATATTGATTAATTTTCAGGTTACACGGGTAGTATTGTTGTGGGTGAACAATCACTTCAATGATTTTGAAGGAGATCCTGCTATGACTCGATTCCTGGAAGAATTTGAGAACAATTTGGAGAGGGAGGTAAGAATGAGGGGTTTTTCTGACAATTTGGGATGACAGGGAATAGCCAGGCTGTTGTTATATATCACTTATTATGCTTTTCTCTTGTAGAAAATGGGTGGACATTTGAGGCTGTTAAATATTGCTTGTGCTGCTAAAGCGAAACGAAGATTGATAACATTGACAAAGCCATCTCGAGAAGCCCCTTTGCCTTTTATCTTGCTGGGAGGGTCAGAAAAGGGATTTGGAATCTTTGTTGACAGTGTAGATTTTGGTAGCAAAGCTACAGAAGCAGGCTTGAAACGTGGAGACCAGGTATCTAATTTTAAAATGTGTCCCTCCATTCCCCCCCCCACCCCATTTTTTGTTTTCTCTCTCTTCACTACATGAAAATAACATTACTTGTTTGAATTTTTAGATATTGGAAGTGAATGGTCAAAACTTTGAAAACATTCAGCTGACAAAAGCCATGGAAATCCTTAGAAATAACACTCATCTGTCTATCACTGTGAAAACCAATTTATTTGGTGAGTTTGTCTGCACTGTTTGTTCTAGTTTTGATGGAGACCTAATATTTTTTTTAAATAGTTTACAGTAGTTTTGTTTGAAACACTTTTGTACTGGACAGAATAGAAGAAGGAAACTTGAAGGTCCTAAAATACCTTGGTTCATAATTGCAAAGAAAAATTTCTGAGTAGGGACTTATATGAAGTGACTTCACTCTCACAAGTGTATGTTTCCGGATTAAGAGGAACAATTATTGTGACCATGTAGCTCAAACTTAAAAAATGTGAATGTATATGAAATGTTTAGTTCTCTCTCTAGAAAGAAGCCTCTGTTGGCATTTCAGTTGATCAATGGTCTTGGTCTGTCTGCTGAATTTACTCAGTTTTTCAGTCCACTATGAGTGTAACAAGCTCAAGGCTATTACCACCTTTCCTGCCAGCTAAGTGAAAAGATTCTTGCTATGCTCTGTATCTGTTCTCTGCATTTTTATTTCTAACAAGTAGTTAAAGTTAAAGTAGTCTTGGAAGAGTCTTCAAGCAGCTCAGGACCTCAATTAGCATCATGAGTAATTAACAGATTGGGGGTTTGGTTTGATTTTTTTAGCACTGGATACTTGGATTACTTGTATAATTTAGTGATGTGTTCCCTGAGTATCTCTTTCAGGATCAGGTTCTTCATCGCAAGTAAGTAGGGCAGAATATTACCACAGCATGCCAATGCACTAACTGAAGACTTAGTTTTCCTTTTTTTTGCTTTGCAGTAAAGGTTCTAATATTTCAATTGTTTCTAATAGTTAAGACATTTCTTAATAAATCTGTATATGCTTATTTATTTCTTGTTTCTCTTTGTGTAAGTTCTGTAACCATCCTTCTCACGCTGGCTGTTGGAATCTCATGTGTTGCTTTATTATTTTAAAGATTAAACCTGATTCTTCCTTTCTTCAGAAGTTGTGTTTTTCTAATTTTTTTCTGTCATGTGGCTCCACTGCAAGTATTGAAATCAGATTACAGTACAGTCTCAGAGCAGTTACTTTCTGTGTATTGCATGCAGAATTCCCTCTCTGCAAATCCCAGAAGGAGAGTTTTCTTTTTTCAACAGCATCTTCTTATCTGTATCTACTTTCTCTCTCCAGCCTCCAAATCCTATTCAACAGTACAGTTATTGGCTGGAATTACTCTCCTCCACTTTTGTGTGTCTTATTTCAAGCTTTTGAAGTCTCTTGGTGATTTGTTGTGTACCTCTGGAGTTAAAGATGAATGTTAAGGACAAAATTGAAAAATAACAGTAAACCATAGCCCCTAATATTCATCATTAGTTAGTTGCCCTTGTTCCTGTGTTTTTCCACAATTCCTTAGTTTTAATTATCACTTTTCATTTATTATTACAAATCAACTCATCAGAGGATTTTTCCCTTTTTGTATGGAGAGTTCCTCTAACACTCAGAATACACGACTTGCTCTCCAGTTCAGTTTTGTTTGATTTATTTAAATATATCAGTATTTTTTGTGGTTCAAAGTTGTAGTAGAAGAACTAATTTACAAATTTATCAGATATTTCTGCCTCAGAGATGACTCTTTGCTAGGAAGCTGAGGTAGAATGAGAGGTTTTTTGGTATTTCTGGCAGATGGATACCACAGCTCTGTCAAATATCCAAGGTGTCTCAGTAGTCTCCTGCTTTATTATATTTTCCTTATGACTTTGTTACTGTTTCCCCTGATGTGTATGATCCTGTTGCTAATAATTTCTTGTCCGTCAGAGAGCTTTTGTTGCTGCCTATCTGTTTAAACCTTCCTTCTCATTTGTATTTTTGTCTTTCAGTTTTGTCTAACCTGCTCTTTTTATACATGCTGCTATTCTTCAGAAGCCTTTGTCCTTAGGCTGAAAAGTCAAATTCCTTCTGTTGATACCATCCACGTAACCACGTGGGCAGTAATGTATTTCTACTCTAGGCTGGGCCAATCAACTGTTTTTCTGATTCATACTACAGAAAATGAATGTCATTTTTAAAAGTGAAAGTGTTTTTAAAGTCTTATACCTAAATTAATTTAATACTGGAATTGAAAGAATATCCTATTTAAAAAAAAAGTTATTAATATTAAACTGGTCTGGTGCACACAGCTTTCTTTTACATTTTTGTCCTTTTTCTTCCCTCCCTTTTCCTGTCTTGTGCAGTTTTTAAAGAACTCTTAACACGGTTGTCAGAGGAAAAAAGAAATGGTGCCCCCCACCTGCCTAAAATTGGTGACATTAAAAAGGCGAGTCGTTATTCCATCCCTGACCTTGCTGTTGATGTGGAGCAGGTAATAGGATTAGAAAAAGTAAATAAGAAAAGTAAAGCCAACACAGTTGGGGGAAGAAATAAGTTAAAGAAGATACTTGACAAGACTCGAATAAGTATTCTGCCTCAGAAACCATACAAGTGAGTTTATTTCCTCCTAAATATTTCTTCTGCATTAAATTTTAAGAATTCCTAATGAACTTACAGTTTGTGATTATACTTTTTAATTTATTAATAGAAATCATGCTTACATCTGAAAAAATACTAGAAAAAAACATTCTGAATATTTCAGTGAGCATACACTCCTAACAGTGCAGCTCCTGACATCAATTTGGATGTATTTTGTTTCTTATAGATAAAGTAATGACACAAATACTTCTTTGTAATTTCCTGTTTTCTTTTAAGAGGGCCATAACTGAAATTGTTTCAGAATAATTCTGCTTGGAGGTTACTTGCAAAGGGTTGATATGAGCAATGATTTCAATGTATGCACATTCCAGTGGTCTGTAAGAATTTCTATGTAGTGCTGTAAGGGAGACTGAGGTTCAAATTTTAACTTGGGTTCTTTGATAGAACTGTGGTTTGTTTTTTGGGTTTTTTGTTAATGGAAGCTAAATATGCTATCTGATAGCTTTTATTCTATGAACACATTTTAGAAATAGAGTTCTGAGAATTGCTGGCAACAATAGAAGAGTGAATTTTATATGATATTATGGGAACCTGGTTCTTGGCCAAGGCAGATGGTATTGATGTAGTAGAGGTTGGTTCTGTGATCAGTGTTTTCTCTTGCATTTTTCTTTTCTGTGTCTCACTAAGGAAGAAACTATTCCATGTAAATCCATAAAAAAAGACAGTTGTGCTGAAAATGCAGGACCTTTTTTCCTGCTATTACTTGGAAAGATTTTGCTTGACTAATGTTCGATATTCTCTACTCAATGAAAACTGTTCTGAAACATTATGTATAGAATGTTAGTAATAGAAAGATCAAATTAATATAAATTATATGCAAATAATGGATATTTCTTAAATTGATGGCAGTACCTTTCAGTGGAGGAGAGTCTGTAAATCCTCTTTTTATGTTGTTTGTCTTTAGCATGTTTTTGTTTATTTCACTGGTCTTGCATGTTTGTTCCTCCAATGAGCTATGCATACTGTTAGGTCTGATTTTCTGCATTGGCCACTATGGTTCATAGTATTTGCATAACATTTTCATGTTATTTTTTTCTTTTTTGTCCTTTATTTTCTTTCACTTTTACACTTTTTCTATGCAGGGACCTCTTTAGGTAAGATTCAGAAAAATTTGACCTATTTTATTTATTTTTTGCTAGCTCTGCTTCATGTGTTATATATAGTAATTTGTCTGCAAAGCCTGTTGACATTGTTGTTTTTGTCTGCACAGTTTCTGCATAGAGATCCGTAGCCGTAGACTTTAGTGTTTGTGCTTTTCTTTCCCATGTTGTGTAGAAGCATCAATCTCATTCTTCCTCATGATTAGTAGTGTCACATATATTAAGGGACTTTACCTAGTCTCACATTTTTGCATATAAAAAAAACCGAGGGGTGAAACAGCTGATTTACTCTTTAGTTAAAGTAGGCATTGAAAGACTTCATGACTCAGCTAGCTTAAGAGATGAAACTGTCCACTCTTTTTTGAATGTGAAGACTGCAGAAGTCTCCAGTGCCTCAAGGATATACCCAGACAAAACCAATCTTTAGACTCGAATGAGGTCGCTCTTAGAGGGAGCTTGTCTGCTTCATGAGACATTAACTCAGTATATCAAAGATGAATCAGTTTGAGCAGGAGACGATGCCTTCCTTCAGTCTTGCTTTTTAGTGTGCTAAGGTCAAGGAACTTCCCAAACTGAGCAAACAGCACCATTTCCTCTGCACCTACTGGGAAATCTCCTTCTCTTTGCTGTCTGTAAATGTCTCTTGAGGGACTCTGGGTACAGCCTCTACTAGAGCTCTTTGTTTACTTTCCTGGTGCAAAGTGGTTTTGTGCTCTGTAGGCTCGTTCAGTTGCTCGTGAAAAGGATTAAACACAATGCCCACCTCCCTCTCTAGAAAGGTTCTGCCTGGTCCCTAGTGCAGCATCCCAGACAAAGAAGCAGCCCCTGTCTCTCCTCTCTGCAGCACTGCAGTGGGATGCACTGGATTTTGTGTTCTGAGGGGAGAAGCACTCAGATACCTATGTCATTTCATTATCCCTTCTACCCTGTTTGTCATTCAGCAGGAAAGTTACTTTGTAGTTAATGTGCTATCTCCCTGTGTGGCAGATGCATACAGAAAGCAATAGAAATGCTGTTTCCTTAAAACCACAATCTCCTTTCATTGGCATAATAAAATATTTTACCTAGCAGTAAATCTTCAAGGGACCTGGATTTTTTTAGCGTTGCTCTTTGTGTTTGGTATTTCTAGGGTTCATTACTTGTTTGCATAAGTTAGAACTCACTCAGATTCTAAGTTTTAAAAATAAACTGAGTGTAAAGTAAATGCTCTCCAATTCCTTATATGAATGCTTAAAATTGAGCATAGTTTTAGCCACTTTTTTTTTACTTTTAAACCTAACATTTTCAGCATTGATCCACTTTACTGAAGCTGCTTCAGTCATGACGCACAGGATAGGTATAAGATTATATAAAACTGACAAACTGCAAAAGGAATGCATAATGCAGGTGAAACTATTAATATAAGAGTCACATTGTCTTCATTTGATTTGAATTTAGAGAAAATACTGTTGTTGGCACACTTATAGAATCTGGTATATAGTAGTTTAGAACCACCAGAAAGCATTTTGAGGTACAAGGGCTGCGGGGCTTTTTGTTTACTTTCTTCTTTTTAATGTGGAGTGGTTCCTACTTGAAAGACATGATATTGATTGCTGGCAATTCTTTTGGTTGTAGTGAAAAACTTATTTGCTTGTGGCTTAGCATGAAAGTGCAGTGTGCTGAGTTGATCATCACTGCTTGTCACAATATTTTGTGCTTGATGCGGAAGGACAAAAATACAAATGTTCAGATCTGGCTTAACTTCTGATTAAGAGAGAATCCAATAACTTTTTTCAGTAGACTTGAGTGTTTCTGTCACTCTCCTGGCTTGAGGTTTACACTTCGTAAAATCTTCTTGGTAATACAGAGTTGTTTTTTAAAAACAAAACAATGAGAAAACCCAAAAACAACATAGAGAGATACCATGCATTGCTTTCTCAAAAGCAGTTGTGTCCATGTAATTTAAAATGTGTCTAAAGTGCTCAGATACTGTTCTAGCTTTGCAGAATACTGTTCAATTCATAGCACTTAAAGAAATGGTACAAGAGTGGACTGTGTAAAGTAATTCATTGGTAAGCACAAAAGAATATTGGTGCTGTAACAGTTATTTGGGTAATTATCTAGCCCTTTATTACGTCTCTAGGATTTCTGAGGATGGATAGAACACTAGACAAAGGCTTAAGTGCCCAGCATTAGGGTACAAGTGGTCATTTGTGTTGCATCATTTAATTTACTAGACTGACTTAGTTGTAATGTTTGCAATGAAGTCTAAATTGTGGTTTACACTTTACTTAAATGTGTAGATACAGATTTAGATGTGCTTGGCTTTTAGAAAGGCCTTGCCTATACTTGCTACATTTTTAATGCTTTTCACTTTCTGTAATGACTGCTATTCAACATTTTATTAAGGATTTTGATCTATGTATTTGGAGAAAAGTTCAATGGCTGTCTCCAGCTCTACATCCTGTAGCAGTTGTAGTGCTTCACTTTATTATGAACTCAAAAGCAATAAGCAAAACAGTGCCTACTATAATATGATGATAGCTCTGTCTCTGATCCATTTAGCACTCTGACCTTTTGGACCCCACCTTACACAATCTAATGGACAAAACCCTTCACCTTTATCACAGAATACTTTATTTACAGCTGGCAGGTACTTTGGAGAGGATGCTGGTAGCACCCAAGTGCAGCTGTTTAGCTTATCCTTACCTGGCGTCACTTCCGTCATGTTGAGTAAAGAGAAACTCAGAGAAGTGATACAGGGTGGTAAAACCAAATGATCTCAAATGATCCTCTCTTATCTGTCTGTTGAAAGATCTTGTATAGTTTGGCTACAATATATCACAAACATAGTTGCAAATCCAGTCTGTGATGGGATGAAAAATGTATGAGGTTCCGGTCTGAACTGAGGGGACAGCAGTGTTACTGAAAGTTTAGGTGATGGGGTGGTGCAAGAAGGATGAGGTATGTATCGCCTTTTGAATGAACACCCAGGCCACAATCATTAAAAAATAAGGAGACTTAGTAACTCCTCAGAGCTTTGTGGTGAGGATCTTCTGGCAGCCTGAGCAGGCAAATCTAATCACTCTGAGTGGACATTTGGGTGCTGTTGAGAAGCAAGTTGTCTGTTGTCTGGAGAACTTTGACTTCTAAATAGCAATTGCTGCATTAACAATTGAAAGTATGAAAAATGTAGCAATAGAGACATCCCTGAATCTGTCTGGTATAGCCAAGCTCTGAATGTCTCTAAGTCCTGATTTTATTTCTTCCTGCATGCAGCGACATTGGAATTGGCCAGTCTCAGGATGACAGCATTGTGGGTCTGAGGCAAAGCAAGCACATTCCTCCTGCGTTACCTGTCAGTGGAACCCTGTCATCCAGTAATCCTGATCTCCTGCAGTCTCATCACCGCATCTTAGACTTCAATACTACTCCAGGTAAGGATTCTTTTGTTGTTGTTGTTCTTGATCTTTTAGTTTCCTTTCATAGTTCAGGTTTTTTGTCTGGATTTATAGAGTCTGAAGAGGCATGTGAGTTTTTGTTAATTGTTTGTTACTAACGGTTTTGTTTATTAACAAATTAGCCACATATACATGCATCACGATTTGTTCCATTTGCTACAATATACTTCACACACATATAATAGATGTCTTTTTCAAGTATGCTGTATACAGAGTGCTCCTTACTGATTGGATATTCTTGGTCAGTAAAAACCTGTTTTGCTTGATATAATTTGCCTTGATGGATCATTGTTTAAAAGACTGCAATATTTTCAAATAGCACAGCAGATCATTAGCTTATAGTAAAGGGAAAGGACATTGGACTGGAGCACAAGACATGTATTTCAGTCTTTTTCTGAACAGACTTGTATAATTTGTACTACATTTGTAAGGGACAGAGTTTCAGACTTTCTTGTTACTCACCCTGCCCTACAGCTGTATGCCAAATTCTTTGAATATAAAATCCCTTTCTGAAATAGATAAAAAATGAGCACATTTAGAGAGGATCAAAGCACAGGGGTGAGTGAGGGAGAAATAGGGGGAGAATGTGAGAAACTTGAGAGCCTTATCTTATAAGAAGGGTTTAGCTGGAGCTCCTGTTAGGCTTGGGATTTGGGCTCTTATCTGGCTGCAGGAAGGTTCTTAGTGGGAAACCTTTCCTGAGTTAAGTATCCAAATCTTTGCTATTAAAAATATAGCTGCTGGAGGAGTATATGGTGATGGTAGCTCTGCAGACACTTGGCTATTTTAGCCTAATCTTTAGAGAATATCTCAAAATTTCTCAAAACTCTCTTGAAATCCCTCCTGAGGCATTTCAAACATTACCTAAAGGGACGGTGCTTAAATATCTGCCTACACACTGGCCAAGTTGGTGCAATCATTGTGCTTGAAACCGTGATATTGAGCATTATTACTTCATCTCAGGTTTTTTTAGGGCTAGAGGAGACTGCAAGAAGGTGGTTTGTGATTTTTGCCCCAGTGCCTAAGATTGATCCTGAGAGACTTGGAAGATTGATTTTTTTTTTTTATTTTATCTAATGCCTAGTGTCCAACACCTTGAAGATATTCTTTATCAGTAAGAGCCTAGCTTTTCATCAGGACTTTTTCTAAAAATGGGTGAAAGTCCCATTCTCTAGCTTGCCACTTACCTAGACTAGACAGTTCTAGGTAATTATTGTGCCCCTAATGCCAAGTGTAGCAACTGGCTAACTTCCAGAGCTGTGGGCATTGCTGACTCATGCAGCTCCAACAAATTCCCATGGGCAGGAAAGCCATTGCAGGCCTAAAGACCTTTCAATCCCAGATGGAGTTCAGAGAAGCTCAATAAATTAATAAGGTTCTCCTGTTTGCATTTTGCTTTGAGGAAAGGAGATCAATATGATGTAATGCCATTGCTCCAGTGTTTTAACAGTTTTTCCATATCTTAGTAGAAAATGTATTTCTTCCTCATTTAAAAAGAAAAATTTTTTTTTCTTTGCTTAGAATTTGCCTGAATGCCCATGTACTGAATATTTTGCAAGTAATTCTCAGGCAAAATTTTTTTCCTGTGTGGAAAGGAAGGAAAAGAGGGGCTTGAAATGGAAAATATATACCTTAAGGGCTTTAGAGATGGTTGCAGTGTAGATAGAAGAGTTGAATTATATCTCCATATATTTCAAGACTTGGAAAAAATTAAAGCCTGCAATTTTAATTCCTTTTACTACTTTGGTCTAAATTAAAGATGGAAATGGAGGCAGCTTGCAAGAAATTGAATGCACTGGAGGAGAAAGAGAAAATGGTAGAGCAGCTGTCCTTTGAGGCTTTGAGAAATATCCCTCAGGATAGAAAATAAAACAACTTGCTCCTTTTAGAAGAGTAGTCTTTGAGGAGAAAGTGTGAACAGCTTGAAATCTGCAAGGAGTCATTTTAGTTTCTCTTCTGATTGGCTCAGGCTGTCTCAAATATACTTTTAAAGGTTTATTTTTAAATGTTCAATAGCACTTTGATTTCTCTTTTCTTGTGCTGCCTTTGCTATTTGATTGGAAGTCAAAATAATAGAGTAATGATGAACTGCCAGTCACTGGTATTTTTTCTTTCCCCTCACAGTCTTTCTAAGGGAATAGATTCCTATCATACAGCATTGCATTCTTCAGCCTGCCACTCCAGTTTCCTTTTTTGAAAAGCAGTGAAGGGGGGTGATTACGATTCCCTTCAAGTGTTTTATTTAAAAATTATTGGGCTCAATTTCTTGCTACCATTGCTATAGCTGTAATCATTTCCATTGCTGGCAGACTTCTCTGTATTCTGTGTAGAGCTTTTGCTCCCAGCTCTGATAGGTAAGCACCCATTTTACCTGGGTGGTAAAATGCAGTGCAAAGATGGGACTTCTCTGTTTGCTGCCCTCTGCATTTCTTTATATTGACTTCAGTGATCCAGCAGAGCAGGTTATTTTCTTCTTGCACAGAACACTTTATTTCTCGGGACTGTTAAAACAATTTCTTACCGAGGTGTTGCTTACAGTAGCTTCCCAACTTCACAGCATTTCTGTGAGTCACAAGTACTTCTGTAACAGCAAGGTCTAGCTGAGGATCTGGTTTGTAATAATGTCTCTGAAAGGCTGTGTCTTTGGCATCTGCCTTCCTTGAGATGTCAAAAAGCGTAGCAAATACGTCAGGTTCTCTCTGTATCCCTCTTCAACTAATCACTGAAGGAAGATGGGTCAGTGTAGAGTTGGTGATAAAAGGCAAAATTGGCTTGCTTGTTATAAAGTATTTGTACATTTAACTCAAGAACTTAGGAAGGGCTAAAAATTGGCCTGTAATGATATCCTTTATGTGTAACTGATGATGTAATCACACGGTTCTAGTGTGTTTTGGTATTACTGCTTCTCAAGCTGCAAAAAACTACTGTGAGCTTAAAAGTTACAAGCTTAGTTGCATGAAATTTGTAAAATAATATATTTTAAGCCTAAAATAATGTAAAATGTATAAGCCTATATATAAATAAATATAAAATATGTAAGCCTAAAAAGCCTTTTTGGCATGTAAATGAACTCATATCAGAGAGATTTATCTTAATGCTTTCCAAATTATTATTTTGGAAACATGCAATAGCAGTGGGGAGGTGTTAAGTTTTGTTCTTTTGTCACAAGATTTCTGCTGCTGAATAGATCTTTCTGTAGGAACTTGAGTACATGTTATGCACATTCAGGTCTTGTAAAAAAAACCTGTAGTTTTTTCGAAGTGAATGTTTTCATTTGGCAGCTGTTTTTTCAGTATTTTTTTATGATAGTCATTTCAGAAGCCTTCATTTAGAAGACTTTCTATTATTATGCATTTTATTGCTTGAATGACCTCTTTGATCTAAAATAAGAATTATTTAAAAAAAATATTAAAGAAAGAAAAATTACTAGATGTTACGCCTCACAAAACTAGAAATGCTTATTTGTAACAGAGGGAAGAAATTAAATTAATTGAAATACTTGTCAGTTAAAAATACGTGATGTTAAAAAACCCAGTGGTGGATAGCTGCGTAATTTTTTTTTTTTTCCTAATAATACAGTGAAAAGAACCAAAATTCAATTGATCAGTGAGTCTGGATTTCAATGCATGCAAGGAAATATGAAAATATATACGGATTTGGCGTCTCCCTATAGTGTATGGAAACATCAAATCCAATGTTAGGCTGGTAGTTTTCCAGATTTCCTAAAAAACAGTTCACTGTAAGTTTCATGTCATCAGTCACTTGATACAGGAATATATTTAGAACTTGAATATTTGTGAAGGTTCTTTTTATCCCTGGCTGCTTTAGTTCTTAATTACTAAAATACTGGCACAGAGAAATAAAGAGCAAAGTTTTCAGTCCGTTACTGACTCATTTATTACTATGATCTAAACGTATTGATGACAGAATATTTTGCTAATTGAGTACTTGGATGCGTCAATACTGCTGCACTTCGTGTACAGCATGCTGGCTATTGTACAAGCATCTTCCCAACCACTTCCATTACCTGCCTTCCCTTCGTGTGTGGCACTGTGGCTGACCGTAAGAGTTAGGTAAAGGAATCTATTTTCTTCGAAATATCCTTAAGGAGATTGAAACTCCTATCACCTATTTGCTTAACTTCTTACACGTCATTGTATAGGATAGTGTGGTTTAATATTCTGGATTTTTCTCAGACTTAAACAGAATTTTTCAGGATCCAACACCTGCGAAAATCTGACTGCTCATTAGTTTGTCTGTCCAAACTTTGAAAATGTTAACATATTTTTGTGGCTTGTTCCATCTTTAGCCTGACTTCTTTTCCTGGATGTTAATAGAACTAGCTTTTACTGAAGTAAAAACTGATAACACTAATAATTAAACTCAATGTGACTTGCTTGTTCTTTCACCATTACGTTTTTATTTTTCTTTGCTTACTAAACTGCATGTAATCTTTTTCCAGACTTACCAGACCAAGTTCTGCGGGTTTTCAAGGCAGACCAGCAGAGTCGCTACATAATGATCAGTAAGGACACAACGGCAAAGGAAGTGGTCATCCAGGCCATCAGGGAATTTGCTCTCACTGCAACCCCTGATGCATATTCCCTCTGTGAAGTCTCCGTCACACCTGAGGGTGTCATCAAGCAAAGGAGGCTTCCTGATCAGCTCTCCAAGCTTGCTGACAGGATACAGCTGAGCGGAAGGTAAGATGGAGACTGAGCTAAAGCTGATGATGCCATTAAGTCAAAATCTTGTTAAAGGAGTGTTATTTAATTATATATGTTCTGCTTCTTTGCAACAAATTGCTGCTTATGCAACTTCACATTAATACCTAGGCCTGGTGAAGTTCATTTCATTCTCAGATTCCAACTGTATCATTGCCATAACTTTCAGCACTAATCGAGTGTATCGTGTCTTTTTTTTGAATTTTGTTTTTACAGATATTACCTGAAGAACAACATGGAAACAGAAACTCTTTGTTCCGATGAAGATGCTCAAGAATTACTAAGGGAAAGCCAAATTTCCCTACTACAGCTCAGCACTGTTGAGGTGGCTACCCAACTCTCCATGAGAAACTTTGAGCTGTTCCGTAACATTGAGCCCACGGAATACATAGATGACTTGTTCAAACTCAAATCAAAAACAGGTTGCACTAATCTAAAAAGGTTTGAAGAGGTGATAAATCAAGAAACATTCTGGGTGGCTTCTGAGATTCTAAGAGAAACCAACCAGCTGAAAAGGATGAAGATCATTAAGCATTTCATTAAGATAGCGCTACACTGCAGAGAATGCAAGAACTTCAACTCGATGTTTGCCATCATTAGGTATTGCCCAGTAATAATTTTACTTCTGAGTGAAGTCTTATTTATGTTAGTCTAAAAAAATGTTATTAATAGAGTAAACCAGTTAATACTGCTAATATCAACACTTGGCAATCCACTAAGGAGGGCATTTTCTGTAATCTGAACTTTTCTCTGAACTGAAATGTTTGCTGAAATGTTATTTGGAATGCTACTGTTATGTACTTTCTGCTCAAGATGGTGTGGCAAGGTGAACCTGGCACTAGAGAAACTACTGGACTTATTTAAAGACAAAAACCAAAATAAACAACAGGTACATACAGAAAAACCACACAATTGTTGTAAACGACTGCGTTAATTTCCCCAAAGCAGATAATTTTTATACATACTGCCCAGTATCTTGAATCCATTCAGCCATGGTATGTTGCCTTTGGTTTTCTTTGAATCAGCAGTTTCTTGCATGGAACTCCGATAAAAGTCAATAACGGACTGTGATACTGTAATAGTCTGTAAACAAAGATCTTTTAATAAGAATTTTTAAATATACTGAAAATCTCAGAAAACCTTTCTTAGTCTTGGAATGAGAAGGAAGAGAGAAACTCTAGTGTTTATACACATTTTTTAAAACCCAAAGAAATCGATCCCCCAGTATCATCTGTTATGAAGAAGCTTGAGTAAGTTGCATTAAAATGACAATGTTATCACTGTCTTTGACACAAGCTCTTGTCATCATTGTCTTGACATTCAGTCAACAGATTGAATGTGACACTAATCCTGAAGATGACTAGGTTTGAATACTATTCAGCAAATGGAGCAAATTCCAAAGTCAAGGATCCATGCTGATAATCAGTCAGCATCTCTGAGACATCAAAATACTGAGTTTTTTTCAACTATTTCAGCTGATCTCAATGAGAAATAAAAGCAGCCCATCTGCTAGGAAAAACTTGAGTGATTCTCAAGAAATCACTCAGGAGAGATTCTAGGAACCAGACTTTCCCACAGGTAGAAATTAATAGCAAGACAGGCAATGTCCTTACAGGGGAAGAAATGGGAGTGATAGCAGCTACAGCTTGTGAATAATTTCAGATATAGAGAGTGTTATAAAATTTCATCTAAAAAGAACAAAGTCAGATGGATTATTGCAGAAAGAAGATGGGTCATTGTGCCATCACCACCTGAACATCATGTAGGTGGAAGATGGTTTTTCCACCGGTTTATTAAACTGGAAGTAAGTGGTGATCCTGAGGTACTTCAATTATGATGTTCTTCTCAAACTCAAACACTGATCTAAAGTAACACATACTCTCTCTAAGGTTTAATTATTCATCCAAGTGCAACTTTTATCTGTTTATGCTTACTTCATGTAGATAGCTCCAGTTTTTATGGGTTTTATAAAAATGATCTTAATTATTCTGTAATACATGCTGGCAAAAAGAAGTTTTTCAATTTCTGTTACTTAATATTGACATTGGTGTGCTAAGATCTTCTGGCTATATGGCATTTATACCATGCAAATTTAACATGGTCTTTTCTAGGATGTTTTGTTTCTTTCTCTTGTTCTTCAACTTTTTTGCCCTTTTTTTATTTCAAGTGGCCTGAATTTGGCACCAGTTGCAAGGCTCCGAACTACTTGGGAAAAGCTTCCAAGCAAGTATGAAAAACTGTTTCAAGATCTGCAGGACTTGTTTGATCCATCTAGGAACATGGCGAAATATCGTAATGTCCTTAACAGCCAAAACCTACAACCCCCTATTATCCCCCTGTTTCCTGTCATCAAAAAAGACCTTACATTCCTTCATGAAGGTAAGAGCAGAAGTACATCCTCGTTTACCAGCTAAGGAAAACTAACCTTCCTGCCTAATCCCTGCTGTTGTTGATTGTAGGAAATGATTCTAAAGTGGAGGGCCTGGTGAATTTTGAGAAGCTGCGGATGATTGCGAAGGAGATTCGCCATGTGGGTCGCATGGCGTCTGTGAATATGGATCCTGCTCTGATGTTCAGAACAAGGTGAGTGTGTTGTACCAGGCAGAGCTTTCTCCAGCTTTGGGAGAAGGCTAGATGTCAGCAACAGGGGCTTTTCATGTGCCCCTTCTATTGGAGCAGTATGAATTGTCCGTGTTAGCGATTTACCAGCATGATGTGGTGGTCTAAAACTGGAGAAACCACTACATTTTGTGGTTACTGATATATATTAAAATATTTCTTGCTAGTCCATCATTGACAGTTACTTCATAAAAATGAGATTCTATCAGTGGGAGGGAGGGAGAGAAACTGTCTTGAAAACATATCTAGAAGTCTATTTGAAACATTGATGGGTGCCAGCCTTATAATTTTGATTTAGTAGAAGTGGTAATGTGTCTGAAGCAGTGTCAGCTACTTGTGTTAGAAAACATGTAGTGAATGCTCTTCAGCTTTGTATTTAACAAGCTTATTGCATACTCTTTTTTCTTAATTTGAGCTAGAAGAGTTTGTAATACCTGATTGTATGCCCGAGTCAAGGCTCTTTTTAATGTTTTTGGGCTTACGGAACTGCTTGTCCTGAGGTCTGGTCTTTTTCTTTCTGAGCTTATGGTCTTTCTCTGTCTCTTCTTAAACCCATGCTTTATTCTTCCTGGCTCTCACTTGCAGGAAGAAGAAATGGAGGAGTTTGGGGTAAGTGGTTGGAGACAACACACACAGACATTCATTCTTCCTTTACCATTTGCATTGTTTCCTACTTGCTATCTTTAATTTTCTGATGCTTTAACATTTTTTTCTTTTGTTAACTTTTTTTACTGACAATACATTTTAGTCTAGGAGTGCTTTTGATTTGAGATTAAAACACAAAAGTTCTAGATTATTTTTAAGTGGTTTTGGTAGAAATGGGGTGTCCTCCCCCACCTCCAATTTCAATTGCTGAAGGAAGTGACTTTCAGTCAAAGAGAAATCACAAAATGACAAGGTTGCAACAGCTGAAAAAAGCTGGTAATTTCCTTATACTTATTAAGGAGTTATCACAATCAAATACAAAAAAAGTTAAAACTTACAGGCTCTGCTCGACTAACTTACTTTCATATTACAATTAGCCATCATTATTACCTTAATAATTCAGGACCAATGCATCGCCTTCACATAGATATACATACATTGAAATGTGCATGACATTTATTTCATTATGAACTAGCTGATAATTTTATTTAACAAGAGTGTCTTCAGTCTTGCAAGTTACAAAGAAGTTCTATTCTGTAAAACTGAGCTGTAAATTTTGTATACAGTCTGATTTAAAACATAGAGGGCTTTCAAAATGCCTCCTTTATATGTGTTTGAATTTGAACCTCAACTGTAGTCTTCTGTCAGCACTGCCTTACTGCATGAGCTTTTCCTAATGCTCCAGTCCTCTCAGTAGATGGCTTATGTGAGAGAGCTACCTTGAATGCTTTTCTAGATGTGTGAAGTGTTATTGCCTATCTGGAGCAGAACAGGTTGAAAATCTGTGCAATTAAAATAGTGCCTGTAACCAAGTAAAAAGATTTCCTGGCCCTCATCTTTCTATCTGTTATAGCTGTTTGACTTACTGGAATGAGGCATGTAAGCTTTGACTGTAGACTGACATTCATGCAATCTCTTGCACGTTTCATGTTTATTGGGTGATACCATGTTGGACTAAGTCATACCTTTGCTCTCTTTCTTCCCTCTCCTGCCCCCCTTCACTCCAGGTCTCTCAGCCAGGGCAGTACCAATGCAGCCGTGCTGGATGTTGCACAAACGGGGGGCCATAAAAAGCGGGTCCGTCGCAGCTCCTTTCTTAATGCTAAAAAGCTCTATGAGGATGCTCAGATGGCACGGAAAGTAAAGCAATATCTCTCAAACTTGGATCTGGAAATGGATGAAGAGAGCCTCCAGACACTCTCTCTGCAGTGTGAGCCAGCCACCAACACATGTGAGCATTGTCATTGGTTGTGGATTTCAAGAAAATTGTTCAATATAATTCTGTTTCTAGTCCAGTGAAGCAATTGGGAACAGTAACTAGACAATGAAGTAGAAAATTATTTGTCTAGTCATTTTCAAGTACTAAACATCTATGAATCTTAAGGAAATAATCTTGTGAATTAACAACAGGATAGAGACATAGTATTTATACAGGTCTTTAAGATGATGTCACACTGAAGGGTACAAGGGCTTTTTAGATTTGTCTGTAGAAAGGGTATGGAGGAGTGTACTGTTTTTTTATATTTCTGATTTACTGAGGTTATTAGTGTGAATAGGGATATGGTTGTTCTGAGGGAATAGGGGATTTTCTTATGTCTCTGTGTTTCAGAGATACCTGGAGGGCTGTGCCTGGGGCAGCAGAGGGGGACCTTATCCTGGATATTATTTTAATTTTGATTTGAGGAAACACTGTATCTTGTGCCCTTCCCTTTCTGCAGGGTAGCAAAAACTAGTAATTTTATGTCTATGTCCTAAATCAGTTGTAGTCCTTATGATAGCCCAGCATAACTTCTGGTCATGTTTTTGGTAACAATGGTCATTTATCAGAGCTTTATTTTGAGAAAGAAAACATTCATTGATAATGTACGTCTTTTAAATGGAGTTAAATCTCCCCCTCTTTTCCTCTTCATCTTTTCTGTCTAAAGATATTTTGCTGCATTAATTGTATGAGTATTTGAGCACTTTTTAATTGTTAATCAGAAGGCTTTGCACTTCTCAGACTAACACACCCACCATGTTTTTAGCTAGTAGTCATTCAGTGTTTTGTCCCCTTTCTCACAAAGTGCCGAAGAACACGGGAGACAAACGATCTGGAAAATCGGAAACATCACCGGTGGCTCCCCGGGCAGGCATCCAGCAGAAAGTGCAGCAGCAGCAGCAGCATAAAGCCAACCAAGCATTGCAGGTCCCAGCTGTGTCTCTTTATCCCTCTCGCAAGAAAGTGCCAGTGAAAGATCTCCCACCATTCGGTAGGTGGAACAAGGAAGAATTTGGTTTAACATTCTGAAGTTTGTTTGCTTATGTCAGGAAGACATTTTTAATCAAATAAGGTTCAGACTTTTGTTTCTGGTAGGTAGTGTGATGTGCGGGTTATGCCCGTTCGTGCAGTGTCTAGGCATAGTTCTCTTCTCTAGAAATGGGAAGAAGGAAATCTAGGCAAAGCATCCTGCCAATTTAATCAGTATAAGTATTTACCTGCTACTAGCAGCTGGAAAAAATAAATGTTTCTCACTGTTTGCCCTGGGATCTTGCCTTAACTTTTCTAGAGGGATTAGGGCCATGGAGTTCTTGAGTTACCCATCTGAGATGCCTCAGAAGTTTTGGTGTCTCTTCACAAGTTGAATTTTTAAGGTGAAATTCAGGCCTGCTCAAGCTGGCAGTCCTGTTAGAAAAGTGGGTCTGAAGTTTGACATTGACAATTGAGCCTTTGGCTTCTACTCCCTTCTGCCTTTTTATTGTTGACATTCGGTTGTTGCTGCCTCCATGTTCTACAGAAAGGTACTGGACTATAGCAATTTCTTCCACCTTGATTTCCAAACCTCTGTCCCAACATGTGTAAAAATCATGTATGCATTATTAATGAACTCCTTAAATCACTTAAAGTATGGTAATATCTGTAGTAAGTATATGTAGCATTACTGGCCCTTCCTTTTTCATGATGGTTATTTCACGAGAGCTTAATTCTGATTTCACTCTTCATTGGTTTTCCTCATGAACTGCTTAGGCTGCAACAAAGCATTAGAGCAGCAAAATGAGCAAGAAACAATTTAATATTCATCTAGATCTTGTTGATTTTACCATTAAATTTTAATCTTAAAAGGACTTTGAAGCTCCATAGACTGCATTTTTTGCTCATAGTGGCAAAGTTTCTGAAAACTGACTAGGTTATGCTGATCAGGCAGCTGTAAATTGATAGCAGGATTGTGATCCAACAGATCAAAGATAAAGTCCACGAATGCTTGGAAATAACCTCTACCACAAACATTGGCAAAACTGTCAGAGAAACTCTGTCTTCACTTATAAGGCTGTCCCAGGGTGGATTTTTGAGGGGAGGGGAAGAGAAAGATGGATAAATGTGGCCTGGGAAAAGCAGTTCTTGATGCCCTAGATCTTTACATCATACATCATCTTCAGGATGTTTTTACTCTTTAGTTTCCCAAAATAAGCTGGTGCAGAGATAGTTCTCAAAAATGAAAGAAAGGAAGGCAGCTGCAGGATGGCCTTGTTTCGTAAGCCTAATCCTTATTAATTTTCTTTCCAGCTTTCTTTGACCTTCTAGGCTACTCTGAATAGAAAAGAAACAGGAGAGCAGTTTCAATTCTTACGATATAAATTTTCACTAACCAGTGAGATGGGTGTGTGTCTGTATTTAAGTTAATTTTAGTTCAAGTTTCCCAGTAGCCATTCCTATGCATATCCTCAATTTATCTATTGTATAGGCAGTATTCTGCAACATCAAATCTTCATTGTGTTTTCTGTGGCAAAGTATTTTAAGTGGCCAGAATGAAAGACCATCTGAACTAATATGCAGTAATAAAGCACTACATTTTAAACAGGAACAGGTTTAAACATTTTGTTTCATTGAAGCTGGTGTCAGAAACTGAGAAATATACAGGGAAAAAATGTAGTTTTTTCTTCCTGTGTGGTGTCTGCTCTATAAACGCATCGTGAGACATAAGGATGTATTTATACTGCGTTTTACATCTACCTACTTTAATTCTCACTTAAAGGCATTAACTCCCCACAAGCTTTAAAGAAAATTCTCTCATTATCGGAAGAAGGAAGTTTGGATCGTCACAAGAAGCAATCTGAAGACACTGTCTCAAGTGCATCTTCACAGCTGTCTTCTCCTCCTACTTCACCACAGAGCTCTCCAAGGAAAGGTAGTAGACATTCAATATTTCCCATCCTGTTTCCTGAATCTCACGGACTTTGGAAGCTTCTGAGAGAGAATTTGGACACTCGATAAACTACTGCTGCTCCTATTTTTGTCTCATATGGTCAGCAAGAGGGCAGGAAATGTAGTGCAGAGTGGGATACGTGAAAGGATAGCTGTGAACCTGATTTCAAGGGTACTTGAAGGCCCTCTGGTTATCAAAAGCCAGAAAAGATAGCCTGATATGATACAGGATTGGATGCAGTAGGTTGCTTTCACTGTAGCTGCTTTGGACAAATAATACCCCTGTGATCAGTGTTTTATGCCCTCAGTGGAAGGATGTGCTGGTTGAAACTTAAAATCTTTGTGCAGGATTCACCACACTGGTCTATTAGAGGAATTATTTGCTGTGTCATGCATCTAAATGGGATGTGGCCTATGTGTGACGGAAAGGCTTAAGATATTTGGAATTCATATCAGAATGTTTTATATTCTAATTCATATTTTATACTACAGAATATTTTAATAGCAGCCTGATTATTTAAACCATGTGTATGAATATTTGAGGAATGGTATTGTACATTGGAGCTTTCTTGACCAAGATCTTTTAAAGTTATTTCATAGAGTTAATTTTTAAAGTGAATTTAGGACTTCAAACAGATTTTTTTTAAGCCTGTTTATTTGTTTTCATGGTAAATCTGGCTATGAATTGACAAAACGGAGTATGGAGGCATTGTCCTGTAGTTAAAACAAAACAAAAACAAGCAAACAAAAAACCCCACACAAACAACCAACCAAACAAAAAAGCCGCTTTGAAAGTATGATAGCCTAGATGTATTGCATGTGACTTCTAATTTATTCTTGTTTCAGAATAGCATAAAAGTTCAGTTTAACAGTTACATAATACAGCATTATGGTAAAATATACATTGGGGTTGAAGTGACTTCTGTTGAAGTGTTATTTACTAAGGTCAGATGGAGGAAAAGAATATGTAGTGGATATATCATCTTGAGTCCTTGCAAACTGTCATCATTATTTCTCCCAAATACTACATTAGCAAAGAGTGAACTTTTATAAATATAGTCCTGCCTATGCATTTTTTGAAAAAGGAGTTGGAATTCCATACTTGACTCATAGTATGAAAAGCACTTTATTTTTGCAAAAAGCAAATCATAAACATGATTTTTTAAAAAATCGTTGGTTTGATGGTTACATGAAGCTAATGAAATGTTCTTTCAGATAAAAATGACAGCATTAATTCCATGTTCTCAGCGGTGAAATGGGATAGATCAGTTGAAGTAATTTTGACATTTATGAGTAGAACAAAAGCAAAAAATTTAAAACTGCAGTGACTTGTGGATGTGTTGTTTAATGATCTTTAACTTAGCTGGCAAGAAGATTCAGAACATCTTTGTTTAATACTGAAACAAAAGCTGAATTTGCTGAATTTGCTTCTGTGACATGGTTTGCAGATTTGATCTCTGGCTGTGTCAGTGCTACCTACCTTCCAATTTTACCATAATTCTGGTAATAAGGAATTTGAAATTAATTAGCTAGCCAAGTATCACAAAGAAAACCTGCCCCTCTCTCAGCCAAGATATGTAATAAGCAGTCAGCCCAGACATCTGGGCTTCACGTGTGTGCTGTTCATCTCTGAAGCGTAGCTTTTCGGAACAGAAAGGCTTCATGAGACAGTCTCTTGGATTACTTTAAGCAGTAATCTCAACCAGAGCATTTCTTTCCCTCCAGTCTTGGGGACAGTGTTTATGCACAGGCAGTTTTTTGAGAAGTAACATTTCATAATGTGAGGATACAAGTATGATGAAGAATTTAGGGGAGGAGGGCAGAGAAGAAGGAAGGAGAGCAGTTGGTTTGTAAATGAGTAGTACATGTTCCCACAATCCTAAAGCTGATTAAGATACCAAAGACACAGTGTCACAGAGTTTTGCTGTGTATCTTTATCTTTTGCAGTGCTGTGTAAATGTAATTGTATCTTTGTTTTATTGCCAGTTTTATTGCAGTATTGCCAGCTGCCTTATGAGAACTGAGCAGGCATCTTGGAGAGTCTGATTAACGTGATGTTCTCTTTGCAGGCTACACTTTGGCTCCAAGCAGCACCGTGGATAACTTTTCCGATTCTGGTCACAGTGAAATTTCTTCTAGATCTAGTATTGTCAGCAATTCCTCTTTTGACTCTATGCCAGTCTCCCTGCATGATGAGAGGAGACAGAGGCATTCTGTCAGCATCGTGGAGACAAATCTTGGTGTGGGAAGGATTGATAGAAGAATCATGATTGAACCAGATCAATACAGCTTAGGGTAAGAATTTTATTTGTGCTTACTTGCATTATACTTCCATGTAGTGTGGATGTGGCATGTATATTTGTCCATGTAACTTTCCCTGTATCTCTCAGATATTTTTTCTCCTCTGCTTTTAAAAAACTACTACTTCAGTGGTGCATTTTGTGATAATGCTCCATTCCTGCCAAGAAAAGGTTTTGCACTCCTGAGTGCATGATGAGGTGTACAGCAGTAAGATTTTACCTCAGTAGACATTACCATCTAAGCATTTCAGTGGTACTGTAGATTATCCACTTTGTGGCAGACTAGTACCCTAGCCTGCTTTCTGCATGGGAAATTAACTGAATTAGATGAGATATTCATACAATTATTCAGTGATCAAACTGAGAACAGAAATAGCTAGCAATTTTCCAGTCTGCTTCATGGAAAAGTGCATATTTGTCTAACTCCAAAATATTTTACTCCAAATATCTCTTCTAGTCAACAATAATTGGAAGCTAAAATTCACATTACGCTGCTGGTTTTCTAGTAATTTTCTAGGTAATTAACTTCTGTAATGGTGGGGAAGCTAGTGCTGTGAGGAGTTCTCTAAATCTCTAGCAGTGAGCCTTGGAGTGAAAATAATTGGAGCTCTGGCCCTTGTTTAGTCTCCACTTACTTTTTTTTTTTTAATTGGAGCAGCTATTTGGATGCTTCCATCCTCTGAATGGTTTCTGGGGTTTTAATCCTGCACAGTCTGTGAATGGCAGACCTGTTCCAAAACTGATGTGCTTCAGCTTTGGGAATCTCAGGCTATGCAAACTCTTTTATCAGATGTCTGAAATATTTGGAAGAACAGGGTTCCAGTCTGCATAGAAAGGTGCCCTGGTAGAAGAAGTTCCAGGAGCCTGGATATCTGCTAATCAAAAGTGACACTTCGTTGGTTTTCTTTGCTGCTGTGTAAGGGGTAGTGTCAGGCTCGCTTAATTTCTGAAAGGCTACAGAAAATATAGTTGCTCTATGAAGTAGCATGTGTTTCCAAAAATAAGGTTAAAATTCATTTCCATTTGCAGGAAATGTTGAAAAGTTAGCTTTCACAGTTTCCTAGGCAGAAAAAAATATCTGAAAAGCCGAAATCTAAACCTGAGTATCAGCCAGCTCCCACTAAGCTCTGTTTCTAGCTTTTGAACCATTTGCTTTGCGTGGCTGGAAAAGCAGAAGGATAACCCTGTCTGTTCCCCTTTATGTGTGTCAATGTGGTTTGCCTGCCTTAAAGAGCTGTTGCAAAGTTAAGATTTTACCTTTTGAAATTACTCTGCTGAAGTGTAAGGCTTCATCAAGTTATCTATCCAGTTTTGCTTGTTTGTTCATTTGTTTTTATTGAGATGTACTTGAAAGAAAAGTGTTCTATTCTCAAAATTGAATTAGCCATTAATCCAAACAATAAATACTATAAAGTGCATCAAAACCTTCAATCATAGAATCAAAGAATGGTTTGGGTGGAAAGGGACCTTTTAAATGCCATCAAGGTTACCTAGTCCAACCCACTGGCATGTTTTGTTTTTCTTTGCTTGTTGAATTCTTTGTGCGTCTTGTTCATGACCTCCAATTCCAACACTGGATTTTTTGTCCCCCCCATCACTGTGTATCCAGCTCATATGCACCGCTGTCAGAGACCAGAGGCCTGTATGCTGGAGCAACTGTGCTTTCTTCTCCTAGTACAGAAGAGCTGTCACAGGACCAGGGGGACAGAGCTTCGCTCGACGCAGCTGACAGCGGCCGCGGTAGCTGGACTTCTTGTTCGAGCGGTTCTCACGATAACATCCAGACAATCCAGCACCAGAGGAGCTGGGAGACTCTGCCTTTCGGCCATGCTCATTTTGATAGTTCAGGCGACGGGGCAGGACTGTGGGCCTCAGGCAGCCATATGGACCAGCTGATGTTCCCTGACCACGGCACAAAGTATGGCAGGCAAAGTCAAGGTAGGGAGGGCCTCGATCAAGCACAGTCCAGAGCAAGCTGGGCATCTTCAACAGGATACTGGGGAGAGGACTCGGAGGGTGATACAGGTACCATAAAGCGGAGGGGTGGGAAGGACGTTTCGATTGAAGCTGAAACCAGCAGCATAACTTCTGTACCAGCAGAGGAGACCAAGCCAGCTCCTGCGCCCACTCATGCAGCAGCAGCAGCGAGTAGTACAAAGGGGCTTGTTGGTAAGTTGAGTTTTGTTTACCATGAAGTATTTTAGTTCATTTGCTTAAGGGTTTTCTTATTGTTCTAAAACTGCATTTCTTTCGTCTGGTTTTTTTTTTTTTCTTTCTTTGTAAAGCAAAACTGAACATTTTGTAGTCTCTCCTAAATTTTTCCCTTCAACTGTGCGTTTCTTGCTAGGGAAAATATAATTTATTGTTAATTCTCAGTTCTGGCAGTGCTTGTGTGTTTCAAGAGAGCCTGCCATACATCAAAAAACTAGCTCAACTGCTGGACAGTATTTTGAGAGGTTGAGGTATTTAGATGCCTGCTCTGAAATGTGAATTTCTCATCACAGTAAGGCTCCATAGGCTATATTTAGAAATCTTAATAAATATGGCCTGATTTTTATGGAAGTGTTTTACTTTATACCTTTGTATGACTTGTCTGATAATTGTGAATATTCCTTACTTCTGAAAATGGGAACCCTTTGTGCTTAAATACCAGATGAAATGTTTCTTTGGACTGCTGAAACTGAAGAGGTTTCAAAGAAGTTAGAGCTGAAATACATTTCTATGCATTCAATAATGGAAAGATCAGATAATATATAAATTAGTAGGAAAGTGTCTCTGGCAGAGCTTAACATTTTTCTCATATCGTCCCTTCTATGCATCCCAATCTGTGGGCCATCCAATACCTCTGCATTTTTGCCTCTTTTCTTCCTTTCATTTCCCCTCACTTTGCCTTTTGTCAGGTTAATAGGAAGAACTATCTAAAGCCATTTTTTGCTGACACAGCTGAATGTCTGCCAGATTGAGGTCATGCTGAGACCCCTGCAATAAACTGCTTTTTCATTTTCTGCCCAAGTGTATTGCTTAGAAGTGGCCCTTGCCTCAAAGCTTCAGTGCAGATCTAAATCCCTGGACTATGAAGCAGAGGAAGCTGTTCAGATTCATGCCAATCTCTAATTTTACTTTGATACCCTTGATTTCCTCCAGAATGTGTAACAGGTGTGCTTCCAAACTTTCCTCTAAAGGCGGTGCTTGACACTACATTTTTAGAGACTTGAAAGAACATGTGAGAGACCTGAAAATTAAAACCAACACACTGCCATGCAGTTCACTACTATTAACAGTCCTGCAAATGTAGCTCTGTATATCACTGTCCAACAGAACCTGCTGGTTTACACAGTTCTTTTGCACTGAATAGACATTGATTTCTTTCAGTATTTAAATAGAATTTTTCTGCAATAGAATTTTTCTACAGAAATTCTTCTGATTTTCAGAAATCTTTAAATAAAGTTTCTCAGAAGCTTCTTCATGCTGCTTTCCTCAGTTAAAACAGTTTGTCCAAGAAAAATACTTAGACTCCATTGGAACCTATTTGGTTTTCTGGCAATACCAAGGATTTATTTTTAGTCTATAAAAAGCTGCATCCAAGTAGCACCAGTCCATTGTAAGCTTGTACTGCCCTGTCAGTCAAATCACACTGCCTAATGCATGGTGGTGTTGTCAACACCATTTATGCAAGAATATACAGTGTGTGACAAGCTGTGGAAAGTAAATTGTCTGTGTCAGTAGTTTTTTCCTGCTGTATTTGTGAGGTTTGTCAATTAAGTGGTCATGTGTTAAAGGGCTGGGCCCACAATAACTGTTCAGTATTAATGTCCCAGCTGACTTCTCTAAGTGCTTAACTCTGAAACAGAGACTTTTGCCTATCTTTAGTCTTCCATGTTACTTTGATCACTGAATGTTCTATTCTATACAATTGATGGAACAGCTTCAGTTGTGAAGTTTGAACAAATTCCCCACGTAATTTGGTGAATTTTGTTAGACTAATGCTTCACTACTGGAAGAATAGCTACATCCTGTGTATGTTGTATATTCTGTACTTTCTCAATTGATTTGTTTTTCACAAGCTCTTTGTCTAGCATTTGATAGTTAACCTTTGTAATTCAGATTTTCTCTTCCTGGGCTGTTGAGTTGGTTGATACTTATATAGCTTTTAATTGCCTGTTTTCTTTTGAGCAGTGTTTCTCTTCCTATCTCTTATGATTATCTGTTGTTCTTCCTGCAGCACGAAAAGAGGGTCGATATCGGGAACCACCTCCAACTCCTCCCGGTTATGTAGGAATACCCATTGCTGAGTTTGCTGAAGGTGGCTCCCATCCAACCAGGAAGCCTCCAGACTACAACATAGCACTTCAGAGGTCCAGGATGGTGGCACGGACATGTGAAACTCATGGGACAGCAACTCCACAGCAGCAGTCGCATGGTCATTCAGCTGGCAGGCCTGTGAACAAACCTCAGTGGCATAAACCAAATGAGTCAGATCCACGTCTTGCTCACTATCCATCTCAAGGGTTTTCCACAGAGGAAGACGGTAAATTTCTAATTGTTAGATTTTGAGTGTGCTGCATGCAAAACTTGTCAGTGCTTTCACAGACATAAAGCGAATTGCGCAAATGTACTCTGCTGTGGAAATTCTTGCCATAATTGGAACTCTATTTCATTTCAAAACTTGCTATTTGTTAACTTCTTGGAAGAGAAGGAATTCAGTTCATCCTAAATATAATTTAAAATTTGGCACATAGGTCCACCTGAATCTTGGACAGCCAAGCAGTTGCCTTAGGCAGCTTCTCTGAAGGTGCCTATGTTCACCTTGTACAGCCCTGCCTGCCATATTTTTCCACATTAACCATGTACTTAATGATCAAAAAAGTATCCTGGTCTACAGAATACTTGCCCATCCACCCCACAGAGCATCATTGCTCAGGTTTATTTGGGTAGTTGCTCACATTCTACCTGAAACTCTTTACACTGTGGACACTGAGTCTTCAACTGTTTCACATGATGAGCCCACTGCTGTCTCGCTGCCTTGCTAGTCCAAGTGTGGCTACATCTTTATGCTTTAGCTCAGCTGTGATGTTTTTCTATGAAGAGCAAGTTCAGCTGGATTGCAGCTTTAGGTCCTCAAAATTCAGGCAGGGTGGTGCCAAAATCACACACTTTGATGCTTTGTTTTGCTAATGATAGATTAACATTCCCCTTCTCCCTCTAACTTCTTAGTTACTAAGATTTTAGGTGCAGGATGAACTCTGCAGTTGAACATGATGGGAAAAAAAAATAAAGTCTACCTTCACTGAATTACCTTAAACTTTGAGTGTTACCGTAACAGAGAATTTTAATTGTTTCTACTAATGATGACTAAATTGCAGATATATTTAGGGAAAAATGTAAGATACCTTTCTGAAGCTATTAGATATCTAGGAGTATCTGTTGTGTTCCTCAAGGTGAACAACGGCACCCAGCTCAGTTAAAGCAATTGTCTTATTTTCTTCAAGAACAGAATTACAAAGGAATACTTCTCATGACACCTGAAATGTACTGAAATTTAGATTGTTTTAAAGTATATATACTTACACAATGAAATGGAAAACACACGAGCACAATACCCACAGTTGTTGTACGCACGGCTTGTTTCATTCAGTAGGAGTCTTGTTCTTTATGAACTAAATTCTATTTTCCCTTATCCTATTATGTTTGCAGAAGATGAACAAGTCTCTGCTGTCTAAGACTTGGGCTTTTCGGGATCCAGAGTGAGCCACCTTAAAGGAGAGCACAAGAAGACGTCCCTAGAATAGGAGCCTTGGAACTATGATTAAAGGATGGTGGACCTATTTGCCTCCTTCCCTGCCTTAAAGCAGCATGGGGCTTCTTCCTCTGCCCCTCCCCCTACTGTCCCCTCTCCCCTTGCATGTGAAATACTGTGAAGAAATCGCCCTGGCACTTTTCAAACTGTGTTGCTTGAAATGCACAGTGCAGCAATCTCCAAGCTACCACTGTCACTGTCTGCCACATCACACAGTATCATTCCAAATTCCAAGATCATCACATCAGGATGATTAACTCTGGCTGCACTTCCCAATGCCTGGAAGGGTTTTTTTAAATCTTCCTTTTAGATTTTAATCACAATCCTAGCACTTAGTCTCATTGGGATAATGAGATAAGTTAGTTGTCAAATTACATTTGGCCTTTTACCTACAAAGAGAAAAATGCTTTGAGATCCTTCAAGGAGGCAGTGCTTATTTGCTTGTTTACAATGCCTTTGTTACAATTTTGTATGTTTTCGTTTCGGAGATCAAATACTGCATCTGAATAGTAATTACAGTATTATTTCACACCTGTAAGCAGAGTTGCCAGCCTGAGCTCCTGGAAGAATATTGCTATCACATGGCTGAGCAGGGCAGAAGGGAAGGCAGAGGTTACAGGATGCAGCCTTTCCTTGACCATCTGGCTTTGCTCTTAATGTGCCCCACCCTGGAATCTTCACAAGCTTGTAAATGTTGGTGTTAATGGCATCCTTATCCGGGTCTGGTGTAAATGCAGAAACACAGTGCTTGCAATTGGTCAGTGATGGAAGAGGACACAGTGTGTCTCATACCTGTGCCTTGTGGAATACAGGATGGGATACTAAAAAAAAAGTGTCCCATTGTAATGAGACAGATGGCAACCCCACCTTTAAGTTATATACTTAAAAAAACCCCACATATATAGTAGTTATATTAAAATAAAAAAAATTAACTGGATAACATTGCAGTGAAGGCGAGTTGGGATGTCACAGCTCGTGTCAGCTGTTAACACTGATCTAATAACCTCCATCTATTGACTTCAACATTAGGGGATAAATGAGCCTTTAAGTAAAAAGAAATAAAAATAACACAGTTAGATTTGCCAGCCTTTGCAATGCAGAAATAGTCACAACTGTTAATGGCTTCATGGAACACTGCATGTGTAGAGAAGGCCAATGTGTAGCAACCACCTGCTCACAGCTGCTATTAACCCTATAATGACTGAAATGACCCTCCCCTCTATTTTTGTGTTGTTTTTGCACAGACTCCGGAGAAGTGAAGGCTGCCAATCCGAGTAGTACTCAAATGTGAGGAACTGCTGGTCTTGGATTTTTTTTTTTTTTTTCCATTGAACTCAGCTGATCATATTGATCAGTAGATAAACGTAAATAGCTTCAACTTTTAAAGATCAAATTGCAGTGTTTTTTCACTGTATCAAACAAATGTCAGTGCTTTATTTAATTCTCTCTCCTGTAATCATAGCTTTTGTCTATTTGCTTATATATCACATTGTCAGTTATGCATTTGTAATTTTACATGTAATATGCATTATTTGCCAGTTTTATTCTCAAGGCTATGGACCTCATGTGCATATAGAAATACAAAATCCTAGCTCTATCACAAGTTGCACAAATGTTATATAAGCATTAAGTAATTGTAGACCATAGGACTGCTAATCTCAGTTCGCTCTGTGATGTCAAGTGCAGAATGTACAATTAACTGGTGATTTCCTCATACTTTTGATACTACTTGTACCTGTATGTCTTTTAGAAAGACATTGGTGGAGTCTGTATCCTTTTGTATTTTTAATACAATAATTGTACATATTGGTTATATTTTTGTTGAAAATGGTAGAAATGTACTATGTTTATGCTTCTACATCCAGTTTGTATGAAGCTGGAAAATAAATAAATATAACATTAATGAAGTCCATATTGATTCTTATGCATTTTACATGTTCCACATACTTGAACAAATTTATGAAAAAATTTTACTTCTCTGTGTATTAATATTAAAGGGACATTGCCAAGTGATGTGGGAAAACCACTGGTGTGGAGTTTTTCTTAACAAACAGTTGTGCTGCTGATAATTTTTGAAAACTTTGGTGTGTGTACTGTTGAATGAGAATGACTGACACTATGTGCATCCCCAGCAGAAATATCTGAGATGCCAAAAAAGGTCTGGCCTTAGGTCAATGTAGAACGTAAACAGTTTTAAAGATAAGATTGTGTTGATTTTATATTCTCAGTGGTATAAAAGTAAGGAATACATGTTTTAACATTTGGGTAGGGATAAGTATGGAAAGTGATCCTTTTGAGTTTTTACTGAGTTTTTATTTCAAATTAAAAAATCACCCAATAGCATCCCTAGTAATAAAAGCTGATGTTAATTCAACGTTGAACTGCAGATTTTATTTTTTCCCCGGAGGTTAAGATTCTTTATTTCCAATGGTATGCAGAAGACTGGGTTAAAATGGTACTGCTAAAGCCACTAACAGCCGTATCCTTTTTAGCTTTGAAATGCCTGGCAGGTGGTGTTTCCAAGTCTAAAATTAGTTCACTGCAAAGAGAAGCAAAAAAATGCTGTCTAGATTTAAGTCTTCCTAACATAACTCTAGAAATGATCCACACTTAGAATTGTAAGAAGGCTAAAAATCACTGAAAATATAGGACTTGTAAACATGGTATTTTTATTGCTGTAATCTCTAGCACTGTAAGGAAAAAAATTATGGAGACTCTTAGATTTGTCTGGTGAGAGTGGAACTACTCTCTGTGAATCTGTGGCTAATACTTGTTGGGTACATTTCAACAAGCTAAAGATTACCATTGGTTTTGACATTAGTGGAACGAACACACATTTTTACATATTTTCCCTGCAAGATTGTCCTCCAGTAATAATAAAGGCACAGTAATAGGGAAATAATTCCTCTTACCAACTTGTAAGGTGTTTGCACACTTGTCAGTTCTTTTCTCTGTGCTTGATATATTATTGAATTAGGCAGCATTCCCTATGCTCCTGTTTATGCCTCCTTACTGTACTTAGTATTTTTAGAACACATTATGTAGAGACATCCTCAACAGAGCATCCAATACAGATAGCTTAATTCATTGTGGACAGGGGGTGATAAATAACACTTCACACTGCAACTGATTCAACAGAAGTAAAGGCCTTGGTGTGACTTCTGAAACAGGTTTGATAGTTGTAGGAAGTATAATATGAATTTTGTGCTTACTGAGTGGATGCAGCAAGATGTGGACAAGTAAATACCAGTTGCTGGGATTTAGTGCTGCATTCACCAGAATGGCACAGAACACTGAAATCTAAGGATGGATGTTTGTTTGATTGTTTGTTTGTTTGTTTGTTTGAAGAAATGTCATTCAATTATCTGTATTCTTTTATGGCTTTTTCTTTTTATACTGAAACATACTGAGTCAGAGGCTACTCCTTTATATACTATATTGCACCTTGGAGTAAGCATGAATTTGTAAAAGCTGAATTGAAGGTACTGCTTTAATGGATTAGTCTTGGTAATTTGGAAAAGCATGCATGTTTTACATCTGTAAATCCAAGATTCAAATATTTGGTCAACTTAAGGTGAGGAACAGGTATTGTTTTAAAATAGTAACAAAACCAAAAACCCTCTATTTTCTTCAAGACTAGTAGAAAATGGAATATATTTCCAGACTGTCTCATATGGATTGTTGCATAGTTGAAACAAAGTCAACTCTGGAGAATTCAAGTAATGATTTAATTGCAAGTATTAATATTTATGTATTCCTTGATATGGGATGAAACATTAAAAATCCTTCTGTGAATAAAGCATATGTAGCAGCAACAGCCTCTCTAACATAAATTAAATAACACAGATCTATTGAAGAAAACATGAACACTGTTAAAATTAATCTGAAAATTGACCCCCTCAGGAGACAGCAGCCATTTGAGATGATTAATATAATTTTGGTCCCCTATCTCTAGATTGTCCTTTAAGTAAGTTTTACAGTCTTGTGTCTAAAAATGGCATGCTTTGAGAGAAGGCTGGGAGTGAAAGTAGATTTATTGCTGATGTAAAGTGTAATCCATTACTTTCTGTTTTCCATTGAAATGTGATAAATGAAAATTTAGTTTTTACTAGAATGTGAAAACCTTAAAGCTCTCTTTTGGTTATGTGTGGTGAGTGTGTAGGAATGAGTTGAAAGTATTGAACTGCTAGCAACCATCACCAGCATAATCCTAAACTATTCGCATTTGATCTTCCTGGGATTAAATTTTTGCAGTGACACTCTACACACCTACACACAGATTTCTGCATTCCCTGTAGAGAAATGTGTCTTGGCTCTCTGTGTCAAAACTCAAGTTTGTGTTAAGCAGAAGTGCTGGTTTCTCCTTAAGAATAGACTTGTAGTTTCCTCAGCTTTTTATTTGGTTGCTTGGCATGCTCAGTCTTCTCTTTCAGTTTGGAGAATTAGTTTGGATTTTATTTCTTTATTTGGGGGATCCTTAAAGGCGTCGTTTTGGGCTAGGTAGTCTAAGGTCTGAAAGGAGGATTCATTTCTTTGCAGCACTGTTGCCTTTACTGGCAGTGAAATCCTTTGTGAATGTATATAAAAACATATATATAAACCCCCATTTTATATGTGTGTTTGTATATTAAAAAAAACCCATTGTATACTACTGCAGCATCCGCTTTTTTAGCTAGGATGTCTGCACTGGAAAAGAAGCCAGTGCAGCATTATTTAAAGGCCTTTGAGGGGTGAAGTTTGGCAATCTTTTTTCAGTGAAACTTAAACCCGAGTAGTGATGTTTAAAATGCCTTCTCTGTCACTGCCAAACTGTTTTGACATGCAGTTGTTATCTTCTGATACAGTTCCAGGAAAAAGGTGCCACTTGCCCCAGGGTCATTAGCTGTGGTAGAGATAAAGTGCCTAGGTGCTGTGTTCAATATGTTTTGAGGCTTTTCTCATAACTAGAGAAATATGAGGGGTTTATAACTAGTTTTATTGAGTTTTGTGTAACAAGTAAGATGATCTGAACTGTGGCTTTCTAAGAGAAGGTAGTCTGTGAGGCTCAGGATGGCTTTTCTGCCTTTGGTCAGAATCCAAGTAAAACACAGGAAATTGCACTGATAAAAAGCAACCTTCCATATTGAGGCCCTGCTTCCGACATCAGCATAGAGCTGGATTTGTTCTGATTTTACAGTCCCAGGAACCTGTGTACAAGCTTGATACACGTTTTGCTCTAAAGAAGAGATAATGCTGTTGCTGCATTTCTTACGTGGGAGACTGATCCATTGCTTTGGTTGTCAAAAGATAAGAGCCTCCATATACTGGTTTATGTGTATGTGATTTTTGCATTAAACATTATTTAGGCTGAGCAGCTCTCTTCCCTTCTCCTTTTATGTACCTGTATCTTACAGTGGCCATATGTTCTGTTCTTCCTGTCTGTCCTGTCAGAGTTAGTCAAATTTCAGTGGGACATAAAGAATGGAAACGTGTAGGCACCTTGCACCTTGTGCAGTTTGTTTGGGGGGTTTTGTTATGTTTGTTTATTTGGTTGTTTCTGGTTTTTTTCTTTTAATGTAGATGTCTAAAATTGCTGCTTAAAATGAAGCATGATCTCCATCTTGATCTGAATTTTATTCTACTTTTGTCACTGTGAATGAGCATGTCATTACATTCTCACAATATTCTGATCTCTCTGTTGTCAGTCCCTTCCAACACTGTATTCTCAACCATTTGTGCTATGATGATTATTGTTTATTATTAAGTTAACAATCTGATCACCGAGAACTCCAGCAGTAGTTCCTCTCCAAACTGATACATCCATATCTTACAGCACATAGTTTATTCCCTCCCATGCAGGTAGGTAGTTTATTTTATTCAATATCACCTCTACCTTGCATTTTATTCCTTTCTGTATTTTATCCAGGATTTATAAATAATTTTGATTTTGAGATGTATTCTCGAGGTTTTATTAGGTCAGACTGGTGACTTGTTTGTTCCCCCCACATTTCTCATATGCTTGTAATGCTTCAGTCACCTGGTGTAGCTCCTCATGTGACAGCTTCATCAGGTCTTGTTATTTTATTCAATATGTAGTATCAAATATTAGCTTTCAAAACTAGGATCTGTAATAAGTAGCTATAGATGGATTATTCCTGAGTTTTGCTTTTTCTTGGCCATATAGTGGCACTGAAGACTCATTTTGGTTTTGAGGTGTTTATTCAGTTGAAGAATCTTTTGCTTCTTGTGTCAGTGAAAAAGTCTAATTCAGATTGACTTGTGTCCATAATGATTTTCTTCTCCATCCTCCAACATATTTGTCAATCTTTGTTTCCTTTGCTTATTTTGGTTTGGGTTAGAGGATAGAGTCTAGGTTTTCCTGCTCAAAAAATTTGGTTTGATTTGGTTTTATTTCTTCCCCTTGCTGATGACAGACATTCTGGACAGCGTTTGTGTCTTGGGTAACCTTTGAAATAAGTGAATATTTCACTCTAAGTAATGTTAGCTGTGAACTTGGCTGAAAAATTTTATTCGGGTTCTGGTACTGTGCTTTGAGAACGCCTGTGACTTCTTGGTGGAGGAGAAAAAGAAAACCTGTGAAATGCGAGGTTTTTCCAAGGAAACCTGGGGTCCTATTTCCGTTTGCTCCCTGAGAGGAGATAGTAGCACAGTGCAATGTTAGGCTGGACAGCCCTGAAACTGATAGAAGTCTTTCTGTCATTAAGGCTGAACATTAAAGTTTCTAAAGAATGTTGAATTTTGTTTTATGTTCAATTAATGTTGGCAAAATCACCGAGCTTCCTGAAATTTTGTATGCTGTGCCTTGGTCCATGTGAAATTCATTTGGCAAGTCAGTCATTGTATTTATGAAAAGCTCATAACAAAGACTTTACTGAAATTCATGGTCATATGGCTTATGTATTTATTGCTCTTCAATATGATTCAACAATTCATTCATGTTTTAAGTGCTTTGTTGACCAAGAAAGGGTGCACTTTGCTGCTTCTCCTTTTCCCAGCACATACATGCTTTTCCTCTTTCTCATGCCTCTCTTGTTCTTTAGATGCATAATTCTCCCTCCCTGTTAACCTCTTCCTGTTGCTTATATTAGCAGCTTTCTTACACAGCTTCTCTTTGCTCCTTTGTGGAACACAGCACCACCCATTTCCTTCCTCCCAAAGTGTGTTTTGTGTGCAGTCCTCAGAAACAATGGAAGGAGGCAGCACTTTAGGGCTCAGAAAGCTTGAAAGGAGTGTACGCGGACAGGACAAATTCAGACTTCGGTTCTTTGTCTGCATGTACATAGCCCTTTTCTCAATTGCTGCCTGAAAGCTGTGTTTTTCATGTTTCTCTGTAGTGCCCATATATATTCATAGCATAACGCTCACATTGTTATGATCTGATGAATACAAAGCTTTTGGTTTTTTATGTGCAGAAGTCTTTGTCAAATGGAAATGGAGTGTGGCTCACGACCAATGAAGGGAGTTGGGGAGGAGGGGAGCCGAGGAAGCAGCTGTGGTTCTGGCCAGACTTCTCCAATGCAAACAGTAATCTTACAAGACAAAGAGGTCTGTTGTGTCATTGAAAGTGTCTATTGTCTTAATTATTTCTTTTAAAATCACATTTTTGCTGCTTTTAATCGTGTTTAACCAGTATGCATTCTCTGTAAAAAAAAAATTCTTTACAAAATACTGTTGAAGACCTGTACAGGACTGCAGTACCTCCATGTTGTGTGTGACAGGCTCCCCTGGGAAATGGGCACAACACCAAGCCTGCCAGAGTTCAAGAAGTGTTTGGACAACACTCTCAGGCACATGGTGTGACTCCTGGGGCTGTCCTGTGCAGGATCAGGAGTTGGACTTTGATGATTGTAGTGGTTCCATTCCAGCTCAGGATATTTTGTGATTACAACATTTGTTTGGTTGGGATGTCTCCATTCTGGCACTTGCTGTTCAAGCAGCTGGCTTTCCAGAATGGTGTGCATAGGCACTCTCTTTTGGTGTAGCTTTTTGGTGCAGCTTTGTGTTTTGCTCTTTTAATATTATTTATGGAAACTGGCAAGTCATACATTTAATGTCTTTGAAGTCTCCTTGGATCTGCAATACACTTAAGATTGTGCCCAGTTCTTGGTTGCTTATACTGGGTTAAGGAGCAATTGGATACATCCTACTTCTTTTCTTGGGGCATGTAAGTGGCATGTAACATTGCCATTTCAGTTAAACTGCAGCAGTTTGCAAATTCTGATAGTTTCTGAGTAGCTAGAATAATGTCTTTAGGCAGGTAGTATCACCCTTTTCCATTAAGGGATTGGATTAAGGCTTGCAGAGGTCAGCAAGTATCCTGTAGGTACTACTGCCAATATTAATTACACTTTTCCAGATATTTCTGGCAGGTATTTGAAGGTTATGGTTATACCTTCGTTCCTGTTGTCTTTGTATGAGGGACATAAAAATGTTATCTCCTGTGGGCCAAGCTCCCTTAAGGGCCTGTTTGTCTATCTGGTGGAGTCACTGTGCACAAATACAATTTTCAAAATGTCAGTGTACTTGCAGAGTACAAGTTAATTCAGTTAAGTGATACTGTCTGTATCACTAAGAGTATGAGGTGTTTAAATCACCTGGATCTGATGAAGACATTATTTTGGTGTCTTTGCAACTACGAGTCTTGGATTCAAGTGTCTAATTTCAGCCTTTGTTTTGCAGGATTTGTTTGTAATTTGAGTGCAGTGAGTTCTTCCTGGAGTAGGTGTGGCACACTCTGCATCTTTTTAAATCTTTGCTTACCTCTGAGCTGCTGGGATGTCACACTGCATCATTTGCTCTTAGTACTTTTTTTGGTTTGTTTTTTATTCACCTAAGTATTGTTTGAATTTTTTGTTTCAGGTTTAGGGTCATTGAGGTTTCTGCATTTGTGTTTTAAATGAAATCAGGAACTCAGTGGTGTTTATGTAGCATTTGCAATGTCAGCCTTTATTCCTTTCATCCTTAGAACCTCGTCCTTGGTTTCAGTGTTGTCCTGATGATTGTGTCCTCATAATTTTAATTGCTTTGGCAGAAATTTCACTTTCAACCTCTGTATATTGCTAAAGAAATCCTTGCAGCTGAATATATTTGCTGCCTCCTGATGTGCTGATGCTGTTCCTCTTTGCATCTGCTGCTAGTCTGAGTGTCACAAACCATTTCTTTTCCTTGTGTTGAAGTGCACTAATGCTGTATGCACAAGCTACCCTTGACACTTAAGATGGACTTTTCTTGGGCATAATTTCATTTACAGCAGTTGGTGTCTTTGGACAACAAGCAGACATTTTCTCTTGAGGATGCATCTCAGTATCAATCAGATGGCTATAAGAGAAAATGTTGATCCTGTCCTAGCTTGTACTGTTAGAATTCCTAATTCTTCATGCAATTCACAGGTGCCTGAGGAGCTTTCTCATGGCAGCCTGTACTGTAATGTTAACTTGCTGACTATTTTCTTAAAACAATCTTCCATACTGGTTGTCCTGATAAGATGTTCCTAAAGGAATCATTTCTGTGGCTGGCAAATGGAGTAGCCCAGACTTGCAACTGGTTCTGCTGCAGATACATGATAGGCCTTCCTTAATCCATTTGGCAAAGACTGGAAGCAAGAAGTGCATAATTATCTAGGTATGTAGCTGGCATTCTCAATACTTTATAACGTGGAGGAAATAAACTTGCTTATTTCTGAATGGTGGAAAACCAATAATGCTATGTGTTTTTAACAAGATTTCTATAACCAAAATTACACTCTTTTGCATTAGGGTAGTCTACCTTTAATTTCCTGCTCCCTCATATTGCAACTATATTATCCAGTGTTTTAGTTCTAACACTGATTATGATGTAGACCTGTATCATATTTTCCTCTAGTGAGCCACCCCAATGACTTCATGATTTGCTGCATAATTTCATCCCAGCAGAAGTCCCAGCTCAGTTCATTCTGGTGCAACTGGAGGTCTGAGCTGAGAGGGTCCTGCCCTCACACCTGATGGGTGTTTATGAAAGTTGCCATTTCATGTGGGTCACGACAAAAAGGTGCTGTGGTTGAAGCAGGAGCTTCTGCATATTTCTGATGCACTGAAAGTGTGCGTAAATAAAAGGCACACATAAATAAATGGGAGAAATGCAAATTGCTGACCTGCTGAAAGCGGTCATGTCCCCCCTTCGTCCAAATGAGCTGCTTGACAGTAGTTCATGTTCCTGTGGCACGATGGGCTGAAGGCTCTCTTGTGGGCTGTCCCACTTTCAGTGCCTTGTAGAATGCCTGCCTGCCTTGTGTCCTTGTGGAGACAAGGGCATAGAGCTGACTTAGCTAGTGATCAGTGGTGTTCTTTTGATTATTCACCTAGGATAGTCAAGTAAATTGCTGTTGCTGCTGTTTGGAAATTTGGGGGTTGTAGGTTAATGTTTTATACATTATTTTACTGCTTTTCTTCTCTCTTCAGCGATATATCTTGCAGTCTTTGTCAATTTAGCCTATACCAATATTTGTTTAATATATAAGCTTTCACTGCACTGTACCAGCACAGTCTGCCTTTCATTTCAGTCCCTTCTCACTGTTTACCTTCATTTACTACATCCAATATATATGCTTAATTTAGACTGGAGACCCTTTGAGAAAGGCAGTATGCATTTATAAAATAAAATCAGTGGATAACTCTTGGCTTTTTTCTTTCTCAAAGCACGCTCTGCATTGCCAAGGTTACAAAAAATAAAAAAGGCCCAGTTCTCTGCAGATTTCTTAAATTATAGATGCACACTTAAATAGTTTAAAAAACACTGCTTGCTCTGTGAAGGTCACCTTCTTTCTGAAATATTATTTTATAAATGAAATGTGCTGGGATTTTAGAAACATGGAATTGGCCAGATGTACCCAATCAATACCTTTCACAAAAATGCTAAAAATATGTACTTAGAGAATACTGCATGTTGATGACATAGCATTTATTCTTATTAGAATAAATTGGATTTTCCAAAGATGAGAGTTCAGTTAAAGTTATTGACCTCTTCATACATACTTAAGAAAGAAAAATAGTGATAAAATGACTGATACTGGTATAATGGTCTGGAGAATTTGAACAAATTTAATGCTTACTTCAATCCTCAACTTTTGCCCAGCACAAAAAAATTACCTTAGCACTTCCAGCTTTTTGTTACAAAATGGCATATTTCTTTCCAAGGAGAAAGATGTACAAGGAAGAGAATTAGTCCAAATCACAGAAGAGACATCATGCTAATCTGACTTTCACTCAGTAATCTTTAGGTATACTCACATTCTGGCCAAACAGCAAGCACGCAGAATGTGTGTACTACACACAAATAAAATCTTGAATGCAGTTGGCTTTGCAAGACAGGGTGACAGCAATTCTTCCACTGGCCATTAATGCTAGAAACATCAGTCAGGTGAGATTAGATTGTTTTAGTTTACAGGTCTCATTTCTTGTCATAAATGAGTCTTAAAATTAATTAAAACTAATACGAAGAACACAGTACAATTCAGAAAATAATATATAAAAATAATATGACAAAATTACTTAAAATTATGTCATGAGAATTAATACCTGAAGAAAACAGTAATGAAATCTTGTGCTTTAAAATCAAATGATCTATATTCATAATGATAACTTATATTTTTAAGTTGACAGGCTGATTCTGCCTGCTGATCATTACTTTGAGCTGGTTTTGGGTCTCCCTTTCATCAAAGATGTGGTAAGTATTAAGTGATCTACACATATTTACAGACAAGTAGGGTGCTGGGGCAAACAAGGCTTGAGGCAAGCACAGTATGCTTGGCATGTTTATAGTCTCCTTTGACTGTAAGAGACAGTACAGGTGTTGCCAAGGCCTATTCCCTTGGGAACGAGGTGAAGGACATCACCGGGAAACTTCCCAGCCTTGGACTACTGCCTGTTACTGCTGCTCCATGTGGGTGCTGATGGAGCTGCAATGCATAGTCCAAGGGCAGTCAAAAGAGACTTCAGGGCCTTGGGATGATTGGGAATAGAATCTGGAGCACAGGTGGGTCTTTATCCCTCCAGTTTCAGGCAGCAACATGGGGTGAAACAGACGGGCCCACACCATTAAAACACAGCTCCACGGCAGGTGCTATTGACAGTTCTGGATTTTTCGATAATGGGGTGGCCTACACAGCACCAGACGTCCTGGTGTCAGACGGGATTCACAGTTCTCAAAGGGGGAACAGTGGTCTTTCCTCACACGCTAGTGGGGCTCAGTGGCAGAGCTTTGAACTCGACTGAGATTGGGAGGGGAATAAACCAGGATTGTGTGTGACACGCTGTGCGATGACAAGCCAAGGTCAGAGGGACAGGGTGCTGGTGAGAGCCCTCAGCCTGTTGCTCTGAGATCTGCTGGCTACACTGCAGTGCTTGAAGCTTTACAGAGAGGAGCCACAGGTCAGCCTGGTAGGTCAGCCGGAAAAGGAAGGTCAAAGAAAGCTCCCCATGATGAGCATAGCTGGCAGACAGGTAACAAGGGACAAGGCGAAAGCTGAGGTACTCAACAACTTTTTTTCCTCAGTTTTCACTGGCAATCTCTCTTCCCACACTTCTCAAGTGGCTGGACTGCAAGACAGGGACTGGGGTAGCAAAGTCCCTCCCTCGGTAAGGGGAGATCAGATTCATAACCACCTGAGGAACCTGAATATATATATGTTTATGGGACCTGGCAAGACACATCCCAGAGTTCTGAGGGAATGACTTATGTAGTTACCAAGCCAGACTCCATGATATTTGAAAAGTCATGGCAGTCAGGTGAAATCCCAGGTGACTGGAAAATGGAAAATGTTCCACCCATTTTTAAAAAGGGTAGAAAGGACCCTAGGATCCACAACTGGTCAGCCCTCATCTCTGTGCCTGGGAAGATCATGGAACAGCTTCTCCTACAAGCTATGTTAAGGCACATAGAGGACAGGGAGGTGACTTGTGACCAGCATGGCTCCATCAAGGGCAAGTCCTGCCTGACCCACCTAGTGGCCCGATCAAGTGATTGTGTTCCTCTGCTTCACTCTAGTGAGACCCCAGCAGTGGAGTCCTGGCTTCAGTTTTGGAGCCTTCAGCACAAAAAAGACACAGACATAGTGGAGCAGGTCCAGAGAAGTGCCACAAAAATAATAAGAAGGATGGAATACCTCTGGTATGATGGAAGACTGAGGGAGCTGAGGTTGTTCAGCCTAGAGAAGAGAAGGTTCCAGGGAGACCTTACTGTGGCCTTTCTGTGCTGAAACTTTTTAACAGGGCTTCTAGTGACAGGAGTGAAGGTGTAATGATTTTAAACTAAAAAAGGATAGATTCAGAGTAGATATAAGGAAGAAATGTCTTCCAATGAGGGTGGTGAAATACTGGAATATCTAACACCTGCCCAGAGAGGTGGTAGATACCCCATCCACAGAAACAGTCAACGTTGGGTTGGACAGAGCTCTGAGCAGCCTGATCTAGTTGAAGATGTCCCTGCTCACTGCAGGAGGGTAGGATTAGAAGACCTTTTAAAGGTCCCTTTGAACCTAAACTGATCTATGATAGTCTATATGTTGACAAAAGATCAGGTTCTTACCTGTACCCAAACTACCTGCTACCTTTTCGAGACACCTAGAAAACATCTGGAGAATAATATGGATAGGATAACACGGCACTGGGATATTGTGTTTTAAAAAGTGACAGAAAGAAACAGGGAAATCGAGGCTGTATTCCTATATTCCTGATACCAGTTTGTGCCCAAGGATTGCAATGTGCTCCAACAGGAGCATGTGAATGTTACAAATAGGTGGTATAATTGCATGTAGTCAGAGTAGAAATGAAGGAAGGGAAAGGCAGGATGAAGAGGAAGGCAGTTGAAGGACTGTAAGCAGTGAGAACAGGACTGCTCTGAGGATGTGCCTGTGTGCCTGCAGCTGATGTGCAGCAATGCTTCCCACATCTGTTTTGTCTTTTTTGCAAGATTTGCAACTGAAAAGCTTGGCACCTTGCATATGTGGGCCTAGCTGTTTCGGGGAGAGGTAAGCTAACCTGGAAATGCTTTATGAGCATTATGAGCATCCTGTATATATGTATTACGCATTATTCCTCTTCATGTATGAGGAAAGGCTGAGGGATGAGTGTCGGTGTGTGCTGGAGACCTCCTGTGACGGCACTGCAGAACTGCGCTGCTTCTGGGAAGGTCTGAAAAGCTTATTTGGGTTTCTCTGTTTGCTAAAGTGCCATATGTCTCTGCCTAAAAAATTCTGAGATGATTACTTAGTTGTGGAGGAGGTATTTTGCCTGAAGATACTGCTGCAAAATCCTGCAATTTTGAAGTAATAGTTTTGAAAAGAAATTGAATTTTCTCCTAAGGTAGGAACAAGACTAAAAAAGTAGCTGAATTTTAGAAAATGGTGTGATATCCACACATGGTAACTACTTGTATACTAAAGAGCTATGTTTACTATAGAGTAAATTTCAGATTTCAATGCTGAAATTGCAGGAGAGTTTTTTGTCTCCTTTTTTTTCAGTCTCTTTGATCACGAGGCAGCCCTGAGTTTCTGGCATGTCCAAAGAGAAGAGTTGATAATGTGATGTTCTAACCTGTCTAATCCTACTTAAACTATTATAAATAATCCAACTTCGGTGTCTTTATTATTCCATTTTGAGTAGTCTGCCTTCAAGCCCAAGTTCTGGGAGCATCCTGTTTACATTTGGAGATTGTTACTCCAAAGATGAAACCTGTGATGTGAGGTGAATGAATGAAATTGTTCTTTTCAGGACTTTCAGGAACCTCTGTGTATGTGTCCAAAACTTATTGCATCAAAAAGATACTTTTATCACATGCAAACATCCTCACTAGCCAGTAAGTAATTTCTAGAACTGAGGTCTCTTTTCTGAAATGAAATATTTGTCTCTGCAAACTTATTTCAGTTATATTGACTTTCCATTATAAATTCATTAATGTGCCACTTTTGGTGTTTGAATGTTAGAACTTTTTAGTTATAGTAGGTGTCTATGTCAGGTGCTGTTACTGCACCAGTATCAAAAGACAACATAAAAATGAGAGGGAGAAACAAAATACTTGATTTAAATTTTTTTTTAAATTCTTGTTTTATGCATGGATTTTCTGATATTTGAAGCCCAGTAATCTTTTCCATGCAATTTTCTATATCAACAGAATACTGACTATAAATCCCAGGTATGTTGTCACATTTCAGAGAGATGAGAGTTGTATGTGAGTACAATATAGGGTAGAAAATTTTGGTTATTCAGGAATGGAGATTAATATCTTAAACACATCATTAAAATGATCAAACTTTATGGATTTTCTTCAGAAATTACTAAATCCTTGGGGTAGCAGTTACGTTCTGCAAAACGTGCTATTAAGAAGCATATTTCAAGCTGCTTTATTATAGTATCAGAACTGGGAGGCAAAAATCTGGGCACAGGAGCTTTTTGGAAAAAATATGCACCAAATGCTGTGAAACTTGTTTAGAGAAACAACATCATGCAAGCTGACAGCAGGTGGCTCTTTTCAACTTGAACTATCAGCAACAAGTGTGTGACTGAATTTTCTTGGCGGTCAGCAGGCCATCATGGATGGGGACTGGTATGCAGACACTTGGCAAACAGGCCAATTACTCCCACTAGCTTTGCTTCCAAGCTGATGTTCCACTTCACTACTTGGTTATTGCATTTAGACAAAAAAAAAACAAACCAAACTGCAAATATATTTTAGTAGTCGAAGACTCATAGAAATAGTGACGTAGTAAGAGTTGCCAATAGCAAGAAAAAAATCTTCGCTCTGGAAGGCAACAACAGCTATGACTAAACAGACATCTTCAAAATCTGTCAAGAAACTAGAATAGCTCTAAAGATCTCAAAATCAAGGGTAAATGCTGCTCAGGAGAATGGTTTTTGGAAAGCCTAAAGAAGAAACAAATCAATTTCAGGAGAGATTTAAACAAAAAATTCTCCTTGTCAAATTATTTAAACTGTATTTCTACTCATTGCTGAACACAGATCTGCCTTTAAGATACTTGACATTTGGAATGGCTTCCTGTGGCTCTGCTTGCCAACTCCTCGTGCATGATGTTTAGCTTTGCCTGTGTACATGTTCTTGCCTGCTAAAAGCATGCAACATTTGCAAGGCATAGCTTGTATGTGTTTTCACAGAAGCACAGAATGGCTGAGGTTGGAAGGGACCTTTGGAGGTCATCTGGTTAAAGTCACCTGCTCAAGCATAATCACCTACAGCCAGTTGCCCAGGGGCATGTCCAGATGGCTTCCGAATATCTCCAAGGAGGGAAACTACACCTGTCTGGGGAACCTCTGGTGGTAATCAGTCACTCTCACAGTAAAAAAGAATTTCCTTGTGTTCAGAGAGTCTCTTGTGTTCCAGTTTGTGCCCACTGTCTCAGATCCTCTCACTGGGCATTACTGAAAAGAGCCTGGCTCTGTCACCTTTACATCCTCCCTACTGATCCATCACTGAACTTTCTCTAACATGTCCACATCTCTCTTGCACTGGGGAGCCCAGAACTCCAGGTGCTACCTCACAAGTGCTGAGAAGAGAGGAACAATCAACTCCCTTAACCTGCTGTCAACACTCCTAATGCAGTCCAGGAATCAATTATCCTTCTTTACTGCGAATGCACATTGCTGGTTCATGGTCAACTTGATGTCCTCCAGGACCCCCTCCAGGTCCTTTTCCTCAAAGCTGCTTGCCACCTTAAGTAGCCATTAACATACATTGGTGCATAGGGTTGTTCCTCCTTAGATGCAGGACTTTGCACTTACCCTTCCTGAACTTCATGAGGTTCCTGGCAACACATTTCTCCAGACTGTCCAAGCCCCTCAGAATGGCAGCACAATCCTCCATCATGTCATCCACTCCTCCCAGTTCTGTGTCACCAGCAAACCTGCTGAGGGTACACTCTGCCCCATCATCCAAACCATTACGGAAAATGTTGCACAGGAGTGTTGACCCTAAGGATACACTGCTTATTATTGCTCTACAACTAGATTTCCATCAGTTTCCATCCCCTGGGCCAGGATATTCAGCCAGCTTTCAGTCCATCACATTGCGTGTTCAGCCCATGCTTTAACAGCTACTCTCTGAGGTTCTTATGTGAGACAATGTCAGAAACCTTATTGTTGTCCAGGTAAATAATATCCACTGCTCTCCCCCAGACCAGTCATTTTATTGTAGACATTCATCTCCTTGGCGTCAAGCATTACTTCCCCTGGGTGAGGTGGTGTTGACTACCCCTTTAAGACTCTTGTCTTTGATATGCCTGGAAATGGTTTCTGGGATCTGCTACTCCATCACATTGCCAGGGATTGAGGTGAGGCTGACTAGACTGTAATTCCTAGAGTCCTCGTTCTTGAAGACAGGAGGGATATTTCTTCGAGTCTTCGAGTTCTTCTCTTGATTGCAAGATCAAAGATTATCGATAGTGGCCTCATGATGACATCTACCTGCTCTCTCAGCACTTGTAGGTTGTCATGGGCTTGTAGGACATCAGTGCCCATAGACTTTGTAAATCCAGGTTGCCCAAGTATTTCTTGACTTCCTCCTCTTCTACCAAGGATATGTCTGCCTTACTACAGATTTTCTCTTTGATCTCTGGCAACTGGGGTTCCTGAAGGCCAGACTTGCTAGAACAGGCTGAGATGAAGGCAGCATTTGGTACATCAGCCTTTTCCAAGGTCCTGTGTCACCAGCGACTCTGCTTCATTCAGCATTGGACCCACGTTTGCACCAAAGTGCATATGTAATAAAGCTCCTAAAAATGTTCATGGACAATATTTCTGGAGAATTCACCTTTGAAATAACTTACTCCATTAACATAAAGGCCTTGCTAGAAGCATTGTGTACCAGCAAAATTCTCTTCTGTTACTGTATTAACATAAGGGCCTTATTATAAGTGAAACCATCTCTTCTGTTTCACAATCTGTTACATTATAATCATGCTCTACATACGGTTATTGCTGTTGGGGATAGATCCAGCTGGTACTTATTATCTCAACAGATTCATTGTATAATAGGAAACTCCATGTGCTTGTAACAATTGACTATAACCTACTTTAGGAATAGAAAAATATAGTCTATTTTAGTAGGAAGGTATCCCCTAAAATTTAAAAAAAAAAAAAAAAGTTTTGAGAAAATGAACTTTTTAGGTTTCCTTTTTATTATCTTTTTTTTTCCTTTTGAATTATGAATGGAAAATTTTTCAAACATACATCAAGGAATAGATTTGTGGAAAAACGTCAGCCAAATTTCAAGTGCCTTCAGTACATTGTATAACTGTGCGCACAGCTTGTGATGTATACATGGAAGCTGAGAATGTTTGCAGCTGCAAAACTGTCACATGTAGGTTTTAAAAATGCCGTAGTTATGTTTCAAAGTAATATTTATTAGCAGATTCATTCACAAGCTTAACAAAGTTTCTGCATTCAAACAATGTACTTTTTACAGTCATCATTTTAATGTTGGATAGTCTAATAATAAGTTTTCAGTCCTAAAAAATGAGGGTATTAAGTAACTGAATAGAAGTTGGTCTATTTTAAGAAGAAAGGACTTCTCAGATGACAAGTTTCACACATCCAAAATAGAGCTTAAAGCAATGCATCCTTTCTGCAGAATTATTAGACATTTAAATGAAAAACATTTGAGTTTGAATTTTTCATTCGCAAAATTAGCTTTTTCTGCTTTTCCTTTCTACGTGTCCCTTCCCACCCTCAATGTGCATCTTCCTAGTGTTACTTAAGCCAATCCAAGCATGAGATGCCTTTGAAATAGGCAGCCCCATCTTGGGCAAGCTGTTCTCACTTTGTGTTAACACAGACATTTGATATGCCAGATACAGAAACTGATATGACTAGAAACAACTTCAGGGAAAAGAAGTGTAGCTGGATCACTTTCCCATAGCGAGTGGTAATACGGCAGAAGAAAAAGCAACACGTGGCCAGGGAGGGCGTGGTGCAGAGCAGAATGATCCCATTTTGGCACCTGCAGCCTTCACTCCTCCTGTGTAATTCCTTCTCACTCCAGGTTCTGTTATCTTTGTATGGTGACTGGCTGACTCGCTGATGTATGGAAATACATGGCCCAGCACTTGACTGGTCCTGCCACCTTGTGCAGTTTTCTGCTCTGTCCCCAAGCCCAGGCAGGCAGGGGAGCCAGGTGAGCAGAGGAATGTAGGGGCTCTGTCTGTATTACAGAGTCTGTTTGCTTCCCAGCCTTGTAAAATGCTGTTTTAGGTGATGCCATGCCCGCGCTGCAGCCAAGCTGTTTGTTACAAGAGCTTTTTCTGGAAATGATGTGACACTGCAAGTGGATCTTCAAAGGAAGAATGAGAAAGGGAGAGGATAAACTACTGCTGGATTAAACATTATGTTTACTTTCTCCATTTAGACATTAAATGCAAATGCAGGTGATATATGCTAATGTTAGTCTAGTTACTTTCCTTGTATTTCTCTGTGCTCTTTCCTTGTGTTTTACTTAAGGTGCCTGCATGTTCACATGACAACATATTTGTACTCTGTGTTTGTATTTAGCAGGAGAGTCTCAGTGAATTTTTGCTTCCATCTATGTCGTTTCTTCTAGGCATAAACTGAAGTTATGTTGTTAATACAAAGGCAAATGGCTCATCTTGATTTCTGCAGAGAGGAGCTCCTGATTACACTTACATAAGGATCTGAAGGGGGAAGCAAATGGCTCATAAAAGTGATTCTCAACTCATTAAGATAAAATCCCAGCATAGATTGTGTGATGAAAATAATGCTAAGTTTAATAAATGCCCCTAACCCACTCCAAAAAACCCCCAAACAGTGAAAACCTCAAACAAAACCAAAAACAAAACAAAACCCCTCAAAAAACTACAAAAAAGCAAAAACAAAAAAAAAAAAAACCCACCAAAACTCAACAGCCTCAAATTTAATTGATTTCTTGTTCTATTTAAAAAAAAAAAAAAAAAAAAAAAGCTTCCAAATAAGTCTGCTATCTGTGTATTGAAATGAACAGGTTAAGGTTTAACAGAGGAAATATGTTTGTAAAACAGTCCTGTTTTTCTCCTTGATAAAGACATACTGAAGAGACTATTAGTATTAGAGGGTTTAAAGATTTCTTTGACTCTGTGAACAGCACAATTCAGTTCTCAGTTTCAGGTAGCTGGTTTTAAATTGGTTAACTTCAATTTACTTTCTCAGAAGTTAAAAGCTAAACTCTTGTTTCCAAGGAGGTAAAGGAATGCAGTCAATCATAACATTTAATATCACATCAAAATCCCAAGGCTTTGTCAGTAAAGTGTTATGAGGAAATGCAAGGTAGTATATTCTGAGGAGATGGGTGTCTGGGAAGAACATGGAGACTATCTTTAGTGAAAACCCTCAAAGGTTAAAGAAGACATTGGCACTCAAACTCATTCACTGCTCTATGACAGACTTACTAAACTTCTTGATGCTGCGAGAAGTTAACTCAGATGAAATTACTTTTATTGCCAAACTGGACATATTAGCCTAGTATGTCAGTGCTGTTTATCTTATGGAATAGTTTACAGGGAGGGCCCACCTGGGGTCTGGAGCTGTGACACTTGATTTTGACCATAATTTAGAAGGCCTGCTGTGGGGCAGAGCTAACGTAATGCAGGTAAGGTTGTGCTGGTACCTGGCAGCTGGGTTGGCAGTGTCCTCGTGGTGCCTGGCTGAAAGCGAGTATTTCTTGGGATCATTTCAAAGGCAGGCTCATACCTCCTGGTGTCATATGTTTTGTGTGTGTGTGAGCTGTAGAAGGTATTATTGACACCTCTGTCAGCAGGTTAAACACCATTGAAATAGTTCTTGGTGCCCATCTAACCCTGCACAGAGAACTGCAGCAACAACAGCCACCTGTGCACCTGCAAGTCCCAGGCAGAGGATTTGTGTTTTCTTTTGTTGGACCTAAAAAGATTCATCTGGAGGATGTTGTTGCAGTCATGCTAGAGAGAGGTAGATGATGACTAGACTTAATTAACATAGTGGCTATTTGAACTAGGAAAACTGAAGAAGAATTTAACATTTTTGAGCTGGATTTGTGTACAGTTGAAATTTATTCTCCTTCTCTAGGGCCTTTGACCTGTCAGAAGGTAAAGTAAAAACTGGTTTTTTTGGTCCCTGTGTATGTACATGTGTGTATATATGTACGTAAGGGTGTATGAATTCTGAGTTTGATCTTAATTAACACATCTCTTCTAATGCTGTAGGTAATTCCATTCAGCCCTAAGATGCCTGGGATTTCTCTCTTTATGTATGTGTATACATTATAGGCAGAGTGAAGCTTTTCTGAATTTTTTTTTACTGCAACACAGATGAACCACAACACAGAAGGTAACTTTTAAGACCAGTTAATGTAGTGTTAACAATTCTTCTTGGAAAATGAAGCTTAATAATGTTTGTATTATAAACACAGAGCTAGAATTCAAGTCCGAAATGAATTTTATTTGGAAACAGTTCTGGCCCATTGTTATCCATTGTTTTGTACTATCCCAGTGAGGGGGGGCGGGGGGGGGCCGCGACTTCAGGATTTGAAGCAGACGTTCTAGGAATGCGATGCTCGTTTAGAGAGCCGCTCTGTTTTTGTTTCGGTTTCTCCAGGGCTTTCGGGATTGTCCTCCCGCGGCCGCTCGTGCCCTGCCCGGCGGGTTCGCGCGGCGTGCCGCGGGGAGCGGGCGCGCCGCAGCGGTGACTCGCGGGAACTGCAGCACGGCTGCTCCCGAAGGGCGGGGAGGAGCACGTGGGGAATTCACATGCAGAGGACGCTGCAATCCAAGGAGAGTTTAAGGGTATGTGTTTCGGCAGTGCGCTGTTGTGTAGATTGCCACGTCTGCAATCTAAACATTCCCTCTTTCTGTAAGCCTTCAAATGTACAATCTGTAGATAAGTTAACTATTAAAAGACTTGCAGCTGTCGACAGCTCCGCATAACATGGAGCAAATGGTACAGTGGATAGAATCTTAGCTAATTCCTTTTGCACTCAATTTAAAAACAAAACAAAACCTCGTATCAGTTTGAACTACTTGTGGTTTATTTTATCTAATTAGGCAATAATATTGCAGGCTCACAGGCTTAGATCCTACATAGAGGTGCTTTCTATGCACTGTGCAGTTTTAGTGCAAAATACTGATATAGGTAAATTTCAAATAGTGAATCAGGGAGAGCAGGTGATTAAGTGTTAACATTATTGTTTATCAAGTAACTGTCTATGTCTGCTTTCCATTCAGACAGTTGATTCAAGCCCCTGTTTTCTTTGATGTAAGGTTAGGTGGCTTTTAGATACCTACATTCAAGATCTCTGTCTGGAAAAGCTCTCACTCTTAGAGATAAGTTCAGTTGCGCCTGCATCAGTATGTATTGGAGGTGCCATGGGGAAACCCATCTGGTCTCTGAAAGGGCTTGGATCTATGATAGGTGTCTGGCATTGCAATGAGCATGTGCATACTATCCTTGGACATGAGCTAGTGGCAACTAAACTGAGTTCTAAAATTTTTTCCATCCAAAATAAGCTGCTGAAAATACCAGCTGTTTTGTGACATGAACCTGTTTTTTTCTTTTTCTAGTCTCTTCTTAAATTCTGCATATCATCCAAAAAACATTTTCTGACTTATTCTTTGTTTTGTCTTATATTCTAAATCAAGTTTTGATTTTAGAATACCAAAATACTGAATACTACATGAGCTGAGCTTTGCTGCTATGATATTGCAACATTACAAATTCCATTGTTTCCACAAGCTTTATGGTTTAGATGTGTCCAAAGTGACCTAGAAACCTCTGATAACTGAATTGTATAACTGATTTGAGCAGCCCAGGCCTTGCTGTGTTGGAAGAAATAATTGCAGGGATCCAGTGTTTCTGTAGACAGAGACTGATTTGACTGCATATGTAGACTATCGATATAGGGATATATCACTCTGAGTTACACAAACATAATATTCTGTTGGAAAATATATTTACAAAGAAAATGGCATAAGTATCCTTACAATGTCATGAATCAGCATTGAATGCAAGTGATTTAACTTAGATTTTCCTTTTGAAAAAGGGTCTCTGGTGTGCAACTGCTACATATTTGTTATCTAGTGTTTATTGTGCGGCAGCACTTAGAAGATCCAATTCAGAATGGACTCCTTTGTAGCTTGAATGGTTATAAAAATATATACATAAAAAGACAATGCCTGACTGAAAAGGAATCTAATATTAAGATCTGGACTTAAACAAAAGTTACTGGTCAGAAGCATGAACGCATCTGAGTAGGAGGGATTTCGGTGTTCAAGGGCTGAGCTGATGTCAGTGTGCTAGTGCATATTGCTGTGTGCTTTTTAGGTCAATCTGCTGACTATCCCCACCTACTGTACTTTGCTTTGTGTCCTGGAGCAGTCTCAAAGTGAGTGAAATGGATTCCTCTTGGGTGAAACACTGGCAGCAATGCTCCAGGAACCATCTAATGTTCTCCAGCCACATATGGGTGTTCTGCTAGTGAGGAAAAGTCCAAAATGAATAAACAGACAAACCCTAAGCATATCTGGTGTGGATGTCAGGTCCTCAGGACTAAGTAGTTTTCATTATAAATTTCCTCCTACTTTTCCACAGTGCCTCCTGGTAGTCTACAGAGTCATGCTGCCTCATGCTCCTTTGGTAAGTTGTGACTTCTAAAAAAGGTTCTCCTGGCTGAGAGAGAATTACAGCACTGCTTGGAAAGATGTGAACTCACCCAAAACTAATTTCAGGTAAGTAGCCTGAAGCTTGAAGTTAGAGTGAAAAGGCAGGGAGGTATAGTGAGTGGGAGAAGGGACACCTTTCCATACTCTTTTCTAATTCACTTGAGCCTCCCTGTCCCAAATGAAAGCATTGTCATGGATTCAAAGTAGTGTGTACAAGTTGGACAGAACATTTTCCTCAGGAACACATGCCAGATAAAAGAAACTTTAAAATAATTAAAATAGAGCCTACAAGAAAAAGAAGTCTTTATCCTGAGCAAGACCAATGTATGCAGTTAATCACCCTCTGCTCTTTCCACAAACAAATTAGACATTGATTTTTGGGGGAAAGATCTTGTGTGTATGTTCCACCTTAAATTAGTGATGTTTCAATCCTAAATGGTTTTTTTTTTACTGGATCCAAGCAAATTGATTTGCACAGGAATGATGCTCTGTGAAACAGTAACAATGCATTAATAGTATCTTCTGTGTTACTAGCAAAAATGTCCTTAGAGTAATAGGTAATTGTCCTTAGGACTGAAGGCATACATCTACTGTGAGTTTTGTTATCATATGAAAAATGAACATCTGAGAGATGTTACTCCTTTTATTAAAATTTAATATTGTATAAAAAATAACTAATATTACAGGAGTCTTTGTCATCTTGCATTGTAAATTTCCTGCTCATGAGACAATTAGTGAAAGGAAGATGACTATTCTTTTTTGTTTCTTCTTGGTTAACAGTCTTTAATGACATAAAATAACAATGTTGAAGACACATCTCTACAGTATGCTAAAATTTTCTGCACAGTTTCAGTGTATTTTCAGTATATTATTTCCACAGATGCCTAAAATGGATGATCAACATGTGGCAATTCTAGAAAAACAAGAATTAAAGCTTACAAGATGGCTGCTGTTGAATTAATTTAGGTAACATGAACTATTTTCTGTGCTGACAATGCTGCATTCAAATTATTTATTTCAGATACCTACTAATTAATTTGATATTTTCATATAGTTATTTTTTTTCTCTTTATTTCAAATACCTCCCTCCCCTACATGGAAAGATTGTTTCTCTAGTCTCACCAGAGAAAGCTGATCTCCACTGACTAAGCACTGAGTGACACTGGAACATGAAAGGAATAAACAAGCAAAGTCCAAAGATGGGAAAATGTGGCAACAAGAACTTCTGCTGTTGTTGAGATTCACTAAAATCTGGTGGGAGACCAGAAGGATGAGCTGTAAGTAGTTGTAGACAATTTTTTTCCTGTTACAGGATATGACTTTTGAGGGGAACATGAGCCCTAGATAAAATAGGTGGTTGCAAGGGGTTAAGAAAAGGCCACTGGGAAGTTCAGAGCTACATTAGGTAGCTACAAATCTGACAAGAAAACTTGGCATTGGAAAATCTAATTGAGAAGACAGAATCATATTAGGGTCTAGGTAATTATGACATTGCAAAAATTCTTAAGACTTTTACGCAAGCCAAAAATACAGGCTAAATTGAACAATATACCTCATCATTGCTGCTAAGGAAAAAAGAAATGTTATCAGCAATAAGGTATACAGAGAAATTTTTTTTTGGCACTGAAGAGAAAAAAGACCACAAATAACTTACTTGTTGTGATATTGTGTTTATTTCCTTGAGATAAACTCACCAGATACTCTTACAACTAAATAAATGATCATGCTTAGTAAAGTTTTTTTGCCATATGTTAACCTATCTTCCAGATGCTGCAGTCTTTGACAATAGGTCAGAGTTTGCTGAAACAGAATGGAGCAAATTGGTGGAAAAGTGAAGGTTTATTAGACATCAAGTTGCTAGAGCAAATCATCTCCAGTATAACAGTGTGCTGGTTCCAGCTAGGGTAGAGTTTATTTCTTCTCAGTAGCTGTCACAGCGCTGTGTATTGGATTCAGAATAAGAATGATGTTGATAACACACTGGTGTTTTGTTTTTTTGCTAAGTCAAGCTTATCCTGAGTCAAGGACTTTTTTGTGCTTTTCTCATGCTCTGAATGCAAAAAAAAAAACAAACTGGGAGGGAGCATATCTGGAACTCAAACTGACCAAAGCAATATTCCACACCATAGAATGTCATGCCAGGTCTATAAACTGGAGGGAGTTACCTGAAAGCGGGGACCAGGATCTGGGTTCAGGAAGAGAGGTCTGGCATTAGTCTGTGGGTTCTGAACAATTGCATTATGCATCACTTTGTGTTTTTTCCCCCTTTTAATTTTCATTATTATTATTAATTAGCATTATTATTGCATTTTTCTTTCTTTTCAATTATTAATCTGTTCTTATCTCAACATACAAGTTTTACTTCTATTCTCCTTCTAGTTCCACTGGGGTGGAGGGGAAGAGAGGAGGGCTTGAGTGAGTGGCTGTTTGGTGTTTCATCTCCAACTGGGCTTAAAACCATGACACAGGGTATTGGGAAATGGTATCAGAATAATTAAGGTAATGCTAGCTAGAAAAGACAAGAGAATCACTCTGGTCCACATTTAATATTGGGAAATTGCAGAGTAATGGTAATGAAGCATAAGTGATGTGCTAATAATTTGGTTGCTACTTAGAAAGATGTCTGTTGGGACATGGAGGCATATGAAGACCCAGATAAGGAAATCATCCCTAAGCACCCCTACCTAACAAAGCCTGGCATGATTTAATGTGCAGGGAGTTCTTTCTTTTTCATGAAATTAATGATGGAAATGAATCTACGCTGTGCAATGAAGCACTGTGCAATTACCAGGACAGTTTTAAAGAGGCAACTTCTTATAATTATGAAAGTTTTCATCCCCTAGAAATACACAGTGTATTTACTGACCCTCACAGAAAGAGATAAGAATAAAAGGTTACGAGTCTTGTGTTTAGCTGAGAAAGGGGCAGTTACTGCAGAGGCTGTCTGCACCCTGACTTCCCTACAGCCAGACTGGATCTGGAACGGCTTATACTTACTCTGAGTAAACCTGACATTGCAAAGACACTTGCTTGACTTCTGGAAGCATTGTACACACATTATCTGCTGCTTAGCCATCGAGACAATGCTAATTAGTCTGGCAGTGTGCTGTGAGGATGTTTTTCTGCATTGCTTTCGGTGCTGGGGCTGGTTCAGGGATGCATGCACTGTTATCATTTGTGCAGCGTAGGCACATCTTGTGTATAACTGCTGGGAAAGAAAGGCCAGGGCTGCCACAAGAAATAACCTTCAAAATCCTATGACTTTGACATCCAAAATGGCTACATTTTGTAGAAACAAACAATGCTTATTGAACTTGAGATAGGAGGAAGCAAAATGGGTCAGATTTGGGCATTTTGCCCGAAAGGGCACCACCTTTGTCTGGGCAGTATTGACAGAGACAGATTGGAGCCAGTTCCATTACTTGAACCAAAGAATGCTGTAGCCAAGGTCTCAGGGAGCCATCCCTGCTGTGACAGCCAAGCCTGCTGTACATTTGGTTTTTGAAGTGATATGTAAAAAGCGCTTATCTTTCTTGGATAATTTAAGAACTCACGTGTAAGGACTGTGGAATGAAGGATCACGTTCTGCAGCTGCAAAAAATGCTATAGCTATGATGTAGTTTTGGACCAGGAATATCTGTCAGCACTGCTACCTTGTAGATTTGCAGATGTGTTTAGCCTCACAGTCATTTATTGTTCTTCTAATGCTGTCTTGGAATAGCTGCATATATCCACCCATTTGTATATTCTTCTGTGTATGGACATGCAATTATCTCAACCTTATTAATATATTTGACTCTACTTTTCTGGGGCATGTTTTTAAAGGAATGTGTACTGAAATATGAGAGAGCATGATAAAGAGAAACCCCAAAGTACTCCCTGCAACAGATTTGTGTCTTGAAATAACTTTCTCTGCAGTTGGAAGAGATGACTTTCTGTACCTACAGTTTTGGGGCAGAGCCACAGCTGTAATTTGAAGGTATTTTATTCGTAGCTGACTGTCACACTTTCTGGAAATCTATTGGAGAAAGGTCAATAGAGCCACTGTGCAATTTCAAAGAGAGGTTCTTTTTACATTGCATTTTGGAGGAGACACTGAAATAAATATTTGCAATCCAGCTTGGTAATTCCAAGCACTAGTGTGTCACTCAACGAAATGTTCACTTGTGTAAGGGTTCTGTAACAGAGTGCTATTGAAGGTGGTTTATAGAGCAAACAATAGCCAGTGTCAATGTACAGTACTGCACACTAAATCAATGAGGGGTGCCTTTGACTTCAGGTTTGCTAAGGTTCACAAAAGAATTTGTTCACTTCAGTCTCAGCAGTCAGCTGTGAGACATGTTAGCCTTCTGGTGAATGCATTCTCATTTCTTTAGTCTGGGACCTGTAGGTGACTTGCTGACAGAGGATGTTATTGATTAAAATAACTGCTTTTTTTTTTTTTTCTTCTTGTCAAGCATTGTAGGGGTAAATGACTGAGCTGGTATCCTCACTGAAAACCTTCAAATAATTTCAGTCTACTTCATGAGGCAATACAGTTGGCTCCACATAGTACGTCCTGTTCCTGTATCTAAGATTTTGTTGTAGTGGGAAAGCACACTATTACTGATGAAAAGAATTGTTTCATACTGAAAACTTGTAGTACTTTTTAACAGGATAAAGCTAAACTCAAGTTGCCTTGGGCAATATCAAATTTGGTACTGACATCCCCAAAAGTCCCCGCTTCTTAAAAAGTGCTAGTGTGAAACGTGGGAAAAAACGCCAAACCTTGCAAGATATAAATAATCTGAATAGCAAAGGTCCATCGTTTTTGCCTAGGAAATACATGAAGAAAATACTCCTAATCCCACCTCAAAGACATTTAAAAAATATCATTGAATGTGTCTCTCTCTTTCGTGTGCACAAATTTGCAAAGATGACCAAAAAGGATGATTAAAAGGGTTTAATAATTATTTCATCGTGACATACCATTTGAAATGAATCTCTACCTGCCTAGTTCCTACTCATTCATTCAGCCCTCTTTCTCAACAAGTGTGTGGGTTTACACCACCCCGGCTATATTTATCTATTGGAGAGAGGATGCAAACAGCAAAAGTCCTTCCCTTCCACTCTGCAGATGGAGTGAGATGGGTGTTGCTCTGCAACCATATCCTGACACTGTCTTGCTGTACGGAGTGACTGGCTGGTGTTGGGAGAGGTGGTGACAAACCAGATCGACACAGGAGGGGGTAACACTCCGAGCTGCATAAGGAAGAAACAAAGAAAGTAATCCAAGGAATTTTGAATTACTGAGATTTTTCCAGGAGAGTGGTTGCCCACAAATTACCTTCCAGTGGGGCCTGTTCGCTGGGTTATGGTGAAAAAGGGAGCCAGATGCCACCACCTCACCCACGAGAGATCGGTCTTGGGCACTGAGGTGGAGGAACACATTCACCCAGGGAAACATCAGTCCCCGAGGTGGGTGGAGGGGCAGCGAGGGGCTGGGAGCTGCCAAGTGCCGGGCAGAGACCCGGGGGAAGAGGGCACTGCCAGGACACCCAGCACGACCCTCCCGCTGCGGGACCCCCGCAGGCCCAGGCTGGGCACAGGGCTTTGCCGGCGGGGGAGGCGCGGGGGCCGCTGCCACCCTGCCCTCGCTCCCGGCTCCGCCTGCGCCCGCCGGCCGCGGCGGGGCAGGGTCCGTGTGCTCGGGTGGCTTTTTTCCCCCGGCCCGTTTCGGTAGCGTCGCTGTGCGCTGCGGGCTGCGGGGAGCCGCTGCTAGGTGGCGATGTGCCCTCACGAACGGCGGCGGCTGCTGCGGGAAGGCGCCCGCCTCAGCACGGCCTCCGCCGCCCGCCGCGGCTTCCGGCGTGACAGCCCCGCTGGCCGGGAGCTGCTGCTGTCGGGCGGCTTCTGCGTCAAACCAAACACGCAGATAGATAAAAATATGTCCTGTTACATATTTAGAAGTTTTTAAGCTGCTGACATTAAGTGACAGGAGGTTTAGAATAGATATTAGGAGGAAGTTCTCTGCTGTGAGGGTGGTGAGGCACTGGAACAGGTTGCCCAGATAAGCTGTGGGTGCCCCATCCCTGGAGGTGTTCAGAGCCAGGTTGGATGGGGCTCTGAACAACCTGGTCTGCTGAAAGGTGTCCCTGCCCATGGCAGGGGGATTGGAACGGCGTGATTTCTAAGGTCCCATCAAACCCAAACCTTCCTATGATTCTGTTAAACCTGTTTTTGTTGTAAACCTAATTGATGTGAGAGGAACAGACCCCAAATCCCTGCTGTGTCTTAAGTTAACACACAGGTCACATTATGGTTGTGGGTGCCTCTGGAGCCAGGGTGCTGCCAAGCCATCCCATCCAGCCCCAGCCTCCCCATGGCACATGTCAGGGTGGGTTTTGTGTGTTGTGGTTTTTGTTGCGGGTTTTGTTTTTTTTTTTTTTTTTTTTTTTTTTTCCTCTCTTTTGGTTGTTGAGTGGTGTTTATGTGTGTGTGGTTTTTTGTTTTGGGTTGCTTTTTTTTTAAAATTTTAATGAAATAGGAACATGCTGCAAGATGTAAACCAAAGATGTCTCCATATCTGCCTGTAACTTTTGCATGTTGACAAGTGTGTTACCATCAAAGTACCTTTCAGTCTGGCTTTCCTCCTCTTTGTAAGAAAACCTTATGTTACTTGGCTGAACACGAATTACCCTGTGCTAATTGATGTGCTGGAGGTAGCTTTTCTTCAAGAATGAGACAGAGTTCTGGGTTGAGAAAGCATTGCTCTGTATAAACAAGTGGCGTTTGTTATAGATGGTAAAATGTGTTCCAACTTTTTGTTCTGACCAAGACGTGCCAATGACACATCCAGTATTTTTTTTATGCTGGTAATTGGGGGTGGAAGGGAAAATTCCTTTCATCCGTCCGATCCTGACTGTTATTTATTCAGCAATGACAATTATTTTAAAGAGAATTAATTATGAGCCAGTCACAGAACTCTAGTTCAGTGCACCTGGCTCCAATGCCTGTCTCAAAAGCAGTAATTATTACAGGTTTGAGAAGAAAGCTTAAATGACCCAGATGGTTAGTCCGATTAAACTGATCCAAAAGTCACCAGAAGTATTGTTAATTCTCTATTTCTGCTGGGTACAGCAGTGCATTAGTACTGGTCATATCAGGGGACAGGTGCTAGTGAATCAGCTTGAGGAGACAGAGCTATATCATAGCCATCCTGCTAGACAGAGCTATATCATAGCCAATTCAATAGACTTTTGAAGCATAGAGGCCCTGATGGTGAAAAGCTGAGAGGTTAAAACACAGACACTGAATGAAATAGACGCCCTCTGCCAATCTGTGGCTGAGTGGTTATTGGCCCATACACCGTAAAGGGATAAAACAAACTAGAAAAATAATCTGGGAAGAAGAATGAGAGCAAGAGGAGAGCCATTCAGAGCTGAAGCTCTCTGGAAAATAGTTGGGACACAGTTGAAGTAGTGTTTTGTTTTCTCTCATGTCTGCAAGCATTACATTACAACAAACACCGAGATTGTTTGGCTGTGGTCATATATGTGGCTAGTTTTGGAGCATTTAATGTACTCTGGCAGTGGTACCTTTACAAATGTGTTAGTGGAAGCTGCTTCTCTATGATAAAAAGAAACATGTGACAGAAATGTTTAAAAGTGAGGAAAAAAGCAAAAAAAAAAGCGTGGTGTGAAAATGTATTTGTGACTGCTAAATCTGGTAATGCTGAGGTTAAAAAGAATGCAGGAAGGACCCTTAAGACTAAAAACAATATGACTGAATTATCATAGATGCTATGCCCTTTCTTCAGCTAAAGAATGACATTATGGAAGCTTTTAAAGTTTGCCAAGTTGTTTCCAAAAAATTGGGTCCTTCACGGAAAGAGCTGTAGTAGTATCAGAGAATGCACTAGTCAGGAGTGTACGGGGTTGCAGTGAAGTAGTGGTGCAGCATGTAAAGTCTATGAGTTCATACATAATAATTTGGTGGAAAAGGACATCAAAATACTTGAGTGGCTACTAAAGGAGTATGTAGGTTCTGCCTGTGATGCCTTCTTAGCTCTGCTAAATTACAGGATGGGAACAGTGAAGTTTATAATCTGTGACATTTGTTCAAATAGAAATTGAAAACAAAAAATGACTCCATAACAACAACAACAACAACAAAACAACAACAAAAAACCCTCTCCACAAAAACAACAACAAAAAAAAATCCCCACTAGAGGAAACAAGAAATGTTTGGGTCAGCAGGGAATTGCAGATATAGATTGAGGCAATGAAGGCAAATCAAGCCAAAGCTTGGTATTTTTGGGGATCCTGGTCACTGCCCTTAATCTGTAAAAATGAGGCTAAAAGTACCTGCAATAGAAAAGAAAGGCTATGAACTGCAAGAACGTCTTGTGATGTGGCCATTGGATTGAGTGAGGTTGTCATTCCAGACAGACCCGTGTTTGAAAGTAACAGTTTCAGCAGGTTCCAGAAGGAAAAAATGCTACGGGATATGAATTAGCTGGCCTGACCAAGGAATAGGCAACAAACAGAGCAGTGTTAATTTGTGGAATTAATTACCTTGGTATCACCTGATAACTATGATGCCCTTATGACAGGGAGATCACAAGAATGAAATTATCCACAGAGACACCTTAGACATGCCTTTTAAGCTAACATACATATATGTAGATTTCTGGCATTCGGATAAACACGTGGCATATACTGGTAGTTATTTCTTGTTACATTTGCATGGGAAGGTAAGACAAAGCAAACTGTTCCCCTAGGAGTTTCTGGGACAAGCTGCTGATTGTTGTGTGATTACTTGTGTTGAACAGTTGTGTTAGAAGTCTGACATGAAATGGAGCAGATCTCTCCTTGAATTAGGTTTCTAAATTCTACAGTGTGCACAAGACAGACACTTATATGACTGATATAAGTATCATACCAGTCTGTCATTTTTCAGGAGGACTAAATTCCAAAATAGTAATGCCTTTTTAATGTGAATTAGATAAGGCTGCCCAGTAAATTGCAATATACTTATATTTTAAACAATTATATTGGATAGACTTTCTTCAAATAAACCGTCTCATTCTTGTCCTCTATACTCATTGCTTTAGAGCTTAGAAAATCAGCAATTGCTCTATGCTGTCAACCCCATTTATTTCTCTATATACTTTACATTATAAATATTAAAAAATTGTAATTACCTGAAAAGTCAAAGTGAAGAGATCTTGGTTGACAGGCTGTAATGATTTAAATTATCTTCTTGTCTGCTGCACTATCCTTGAAATGAATGCAGTTAAAAAAGCATAATTTTGTCTAACCACTGTACAAATATTTTAGAAAATAAGGTCTTTACACCCAGAAGTATCTGTTAAACATATACTGAGCTGGCAAAGATACCAAATCAAATGGAAGAGATAGGGAAGGCTGTTAAGAGAAAGGATTAAGTTATTCATCTCTGAATGGCGTTTCCATTACTGTGAAACTACTTGGAATGAAATGGGCAAATAGCTTTGTCTGAAGAAAAAATAGCTTCAGTGTGGTGGTATCATTTGCTGAGGTTATTATGAGATGACTTTTATTCGAAAGAAGGGTGAAGAAGAGTTGGAAAGGAATTTTAATCAGTGTTAGCAGCAAGAAAGAAAGGACAGAAAGTATGTGATTCATGTAGAGGAGCATACCCTGGGCAACAGGCACTTACATAGCTGAGCAGACAGAGTTAATTTCCTTGAGCGTTGCTTTTCTCTTTCTAGCCAGGCTGTGGATATAACAGTCAGTGTTTGCATGGTGCCACGTACAGCCTTTTCAAACCTCCCTCTGAACTGGTCAGTGAGATTGGCTGTGTGCTGTGCTTCCTGAACTGAGCATGGGGAAAAGAGGAAAAGAGGAAAGAGTTCAGAGAAGAGCAGGGGGCTGAGGCAGGACTGCTTTGAATTAGATTGCATTATTACTGGTGACCTAAGCATGGAGCCTGGATTTGCACAGCATGGTTCGAAGATTGTAGTGAGTGTTATGGGTAGTGGGAGAACCAAACACCAGTGAACTCCAATTATGATTGGAGTTATAGCAGGGATAATACAAAGGTTAGAGCTAAGTTAATTTCTTTCCCTTGAGGCATTGTAAAAGAAACTATTTTGGGTTCAATTATCACAGAGTTTTACATAGAATGAAGCAGGCTGTGGTTTTGGAAAAACCTGAAAGCTTCTCAGCCCAAAAAAGGTGAATCCTTCTATATTCTGCTGTTCCAAGGAAGACCGATGTCCTGTGGAGACCAAGGAATGGATTACTTTGAAATGCCAGATTGCTTCTCAGAAACCCCACTGTTGATCTCATTGCTTTTATCGCTGTTCAGGAAAACTGGGAGGGGTTGGTTTTGGTTTACTTGTTGTTTTCTGTTGGTTCTTTTTTCTTTTTTCTTTTTTTTTCCAAAAAAAAGTGGTACAGATCCAGTTACACAGAGGATAGAAATGTATTTGATTTCCGTTTCCTAGCTTTTAAATCCCTCCTGTACTTTTACCCTATTCAACTGCATATACCTGTCAAACAGGTTGCGATAGAAATATATCAATTTTTCACTGGGAAGCAGGTGTCCTAGGAAAGAAATTGGCACAGTTGTTTCAGGATGTCATAGAATTAGCATAGAGACAGGAGCAATTTCTGCCTTCTCCTCCCTGCCTCCCCTCCCAATGAACAGTGTCAATGGAATCTTAGAAAATTGCTCAGTTTAGTAGTGTTGCTAAAAAATGCACCTCTGTAGTATTTCTGGTTTGGTCTATTACTTCTCTGTATTAAATAAGAACCCTTCAATGCCGTGTTGTTCCAATACATTCAAAGGCACTGCTGTCTTAAGTCAAAGATATTTATATATTTTAAAGAATAAATAGTGTAAATTGAGTCTGTCAAGTAAAGAAGTCAGCAAATCTTGCTGTGTCTGTGAGCAGTGGGAGAGCCAGGCCACAACATATGACAGAGGTGGAGTAGAAGGGTGATAGATAGTTGGTTGTTTGCTGCATGAATTGGAGAGGACAGAGAAGGATGGTGAATTTCAGAGAGAATATATGGTATATTCAGCCTAGAAAAAAAACCAGGAAAAAATTAATAAACCTAGGTCGTAGTGGAGATATGCATGCTTGCCATCATAGAGCATCTGCATGACTCCATTCTACAATTTAATGACAGCTTGTGGTAAGCACTTATTGCTGCCTTAGGACTTGGACCCAGAATGCTCTAGTGGCTCACCATTATGCTTGCTGTTATAAATTGTGGAACTTTTAAATTTTTTAACCTTTAAAAAAATTAGCTGCTACATTTCCATGGTAATTTTCTTTATCATCTGAATAGCCTCTTTTAATATGTCCAAAATAGTTTCCTGACATGTTGTGATTTGTAGATCTTTAGTAAACAGAAACAGTATTTAAAGAAGCATGCAATAAAATGGTAAAATAAAGGCAGTAATGTATATCCTCATTAGTAGATTCTATGTGCTACCATGAACCACTGCTGTTGAACAGTATATTTTATCTAGAAATATAAACATACAGTTGTTCAAGTTGTCCAAAACTAACCAAGCAGGAATACAAATGGACTTTCATTCCCATGGCTGCGCTATACTGATAGTCCTTTGAAGTTTGTTTTCAGTATAATTCTGTGTAATTTCTTGCATATTCTGATTCAAAGTACTCTTTTTGTGCAGCAAATGTTCTGCCAACAGTAATACTATCTTTACTAATGATTATCTAAATTGTAATCCAAATATTGTAGCAGGAAGACTCTTACACTACAGACAGAGTCTTTCAGTATTTTCTTCAGCATTCACTTAAAGTATCATTAAGGTACTTTAACCAGGGAACCATATATTGCATAACACTTTGACACTATAGAGAATAAATGTAAAATATACATGATGGACAGAAACACTGCATTTATAGTCATACTGTTGGGAAGCAACAGAGCACCTCTTTATTTACTTAGTACTAAGTCAACTTTATGATAGGTCTTCAAAACAGGCATCTCAGTGTAGTGTGAGGAGGGTGAAAGATGTCATTGTAGTTTATATAGCCTCATTCACCTTCAGATGGGACAGATAGCAATTGTATGTTTTATACTTGTGGACTTGGTTTATGAGATTTAGTAGGCATAATTATTTTTATTTATTAAATGTTTAATTAATCTTATTTTAGTAAATGGATTTATATTATGTTTTTTACTATTTCTTAAATTATTAATGATTGTAAGTTAAATTATTTCAAATATGCTACTCTCACCATCTACAGGAGCAGCAAACTTCCGTCATCACAGTCCTAAATGGCAAGTTGTCAAGAATATAAGCCTCTCTCTGCACTGCAGGCAAAACTGTGATAGGAAGCAGAGAATATCAAGCTCATGCTCAGTTTCTCCAGCGATGTTTTGTCTTCTTTCTTTTAATAGACCTGCTGTTCCCCATCTTTGTTGCTCTCGAGTGGGTCGACCAAAGTGTGCACATGCTTGATTAAGTAAGATGTCAGTGTTTAGTCTCCTAGCACCACAGCACTGTGACTTTCATTCCTGTTACTGATAAAAAAATGGATCACTCCAAATTTCCCCTTAAAAGTATTTACATTGTGTTCCATCTTGTTGCTCTGGAAGTCCACTTTAATTAGCTGTTACTAAAGATTGACATTAAAACTTGAAAATCTCTCAGTTTACTTCTTATTCTTTCCTGCTTTGGAGGTTCTTTATACATTGTATTGGTACATTTATAAAATGTTTGCTCCCATTTTCAAGCAAATCCAGGACTCCAGTATTTTCAAGTTTTCAATATACATTACTTGTGTATATATGCTGTAAAACCTTTTCAGCTCCTGTGTTCCTGCTGATCTGTAATCAGTTTGCTCTGATTTTTTTCTTGTGTTGTGACACCATAGCATAATATTGGATTATAGTCATGTAATGTAATACATAATAACATGAAAACATGTAAAACATAGAGCTTTGCATAGCCAATATACTTATATCCTTAAACCCAAACTTGATTTCTTTTCAGAATGCTGCTTCGATGATTAAAACATTTTGAGTCCTTCCGTAAGAAAACGCAAATAACTTTTTTAAAAGCAGATTTTTCAAAAGATTCACACATTTATGAATCAGACGTGCACTCTGGAGTAGTATATGAATAGATTAAATTCCTGCTAGAAATTATTTAGTAGGTTGATCTGACAAGCACTGAACCAGCATTTAAAAATCTGAAGTCAGTATAGTGTTCCCTATGTCAGACCTTGAGTTTGTTCTCCTTTTTTCTATTCCAAGTTGAAATCTCCAGAACCACTAAAGCTCAAACATACAGAATAATTTTAGTGAGATCGGGATCTCAAGACTGGAACTAGAGCAGAGCCTGAATGAATCCTGCATTTGGGGGTTTTTTTGCCTTTCTTAGAGGCTTTGCGTTGATAATAAATCAATCTTTGAATTGTGGAAAAAGCAAAGGCATAAAAATACATGTATATGTGAAAAAGAAGACAATGACAATTTTATAGTTAGGGGTTTGTTTGAAAGGTGTCATTTCCAGGTTTAGATACCCAAAAGATTCCCCACTACCTACCATGTATTCAGAGTAGCTATTCTTAATCTTTGGAAGTTTTCTCAGACTAGGTTTATGTTGTATGGAGTCCTCTTGCAGACCCTACAAATATTAGCACTGTGTCTTCTTTCCAGTGTAGGTTTTACCCATTTACAGGCATTCTGTGACAGCTGTTATAGGTTCTCAGAGGTTCATTCTTGGATTTCTTTATATTTTTGCTTATCACATGCCTTTGACTTTTTTCCAAACAGTGGAAAATGTTGATTACCTTCATATAGTCAGAAAAAGTATACTGGCAAACCAGTGTAAAGAGTATCCAATGTGACATTCCCTTAAATACATGTGTAGATTTATGTAGGTATAATAGAAAAGAAACAAGGACTTCAAAAGCTGCAGAGGATGGCAAAAATTCCGAGTGGCAGGAAGAGTAAAGCAGAGAACAGATGGAGGTTAGGTGAAAGCAAGCCACTCTACATTTGGTGTCATTCAGAAGAATCTCATCAGGTTGGAGAGATGGCCAGAGAAGAACCAATTGAAATTCAACAAAGGCAAATGCTGGGTACTTCCTCTGGGGAGGAATAACCTCCTGCACCAAGTACAGGCTGGCATCTGACCTTCTGGAAAGCAGCTCTGTGAAGGAGGACCTGAGGATCTTGGTGGCCAGCAAGCTGTCCATAAGCCAGCAGGGCCCTTGTGGCCAAGAGGCCAATGGTATCCATTAGGAAGAGCATTGCCAGCAGGTCAAGGGAGGTGATCCTGTCCCTCTGCTCAGCCCCAGTGAGGCACATCTGGAGTGCTGTGTCCAGTTCTGGGCTCCTCAACACAAGAGAGACAATGGAGCTCCTGGAGCAGGCCCAGGGGAAGGCTACAAAGATGATGAAGGGACAGGAACATCTCTCCTGTGAGGAAAGGCTGAGGGAGCTGGGCCTGTTCAGCCTCAAAAAGAGGCAGCTGAGAGGGGACCTCATCAATGTGTGTCAGTATCTGAAGGGAGGTGTCAGAGGATGGAGCCAGGCTCTGCTCATTGGTGCTGAACAATAGGACAAGAGGCAATGGACAGAAGCTGATGCCAAGGACGTTCACCTGAACATGAAGAAGAACTTTCTACTGGGCAGGTGACCGAGCATTGGAACAGGTTGTCCAGAGAGGCTGTGCTGTGGAGTCTCCCTCACTGGAGATATTCAAGAACTGTCTGGACACAATCCTGTGCTCTGGGATGGCCCTGCTTGAGCAGGGAGGTTGGACCAGATGTGACCCACTGTGGTCCCTTCCAACCTTACTCATTCTGGGATTCATGTTCCTTGTTATAGGATTAGTGTAAGTCTTGGGGAAGAGATCCTGTAGTGATTAAACAATTCAGAGAATAAATCTAGCTATTCAGGATTGAGACAGCTGTGTTTTTTGGTTTAGTGAGTGAAATGAGGAAACAAAAAAGTAGGACAGGTACTGTCTCACAGCAGCTTAAAAGCAAATATTTTCCCCTTGGTGAAAAAAGGCAAAAATCCCCAGAATAATTCCCTTTCTCTTAGAAAATTCTTCTGATTAAATGTAACCAGCTTTGAAAGGGAAAACATACTCTTTTTTCCCCAAGGTAACCCAGATTTTTTGAAGATACTATGTATTTCTTAGCTATAAAAATATACCAAGCTTGACTTGAATTCACAAGAGCAAAAAGATTAAACTTCTCTCAGTTTTGTTGTAGAAATGCAGAAGTGTCAAGTTTCAATTGCTGTTTTGCAAGGCATTAAGGACATACCAGATGCCAGTCAAAAAGCTGGAAGATCTTAAAGCATCTGGAAAAGACTATTTAAAAACTACCTATCTGGCCTGCCTACTGCTGTCATTCAAAATCCTCTGTTGCTTCAGTGAGCTCCACTTGGGTGGCTCTATGTGTTCATGTTGAAATTCTCTTTAAAGTTAGGGGAGAGTCTGCAGAGGCGCATAAGTTTGCAAGTGTAGAATTTACTGCTTCATTATTGACTAAAATACCTCTGTAAAGTATGTGTGGCTAAAAAATAGATCAGTCTCTGAAAGCACCGGATACAAAAAGTCTCAATTCATGCTTTTACCTTATTAAGTAAGGAATGTACTCCAGAATGACAGACAGCAGAAAAAATGGTCATGATGGAAAGCTAAAATGTTGCTTCTTCTTTGTGTGAATTAGCCCTTTTTAGAACTTCAGGTTTACTCTTAATTTATGATACAATTTTTTTCTGCATTAAACAAAAGAGATACCAAATAATTAATTGATATGGAGATAAAAATTATTGATGTCCCTTAATATGTACAAGATGATTGAAAGGATGAATTTTAATGCTGTAAAAGTAACACCAAAGTGTTTATTCTTCTAACAGGTGGGATGATGTTTTCACTCAGCAGCAGAAAGAGCGTGACCAAATGCTTAACGTTGATGGGATGGGAAGGCTATGAATCTTAGTGGAGGTATGTACAAAATGGTTGTCTACAGCCTTAACTGTTAATTAGTTCCACTACTGGTTCAGCAATCACAGCCATGTTTCGTGTGACCTCACTGGTGTGGCATCTGGGCAATTATCTTTGTGATAATGAGCCCCTTCATCCATTGCAGAACAACAGCATCTCTACTTGGCTTGCAAAAGATCAGAGCCAGTCTGCTTCTCATCAGGGTGCCTGCCATCCCCTTTGTATCATACCTTATTTCAAGCTTAACCTTTCACATCCTACATTAATTGTTTTTAGATTAAACATTAATGAATCAATTTTAACAGCATTGGGTGGAGGTGTGTGGGGTGGTGTTAATAAGCACAAAGTATCATCCAAGAAGTAATTTAGATCTTAAATATTCCTGTCTGAGTTTTGAAATGAAAGAGAAACAACATTCCAGATCACTGGTTACAAATGATTGTAATCTTTTTCATCTATGAAGAACTGTAATTAGCAGAAAGTATGGTCCTTCCTCCTCAACAGTACAGTTTTAATGAAAATAATATTAACTATTCATATAATGTACAAAAATTATAGAAACAGCCACAAAAAGACTACAATTTTTTAGTATTTTTGTATTCCACACCATGGTGTAGAGCAAAGCCTTTAAAACATTTGACCCTTTGAGAGGTTTTTCTCTTATGTCAGTTCATTCTTAAAGGGTAATGTGAAGATTTGCTTGATTCCACTGAAGTTATTGAACATGTCGTAGCTAGATTTCTGTAAGGATACTCTTTCATGTATATTGATGAGCTATGAAGGTTTTCTCTTGCTTAGAAGAGTTCTTTTGAAGGTATGTTGCAATTTCACGATGTGTGGCGATCAGTGCAGGAGCATGATATGAATTGCTAACGTGTGGGATTGCTTTGTTTTAACAAAGCAGAAATAGGAAATATTTATTGAAGCTTGAATTCTGTCTCTACCCCCTAGGTTTTGCATACCTTGTGTGCTTATACCTTTTCTCCCCGATTTGCATATTAACGTTAGGCTTCTGCAGACCTTGATTGAACTAAAGGAGAGCTGTGGTTTAATTTTCCTCATGGTCTGCGGCAAAGTGCTGCTTCCAGCAAAGAGTAGCTATTGAGTTTCCTTGAAATGGCAGCCTGAAAGTTACCCAATTCCTAATAAAAAGAGGGAATATCAAAATTTGTTCTGCTGTTCTCTTCTTTTTTAATATAAACTCATGCTAATAATTCATCATGTTTTTTGACGTACAGAACATATGTTTGATAGCTTTGAAAATATCTTCCTTGTTTTCTTTAATATAGCTATCTTATATTTGCTTTTATGTTCATTCAACTATAACTCTTGACTTACGGTTTACCATGTCTTTGAACTGTATCATAACATTTGTTTTTCTTTCCTTTGTATCAAATAAATCAAATGCTATTAGTTAATTTACATTGTAACCTACAGACTTTTCATTATCACACTGAGAAGGTGAGAATCTAAGAGACTGACTTAGATTATAGTATGGGATATTTGCTTAAGAAAGTAAGAAAGAGTTTTTTATGTTTTTATATAAAAATATATAAAATTCTAAGTTGCCCTGATCATCCTTCTGCATGGCTTAAAAATTACTTTGACTTCCATCTAGTCAACTTTTATGAATGCAGTAAGTTGAAAAATCTGATACGGAGTTTAAATTACACAAGTAGCTTAAAAGCAAAATATTTAACCTCAGGTTCCCTCTGTTGCTAACAACTTGTTTGCACGGTGTGTTGTGAGGGATGACAGCAGTGTTTTGAGAGAGGCGTATGTCGCACTGGACTCTCCGTACCTCATCAGCTGGTACTGACGCCATCTGATGGCTTTCTCTCAGAACACGTTGCCTTTTATGTTGGATACCTAGTGAATGCAGCTTCTGTTACTGTGCCTAAAAAGCCATTTCCCGCATTAATTATCATCTGCGCTGTTCCTCTATTGATCCATTCCTGTGTTCAGTTTGCCCTTTCAAGTGCTGCCACTGCTTTGACGAGAGAAAAATAAAAAAGTCTACTGTTTCTTACAGCCGTGCGTCCTTTTTGGTGCATAAACAATTTAGTGTACAGGCTCTTTTGCCATTAAAATTCCCATTATGAATCTTTATGAGACATCACAAATGTGCAGAGTGCAAATACAAGAGCACAGTTCAATCAGCAAAGGTTAATGAAGACAGCTATTAGTATCCTGCTGGGTTTGTTGCCGACTGCATTGTAGCAATGCTTGAAGGCTTTGCTCTCAAGGGAGCCGCAGTACAGTAAGGCAGGGAGCACACCATATGTGGACAGAGAAATGGAGAATGCTTGTAAGTTCACAGACAAGGCTGAAAAAAGAGTTTAAATTAGATGACTAAATAATAATAAAAAAAAATTAAACACCTTGCAAGGACCATTCAAAAGTGTTCCTTTCTCTTTACTTTGCTAAGGTGATATGGAAATGGGAAAGTTATTAAGCACATGGTACAGGCTGAAGCACTTCTCTCCTCCTTTTGTGTAGATCAGGGGCAAGTGCTCATCTTGCAGCCAGGCCAAATTCAAGAGTTTGGGTGTTGGTGAAGTCATTCGATGGTCAGTAAGGCCCAGGATCTAGCTGCTTTTTGTACCAGTCTGCTAAGAGTTGCTAGAGAACACAGCACACAAGCTGAAGTTGCTCAAAGCATTCTGATCATTGCAGATGGGCAAAACCTGCTTTTGATTCTAGAGGCTGTTTTGGTACTGAAGCTATTTCTGAGGGGTGAACTAAAGAGTAAGTTACTTGGTTTATAGCAAATGACATCTGTATGCCAGGGACAGGTCTGTCAAGTCTTTTTGGAGACAACTGGCAACCAGTGCTATTTTAAATAAATCTTTTGCTTCTCTGAGTGTTGACATATGCAGGGTTAAGTATTAGTGTTTTATAACGTTGCCAGCTCAGGAGCTCCAGCCTCACAATTCAAACACTAAAATTATGAAGTGTAATTATTTAGTGTGTTAAATTTGCATTGTTATTGAAACGTGAAGAGTCCTATTTTCCAGGTTTCTCTGTGTTTTGACAAGGAGGGCTTGAAACTCACTGGTGAAAACCCCAAAGAAAAATCAGGTTCTTCTGTAGCTGATCCACTTCAGCTGGAGAGTAATAAAAATGCCAAATAGAGCATGGCCTGGTGACTCTGAAGATACCATATCTTTCTGAGGGAGAGAAGGTTTTGAGGGAAGTGTTTTTTATTATAGTGCCAATATTCTGGAGTCTGGAGATATCCTTCTCATGTTAGAGTTGTCTCCTGCCAAAATGTGTAAAATGGACAGTTTATGCCATATGGCTTAAACATGGGGCATTACCAACTGCTGTTTCAGAATTACTGATTAAAAAAGAGATAGCAGAACTAAAAGGAGTAGTTTGAGAAATGTATTAAATGTAGCAAGAAGTCCTGTGATTTGTAATATCTCTTTCTATGATATAGCATGACAATGATTTGAAATGCATGTGGTTATGCATACTTTAATATGAGATTAGTGTTGCACTCTTTTTCCATATTCTGCTTATATCAGGATGTGCTTAAATTGTGTTAGAAACAATAAGTCTTTCCTGTGAATGACTTTAAGCTTAGAGAGTTCTGACACTTGAGAGGTAGCAAACACATTTATAAAGAAACTACTCAAGTCAATGGCTTGTGAAGGATGTTAACGTAAATTAATGTCATCTGGATAACAACAATTAGATGAAGATGGAGAAAATAAAAAATGGTGTTGCATAACTTCATTAGGTATTATTTGTCCATGACTAAAATTTTAAGCTATATCCTGAGTTCCTGAAAAGTTACCTTTATTTAAATTTCAAGTAAGTGAACATTTACTGGATATTGTAAAATACAGTAATTTTCTGCTTTAAAAGTCATGAGCTTAACAGGCTTGAAAGTTGCTCTCTCCTGGGGCATGTTGCAGGTATGTGTGGAACAACAAATGTAATGATTTAGTTTTTCAGATTAGTTCCTTCTCTAGCCACTTCTTTGATCTTCAGTGTCAATGAAGGTTGAATAGTTCTTCACCAGTCCTTTTCCCTCAAGTGGATATCTGCAAGTCCTTAGTTTTTATAACATATCAACATGTAGAAATTTAAGAGCTCAACCTTCCCTACCTTGAATGCTGATGCACGTCAAACCACAGGAGTTTTTGATTATGTGGAGTGCTGATCCTTGCTGAACCTTCTGCTAGTTAGGTCTGACGGCATTTACGGTATAGTAAAGCTCCAACCAAACCCACCAAGTTTTACATATAATTTGCTGTATTGTTTGCAGAGACGAGATAGGCTTGTAGCTGTGTAACACACTACTGAATGTTTCTTTTATGCCCTCGTGCTCTCCAGTCAAGAATTTCAAATTAATACTTGAAAAACAACTATAATTTACCCACATAGTTCCTAGAAATTTAACAGGGTCTGATACAAAATAAAGCATGTATGCAAGAGCGTGGGTTATGACACTTACAGGAACCATAACTTTGTATTTCCTGACTTTTCAGTGTTAAAGGGGGAATTAAATTCATAATCGTACTAGCATTAATATAGTTTAGTGCACCAAATACCTTTCCTGGTCCTCACATATTTTTCTTCCAGACCCAACCACCAGTTTCACTTTTGGGGCTTTTGGGGGAAATAAACAAAACTTAGTATATGCTTAGGATCAGTTGATTTTTGCTCTATCTGAGTTAAAAAAATCCAGGTGATACTTTAGATAAAATAACCCTCAGTATTTTGTTAATTCACACAGCAGGAATAAAGGAGAAGGTGAGAGTATTAGTCAGTTGTGGGTGCTTGTTAAACAGCGGGGAATGCAGAAACTTCTAAATAAAACAAATCATGCTTGTAGGCATAAAAACTGGGGGAAAAAAAATTAACTAAAGCACTACTGCTTCTATTTAACACAGAGGGGATTTCACAGTGTCATAATAACAATTTGGAAGTAAATGAAGACCTGAAAACAAGGGGCTGTTTCAAACTTAACATGGTTTATTCTCTGTGAATAGATTATTGGCAATTCTGTACAATACCTGTCAACAGAAAAGAAAGCTGTGCCATTCTGAAGGGCTTTATCTGAAATACATTAAAATTTGGATATCTGATGAGATGATGGTAGGCCTGGAAGAGAATACTGCTTCTGGGAGAGTCTGGAGTTTTGACCTTGATACTGATGAACATTTTCTTGTTTACTTCCTTGAGCTAAAAAGAAAAAAGAAAAAAAAAAGTTTGAAACCATGGTAGTGGAGAACAATATCTTGGGCCTTCACAAAGCCTTTAACTGTCTCTAAACCATTGATGTAGGGATATGAAAAGGAGACCTAAAAAATAAGCCTGACCAATTTATTTTCTGAAATACTGACAGATATGGCTGTAGAGTTCCCCACTGAAATTTTCATCCTGGAAATGTACCAAAAGAATGTAAAAGTATTCAGCCTTTTTAGTAATTCTAAAAGGCATTAAAATTTCTTGTGGTTTTTTTTTGTTCTTTTTTTTCCTTCTGTTTTGTACACCATCCTACAAATTACAAGGTAGAAAGATTACATTTTGTTTTGTCCTGTAAATATTTATATTTGTCCATCTTGATTACAGAGGGTCACAGTGGTTAGAGGCAAAAATTCTAGCCTGAAGTGAGAAATTATATCCCTAGTTCAGAATAATTTTTAATATGAAGAAAGAATTGTAGCTAAAGAAAGATAATGCACTGCAGTGTGCTCTGTGGTAGTATTTTGTATGTTGAGTAATAGGTTCAGTAATTCTGGTAACCATTTATTCTGTTTAAGTCCTTTTCATTTTATTGCATCTTCTTGATTTTGCTGCTTCTAGCACTTGTGCTTAGTGGACTGATGCAGAATTGGCAAAATGCTTATCATTCTGGCAGCTGATAATCACCTTTGTTAGGAACCATGATCATACAGCTCAGACACACAATTACACAGAAGATAATATCTTTGTTCTATGGACTTTCATTTTATTATGGAGTTACTCTTGCCACTCCAGTTAACATTAAGCTTCCTTTTTCACTTTAATTTTATAAGTTTTGAGCAACTAAATCAGCGTATTTTACCCAGGTTCATAGAGTTCCTTGTGTATAGATTCAGTGTGTTTCATAGAATCATAGAATGGTTTGGGTTGGAAGGCATCTTGAAGAGGAAGGAGCCTGAGGAATGAAGAGGATGTGGAGGAGGAATCCTTAGAGGGCAGCACTGCATGCAGATCCACACAGAACTGGGTGCCTGTTGAACAGCCTGTTACGGAGATTACATGGTGCAGGTAAAAGATGAAGGATTACTATACACGTATGTAGTTGCTTTGCTTATATTAGGTCATTAAGTGCAGTTATTTTTGAATAAACCCGTGGTACCAGCAATGGTGGTTTAATCAGCCGCCACTCTGAGTGGTTCTGTTCATAGAAGTAGGTGAGTGCGAGACTGAACCCGGCTCGGTGAAACTAGTGATTACTTTCCCTGAAAAGGCCCCTATATGGCTCCATGGAAGATTCATATATTAGGGCAAATATTGCTTTGGGAAAATCAAATTTGTAATCACATTTATGTCACTGATGTCTTCACTGAAGGGTGAAAGCAAATGTGTCCTTTTATTGAAATTTCACTGTATTTGTGACTCTGTGTATCTTTGTGCATTTTTTGTTTTGTTTTGTCTAGGAAAATTGGTGCTTTATCAAACACCACTTGTTGTGGTATAACTAATGGTACATCTTGTATCTCTTTACATTAGAAAAATAGCAGAAGTAACATGGATTGTTGTGAATTCCAAATATGCTTTATGGGAAAAAAATTAATTACTCTAATTTTAAGTTTATGGAGCTGTAAAACTGTGTATCTGCTAAGATCATCTATGATTGTTGCTGATAGAGTTTATTATCCTCTATATTTGATGGTACAATATGCTGTTACATTTTCCCTTCATACATATTCCACTGCCTACATAGTATGCCAAATAATGTATTGTAGAATATTGAACAACTTCAGGAACTTTGGGGATGAAGCTTGGTAGTAGTAGTTTTGAATTACATTACATGGAGTTTTATACATAATTCTGAAGCGTGCTATAATATTGTCACATGCTGAATTTGTGCAGGGACTAATTGACTAGAGGGCTTACGTAGTAGTGTGTAGTTTTGTGCTCCAGCAGAAACGTTACAGATATGGTGTTTTGATATGTGTAATTTGTAATCTCTTCTGAGGGCTAAACAGTGACTGTTTCTTCTGTTGGGATGGTTATTTCCTGGGATAGCTGCAGGTATGAAAGGATTTATATGCTGCACTATATCAGCCTAGATTGGTTAGTCGCTGCCTTATGTCTTCTTCTACTTTGACAAAAGTTGTGACATGAAGTCTTGCAGCATAGTCAAGTTGTCCAATATCCAGGCTGTTCTCTATCCAGCTAATGGGACTTTCACTTTGCAAAACTGGGGAAATACGTATGGTAACATAATCTGGCCATAAGTTTTTGAAATTGGCAATACCCTGGAGCAAAAAAGAAAAGGAATCCCATGATGTTGCTAGTATACTTTTTGTGGTTTGGGACTTCTCACCAATGCATTTTCATTTGGCCAACACTCTCAGGCTACATGGTGGGACTCTTGGGGATGGTCATGTGCAGGGCCAGGAGTTGGGCTCGATGATCCTTGTGGGTGCCTTCCAACTTGGCATATTCTGTTTCTGTGTTCTTTTTTAGGGTGCCAATGCTGCTATGCAGCCATATGGTCCATCCCTGACAATGGATTTTTAAGCTGTTTGCTTGCCAGCAGAAGCAGGAAATGGAAGAGTATGCAGTCACTGTTTGAAGAAATGGCATTTCCTGTTCTCCATGGTTCCTGTGGAAGCAGAGGAGAATGTATGCCAGTATGTATGCCAGAATGTATGCATCCTCAGTAAGCAGGCATATTCATATTGTCTGTTTCAGTGCTGAAGAAGTTGATTCAATCAAGGTAGTTGATTTCCTTACTTGGGTCTTATTCTGAGTTTGTGAGAAGAGTAAAGATTGGCTGATAAGAACTTTGTAAAAAATAAGATATGATCTCCACTGCAAGGAGACCTTCAAGGTATGAAAAGGGACATTCATGTAAGCTATGCCTTTGCTGAACTTTTTGCACTGAACTAGTGATTTGACACAGCTGTCTGAGGAGGTTTTGATTTAAGCTTAGCATTAAAATCAAATTGATCAGGGTTCTGATTATGGTGGCATTTATGAAACAAACACCATTTTGAACTGAGGAATTCTTGCTTTATGCTTTGCTATGGGGCTCCAAATTTACATCCTTCCTGGGATTTTGTGAACTTAGATGACGTTAAAAATTGCAAAACATTATTTTTTTTTTCTCTAGTCAAAAGTGATTGTAATATTTTTCTCTACAGATTTCCTTGTCTGGGGTTGAAATTCTTTTATTCTCTAAGCAAATATGCTTCTCTATAGATGGTCAGTTTAAGGAGAGAGTCGCTAAGAAACAGATAGTACTTCCCTGAGGCAACTAACACTTGCTAATAATTTGATCATAAGCACATTTTAAAACTGCTTTCAGTTGCATTTTAATGTAATTTTCGTATAGATTTTAAATTATTCTATGTAATACTGTTTTAAGTTAGGCTTAGTTTAAGAATAGTATTGCAATACACAAAGTAATGTCATCTCGTGAAAATTGATCTTTGAACTCATCCAAAATCTTCCCCTTTCCTCCTCCAACAGTTACTGGAGACATTTATGTAAAAGTTGTGGTTACCTAATGTAAGTATTTTGCACTAGGTGAGTGCCTACAGCAGCAAAATGACTTGAGAGATAAATCTGCATTTATATAAACTCATTACTGAAATAGGTGAGAAGTAATAAAACAGAATTTCAACTATTAAAGTATGTGTAGGTATTTAATATAGATGTGAGAAACAGATAATGTCATAAATATTATTGTCCATTTATCTACAACAAGGTTTTGCCTCTATTTCTGATATTACTTAACATTTTAGACTCAGTGTTTTGAGTCTGATCAAAACTGAAGCATAGTCAGATCAAAACTGATCAGCTGAAGCATAAGTATTCAATTACAATTGATTTTGTGATATAGAATACTCGTTTCCTTTAAAAAGTAGCTACCTTGATTTTCATGTCATATGCTTTTTAGTTTAATCTGAATTCTCTTCCATTTTAAGTAAGGTTTGCATTTTAATTAAGGTGAATCCCAGCAGTGAGGTGAGTGTTCTAAAAATCATACATTGTTTAGGTTGGAAAAGATCTTTTAGGTCATGGAATTCAACTGAAGGACTAAAATGTTCAAATGAAGAATTTCATTTCGTGAAAGGAAATAAAATCTCAAAGTCAGAAATCAAAGTGAAACAAAATGACTGGGGTGGACTTACAATGAAATGAAATTCAATGGAAAGAAATGAAAGAAAATTCTGAAATAAAGTGACTGTACTCAAATGTAATGAGATGACGTGAAGTGCTCCACTTTGCATGCCTTTTATAGTTGCAATGTCCCTGGAGGTCTAGGCTTTGTGGTGTTCTCAAACCTAACCTTAAGCATAAGCCTAACCCTAAATGGAGCAGTAAATAAATAAAATTTGGAGGTCTGCGTATCCAACAGTTAGATGTGTTTGGAATGCTGATCAAAGCTCCTTTCTGTCTAAGTTAGAGAAATTGCATCTCTCATCATATGTACAATTGTCTTGTAATGATGCAAGGAAAATGGAAATAAAGTGGAAAATTCATTTAGCAGAAACAGATGGAGGTGAAGGTAAGGTGGAGTAGTGGTCTGTTCCAGAGACATGTTCTAGAAGAGGATTTACTGAATATTTGCAATAGTTGCATGAATATTAAAAAAACCCCCCAAAAAGTAAAATATTGACTATAAAAAACAATTCTCAGAAACATTTGCTTCTGATTAAATATTGTGTGAAACTTGCAGATTCTTCATGTGGAGGGAGAAAAATTAATAAAATTATTTTATATGTACTGGAATGGAGAGAAGCAGAGGATCTTGGGTCTTTGGGAATCTGCTGGATTTGCTAAAATAAGGGAGGAGAATGTGCATAATTCCAAAGGGATTTTGAGGCACAGGCTTACATCTTGATGAAGGCTGAAGAAGAATGGAGGAGAAAGAACAGCAAAGGAGGGAAGATATTTCTCAAACTCTGTGGAATGGCACTTCAGCTGAAGCTAAAGTAATCTCTTCATGTATGCAAAAGGCAACAAATATTTGTAGGATCAGTGGACCATTAATGCTAGAGTCTACTTTGATTCAACATTGGGTTTTGAGTTATCACACTGATATGGAGAGAGATGAAGGTAAGGAAGGCAAGTTTTACTTGATGACTGAATAGTGTTGTTATTTGATTTTCATATTCAATGACATGAGAATCAAAAATATACTACTAAGTCAGGGGCTTTTTTGTTTGTTTATTTGCATGGGGTTTTTTTTTGTTGATGTTGTTTGTTTTGTGTTCATGCAGCTTCTTCTTCTCATGAACATAGATAATGTCATCTTTATTTTTGGTGTTAATTCAAATAATAGAGGGATAGAAAGGGAGGCATAACATTTATCTGGATGTTTGTAGGCTCCTGGGTGTTATTTGTGGGTGTCTATAATGCTATATCTCTTACATGGTCTCTTGGCTTTTTTCTAGCTTATATTTCTAGTACAGCATTTGTGGAGGAATGAGTTGCACATTCTTTAAAAAGCAAAACCAACCAAACAAAAAGTCCAGCACAGAATCAAATTAACCCCCACTGATCTGAAAATATATTTGGCTTAGGTAAATGTTCAGTAATGATCTTTAAATATTTGGACTCTCTCAGGAATATTTGCAAAAGTGAAAGTGAAAATTGTCATCTCTGTAAGAGTTCTGTGGGTCAAGGATCAGTGAAGAGTTAAGGAAAATGAAGAACTGAAGTAATACTATAACACAAATGGAACATCCATCAAAAATTTCTCTCAATGTGAATGAGGTATGTTGTCATTTAAACTTGATTTTGGTCAACTGTCAATTTTGGATCAAGATTGGCGCTATAAAGAGTACCAAACCAGAGGCGTCACAGCTGAAAGTAATGGGGGATACAAGAACTAATATTTCAGGGACAGGCAAACATATATTGCCTCAAAGGCAATATTACTCAGTATTAGAAAGAAGTCCATATGTCTCGAATGTTCCCAAAGTGTAGAAAGTTTGTAACATGGAGCTGAAATCAGTCTTTTAGAGCACAGGGTCACTCTTTACTCTATGGAAATGAAAGAACAAAAAGTCAGAACTGTAGTATGCATTTAACTCAGGCTTTAAACTTTTCTGTGAATTATATCAGGATTTTTTTGTGTGTGTGGCTGCATACTTAGTGATCAAAGAACCAAACCTCTACAGGAATAATCTGGTGCAAATGTGATATAGTTCATGCATACATTAGTTACTAGTTACTCTATTACCCGTGGGATAACGCATGTATAACATTAGGACTTGGAAATGACCATCTGGGTAACTACTTGCTCTTTGGGACATATTAGAAGTTGGCTACCTTTTTAAGTTCTTCTGAATATTGATGAGTATCTAAATGGGTACATTTTTATTTACTGGGAAGCAAAGGAATGCTGAGTTGCAAATACACCTAGGCTCCAGAGACTTTCAAATGAGCTATAAAAACAGAACCTTTCAAATTTGCAGTCAGAAAGAAGACACAGTCTCCTTAAAATATTAAGTTAAGAACTGGTGTCTGAGGTGTCTCCTCAGACTTTTTGTGACTTGAGCTAACAGAAACATTGTCTACTGGTCAGTAGTGACAGGTGAAAACTAGGCCTTGTGGGTATCGATAAGAATTCTGCCAACAGCTTCAAGGGAGCCAGGATTTTCATATTAATTTCTGGATGTGTGTGCATTACATTCATGAACAGCTAGAGTAAGACACTCTGTCTATATCCAGAAATCTGCATTTCATGTTTCTACATACCAAATAGGTATAAAATTGCGTATGCTGTACTCTAGAGCTTATACCTTTGGATATGAAAAAATTGGGTTCTAAATGTGTCTGTTGACAAATATACAGATTCCCTGAGAAAATCCTTAGATGCAGAAATTTACTCTTGGCCATATGCAGTAGGCCTGCATATCAATTGCAATGACACAGTGAAGTTTATTATGGATTTTCACAGGTGTAGTGTGATACCAAGTTTAAAAGGTGCTTGAGGAATATAAACTACCCATGAAAACTGTGAGGAAGAAGCAAACTGTGTCTCATGCATTCGAAGAATGATGCTAAGAGCATTACACCTGATGGAGTTATAAACTAGCTGCATTAATATATACATTTTATGATGTATATAATACAGCGCCATTTTTGGGAACAATGAATAACCGACTGAAAATTTCTCAAGTTTCCCTTTAAGGGCATGACTTTGAAGAGAACACAGATGACTGAATTTTTTTTGGTAGCAGCAGAGTCGGATGGTCATTCATATTTTTAAATTATAGAATTTTTCGCTGTGTTCCTTTTTTGTTCCCTTTCAATCTACATTTATGTGATTCAGCTTTATTGGCATGACAGTTTGCAAAATGTGAGTTTCAAAGTCATGTGCTTGACAATTAAAGTAAAATGGATTTTAAATTTACATACATAAAGTGATCTCATCAGCAGTATTTGCACATTCATCTGCTTGGGAAACAGGTCTAATGGTGATATTAATTTGTTCCTACTCACAGTGAATAAAGTGCACAATGATTTGTGATGTCTTTAAAATTAAATTGAGAGCTAAGGAATTTCTCAGAAGACTTTAACAGTTGGGTTCCTGTTTTAGGTTGATTGCAAAGATACTATAATTTGGTACAAAATCATTAGAGGGCTCAAAACTTTGTCCTTTATAGTCTATTAATCTATCTTCTATTTTTACACATTTTTTGTTTTATCATATGGATGCATTGTATTGTGCCTAGATGAAGTTCTGGTCTTAAGAATCAAAACATTTAAGACTCCTTGGCTTGCAGGTTAGCTTTGTTTGGTGTTTGGTGTTTGTTTGTTTGTTGGTTGGTTTGTTTGTTTGTTTAAAATCTCTGTCAGACTAGATGTCAAAATTGTGGAAGAATTGTAGCCTAAAAGATCCTGGTAACATGTAAGTATGCTCGGGTTGAGCATGGTTTATAGCATGAATATGCAGTGCCTATGCCACTTTAGAGGACCGTGAATCCCAGGAGAAATCCTGTTGTCTTTTGATGGGATGAGCTTGTTGATCAAAGGTTTGCACACACCTAAAATGCAATTGAGCTTTTCACATACTCTGTCGGTGAAGACCGTGTGTGCACCCCACTTGCTATTCATTCTGCTGTCATGCTGTATTTTATCTTTTACTGATACAAGTACTTCTGAGTTCATATTTCAAACCAAGTTATTCAAATGGTAGAGGTCTCAGGCTTCTTCAGTGTGTTTTCCTCTAATTAAAGATATTTTAGAACAAATAGCTCTAATATTTCATCCAATTTTTGGTTTACCAACAAGAACCCTGTCTTATATTGTAGGCAGAATGGTGTAGATAGATCCCAGGTTACCAGGTCAGAAGAAAATGTATGAAGCCTTTCTTAGCCAAGGACATACTAAATACATGCTGATTTTTTTGCATCACTTTGTAATTGAAATGGTGAAAGAGTGTTTTCTTCAATGATTATATTTTGTGTTTTTCCTCAGATAGGTATAACTTTTGTGGAGAGGCTTATCCCTTGTCTGAGGGTAGAAGAGGTAGAAGTTGGGGCACTAAGAAATCTTATTTACATGGAATTTGGGTTCCTACAGTGATTTTCAAGCCAGCTTGCAAAATTATGCAATGCCAAAATTACGCATTTAGCATCCATAGCCTGGGTCCTTGTGCTTATTTATGGTTGATAAAACTCCTTTTTTGTAGTACAGTATAGCCAAACATCACTATTAAGCACTTCCATTAAGTCTGATAAATAGAACTGATTTAACTTTAATTAAGCCTAAAGTGACTTAACTAAAAACATTACAGGCAGCTGAAAAGCAAGAAAACAAACTATCTTTTCTTCCTTCAGATAGTTTTTGTTCTCCTTCAGTGTTTTTTTTCTGTGATGTATTTGAAAGAAACATTTCTGGTACCCATATATCAGTGTTACACTAGACCCACATTTCTTGCATAGAAGGAAGTGACAACCACAAGAAAACAAAGACAGCGCATTATTTAAAGAGACATGCAAGCCTTTTCTTATTGGGCGTTGTATATTCTTTCCCCAAGTATATATTTCCTCTACCCTTGTATGTATTATTCAATTTATTGTATGCTCAAATTTACTCTTTAGCAATTCTTGTAAAAAATTCATTTCACTAACGACTTGAATGTGGGACTTGAAAGAATACTAAGTTTGCCTACAACACTAAATCAAAGGAGCTGTCGACTCCCTTGAGGTCAAGAAAGACCTTGACAAATTAGAGAGATGGGCAATCATGAACCATATGATGTTTAACAAGTGCCAGGTTCTGGGGGTCCTGATCAATAGTAAGCCGAACATGAGTCAGCAGTGCCCTGGCAGCCAGGAGGGGCAGCCTGGGGTACCTCAGGCACAGCATAGCCAGCCGGGCAAGGGAAGGGACTGTCCTGCTCTGCTCTGCACTGGGTCGGCCTCACCTCGAGTGCTGGGGGCAGTTTTGGGTGCCACAATAACACCAAGCCTCTCTGAGTTCAAGTGTTTGGATAATATTCTCAGGCACATGGAGTAAATCTTGGGGTATCCTGTGCAGGGCCAGGAGTTGAACTTGATGATCCTCATGGGTCCGTTCCAGCTCAGCATGTTCCATGATTTTATATTTAGGTATACAGGTGAAAATTCACTATATCCTCTTTGAGGGGTATCAATATTTACCAGCACTATTTACATAGGGCTTTTTTCTTTAGTGGTGAATTACAGACAGGTTCAGAGATGAAGAAATTCAATAGGTTATTTAAAAAAACAAGCTAAGATAAGTAGGACTTCTTATTACCGGACTTCTTATCCATTATCTATCTCCAAATACATAATACTGGTTTCTGTAACACCCACAACCCAGCTTTTTGTGAAGCTCAACCCTTTTGCAAAGCTGTGAAACAGTGAAACTGGTTGTCTTGGGACAATGTCACTGTTCTTGATTGTGTTTATGTAGGTTGGCTTACCTGACCTCCAAAGATCCCTTCCAGCTTAAATTATTCCATAATTATATGATACAGCTGAAGTGGGAAATTGGTAGCAAAGTGGTAATGCCAGATGATTTTAAATTTAGATTGCAATAATGAGTATCCACACAAAATCACCTGAATGCCAGATGTCCTACAGGGTTCCAGTGGGATAGTTTGCAAAGCAACAGTCATCGCATTTTCAATAAGAATTGCAGAAAAAAATGGGTATTTACTTTGGAATCTTTCCAGTGGGAGCAGAATAAGTAAAATCTGTCTCTGGAAATGGGGGACTAGTATAAAGCATCACTTCTGTGTAACCATGTGCATGCAACCTGAATCAGCTTGGCCAAACAAAAATAGCATTTTCAAGCCGATACATATTTACCAGGACTGCAAGTAAATAAATTCATTCTGAAATTATGTAAAGTCTGTTTGAATGCTCTTCTGATAAGTAATCCAATTTTACAAACACCTGTTATCTCTGCTGTGGATGATCCATACAAGAAGAAAAATCTTGGATGTAAAAGTGAGTCTGAAAGCTGGAAAACCTTTGGTTTTTCTTGGAGCTTGAAGTAAGGATACAGCTTTGCTAGGTCAGTGGAATCTGTAGGGGATTCAAAGAATTCTTTAAATGATTGCATGGTATGTATTACAATACAGAGGAATAGCAATATATTTTTCTGTCAACTGTACATTTTTCTCTCGTACCATTTCCTCCTTTCAACCACAGAATACTTCCTTACCCACCCTGCATCAGGCTTTTTCTATCAGCCAGATAGGAATTTCAGCTCTCATTGAGTAATTGCGATCCCTTCTTTTGGTTGCGGCACCTATACCTTTCACTGGAAATGGGAATTATCTGTCCCTTTTGATGTCCCTTTTCATCTCACTCAGTGTTACGGCTCTCTGACAGTTTTATACAACCAAAACTTCATAGCAAACTTTTAAAAAAAATTTTTATTTTTTATTTCCCTGAGCGTCCAGCAAGTTTCCTTCAGGTAACTGCCAGGTTATATTTTGTAGAAGTATTTGAGAATTTTGCATTATTTTTGATAGGAGCAACAAGCAACACCTAAGGAAATTCAAGTGTTATCCTACATTAGCTTTCCAAACATAGTAACTCATTGCATGTTTGGTTACATACCAAATCCAGAAGGCCAAGGAGAAGATTGTATGCATGGATTTTCAGCAAGGTGATGGAAATGATGAAGTTAAGTTCACATTTGGACAATGCTTATTTACAGCATACTGGTTAAAGCAGAGGTAATGGCATGAAAGTCAATTTTAGAGTAAGAGTAATTATAGTTTTCAATTTAGCCATAGGAGAGGAGGGCAAGTGAATTAGTCCTCCAAGCACTGGAAGAAACCCCAATTTTCAGGCAATTCTAATGTCTTTGAGTTGTTCTTACTTGGAGCCTTAATATTTGGTACAGACAAGAATAAAAATTTCCTTTAAAAAAAAAAATAATCCCCTTAAAAAAAAATTGATAAGATGAAATATTAGTGATAAAAATAATCAACATCTGAGATGAGTGAATTTGTTATTGATGTGTAAGAGTGTACTTTTAGAGTGAGGTAAGCTAGCAGACTATATATTGACAAAAAAGAAAGTTAAATCAATTAATGTTCATTTATTTGCTTCGTTACAACTTAAATATGACATGCAGTCTTAGAATAAACTGATAATTCATTTTTGCTTAATAAAACTGAACTAAGTGATACCCCATCTGAATTCTGCACAGTGTGTTTATGTTTTCAAATTCCAGAAAAAATTAGTGATCCAAGTTTGCTTGGAAAAAAACTTTTGTCTAAGCCACAAAGCGGTCTTACTCTTTTATTCAACTCAATGTTAAAATAAGTACTCATTCTTTAAAACAGCCCATTAGAGAGCTGAAGTGTAAATAACTCTTTGTTCTTGTTCTCTGGAGAAAAATGCATGTAGTTTAAGGATTGATTTAGCCCTGATTATTTGTCTGTAATTATAAAGGACATTCAAGAAGAAAATTAATTAATATGATAGTCTAATTGGGATTTATATTTGTCAATGTCAATGTAATAGAAACAACTTAGAGGAATTAACAAACTATAACTTGTCCTGAGGGAAATTTTTGACATGAACCATCTTCTGCTAATGTTAACATCCTAAAGAATGCAGTCTTCAAGAACCACGTGGGATAGGGCAGCATGTCAACAAGTATGCAAACATCACCAAGCTGCCCATCATTTAACTGTACTGCACAGAAATCATGCTGGTGACAACACCTTCTAACTGGCTTAGATGTGGTGGGGAAGTAAAAGGCAGTTTTGTAGGTGTTCAGGAGTTTGATTTCTTCTGTGGGAATAGATGTTGCCTGGAATTTCAGATGTTGAAAATATGTTTTCTGGAAAAAGCAGTGGTCAAGGAACTAGTGGCTCCTACTGATCCATCACAGAATGCACGGTTAGTGGAAACACAGGAGGATTTACAACCAGTTATGTTCAGTACATGAATGTTTACACCATTTGATCAGTGCAGTTATGCATGGAAGCACCAAATGCATTTACCTGAAACCACAGCAGCAGCAAACAACACTCCACAATTAACAGAGAGCCAAGGTCTCTCGGAGACTGATGATCATGTCAGGCTGTGGTTGTGTCACATACAACTGACACCACCACAGTTGAGAAGGAGAGCTGTCCTGGGCTTGGCTGCTGTGTGGTTCTGTCTTGTGTGGTTCCCTCTAAGCCAGCTGAAGGATTTTGCCTTAGCCACACAACCTTTACACATTTTCTCCTCCTGTTCTGCACAGGAAATGATGAAATGATGACTGGAGCCTCAAGGTACCTTTAGGAATTGGACATATACTTCCTTGTCTGAAACCAAACATCGCTGATATGTAGTTGTTGCAAAGAGAAGACCTGCCTTTTTGGTCTCCTGAAAGCCCAAATCATTTTTTCAATATTGGCAGACTTGAAAGGTTCAAGATTTTTCTATTCCAAACCTATCTCAGTCTTCATCTTCACTTGGTCTTTTCCCTCCTCTCTTTCCATGTGTAAGCAGTCATGTCTGTCTGGATAGTATGTAAACAGATGATAATTTATTCAATAATGTTTTGTATTTGTTTGGTTTTCCAACTGATCTGACACTGTTTGAATACAGTATTCTGTAAAACTAACCGGAAGGCTGGTTTCTACCTTTCACTGAGCATTTATAACCTCTGTCTCTGTAAATAGACCTTGCAAAAATGAAAAAATGCTAACAGTGGGTAAGAAGCGTGGAACAGAGACTAAATAGCTGGATTCCTTTCCCAGTGCTGCTGCAGAAGTGCTGAATTATTGACCTTGGAATGTGACTAGTCAGAATGCAGAAAGTCATATTACTGCAGAGGAAACAGATAATAATTACATTTTTATTAGAAATGTGTGTATCTCTCGTTATTGGCTCAGTTTTGTATTGTGATCTACTGGAGGAGTTAATTTGTTTTCTGGGACAAATGAGTAACCATGTCAGCTGTGCCAAGAAAAGGAATTACTTTTGAGACCCAAAAGATTTTTGCTTTTTATACATTTTTCATATATTCATAGCTCTGTAAACTACTATTATATAGTTACATATCGCCTTAATTAACTCTAGTACGTTTCCTACCCTTTCTCTTAGATTTTAGAACAATAACCTGACCTTCTAAATTTATTCCTGTAATATTGTATGGTCTTATTGTCAGAAAGAGGACCTACAAGAAGATCATTTTGTTTTCCAACCAGAATCTGAGAAGTCATAACAAAAAGTGGGGCAAAGAGGCCCTTGGACTAACTCCAAGGGGGCTGACCCAGGGGTGGGTTACTGAGGCAACTGAATCTCCTATTGGATGTACCTGTTAGGTATCCTAATCAGTTAACCTTATAAAATTGTGGAAATTGGGTGTTGTGTGTGCCCCATCACTACCAGGACACCTGGAAGCTTCCAAATGAAGGTCTGCTTTTTTACTTTACTGTTCTAACACTGCTGCAAGAATTTTTTTCCTCTTTTGATTATAGGCAACACTTTGATGAATGTGCCTGTCTGTCAGAGGTTATTCTGTGCTTCTGGTTGAACACTTAGTATGAGTACTTGCGTGCCTGTTTTAACTAAAACTAGCTGTGCTTGTGTACACCTTTTAAATAGTTCATCTTTGATAACTTGGCTCAGGTTGTGGCTGTGGCCTTAGAGGTGAAGATGGTAGCAGGGACAAGTTCACTTAAAAATTCTGAGGTCTGTCAGTATCATCTGATTGCAGATATATCATAAGTGCAGCAGCAGGTCATAACTTTCAACATTGGCAGCTAAAGTCTGATGCAGAAGGGAGACCAACAAATAGTAAAAAAGACATAGAGATAACTTGGTGCAAAGAAAGCCACCATAATGTGGGGAAAAACCCACTCTCCTAAACACAATAGAAGAGAAGAAATGCTTGATACCTTGGTCTAGAGAGGCAGGTAGTGTTACTAGTGCATATCAACAATGCAGTGTCCTTTGCCATTTTAATTCAAGAAACTTTAACAGAGTGTGCTGCATGGTTAACAGAGATTACTCATCCTAGCTCCCAGGAAAGATAAATCTCCAGGGTTCCTTTGAAGCTGAATGGAGGGTGATTGTTATAATAAGAAACAGGAATGTTGAAGCTGGTAAGACAAATTTTGGGGTTTTGTGGCCTTTGTGTTTGTAGTATATGTTATGTCAGATTAAATTCTTTTCCAGATAGTATTTAAACTGTTAAAATCTTAAATTTGGAGTTATGCTGACTACATTTAGAACATGCTCATGCTCCAGGTCAAGGATACACTGATGTTAAAACAGATGCTTTTGCCAGTGTATTTAAACATCAATTTATTCAAACTTATCCCATGAATGATGATGGGTTACACCAGATTGGTTTTTTCCATGCTACACTGCTTTACTCTTGCACAGTGCCTATTTCTGAATCAAATCCCTGCCATTTTACACTTTCCTATGTAGTAAAGCAGTCTTACTCAAACATTAAAAATCCTGAATAATCTCCTTGTATAATGACTGTGTGTGTGAAAGCTGCCCTTTTTCTCTCAAACATGTCAGTCTATGAAAAAGAGAGTTACTCTCTTTTTGGCACTTCATGATGATTAACAAAGGATGTCTGAAAAACTTCCCTTCTTCATTTCAGCTTCTCACTTCAGTCACTGCTGATGACAAAGTTATTGACCTTTTGTACTTGGTAGTGCTCTAACACAGGAGTCAACAAAAAAGCAAGGAAGTAGAGCTTCCTTGAACAAAAAAGAATAGAACACTATTTTTCTGTTTCAACAACTCATTACAAGTTGTGGACTGTATTTATTAGAAATAAATTATTTAATCTGAGAGATAATAATAAACTAATAATAAACTTCCCCAGGGAGGTAGTCACAGCACCAAGCCTATTTGAGTTCAAGAAGCATTTGGACAATGCTCTCAGGCTCATGGTGTGACTCTCAGGGCTGTCGTGTGGAGGTCTAATAATGACCTTGATCCTTGTGGGTACCTTAAATTTGACAGATGCTGTGATTCTCTTAAATTTGTAAATTATTATCAGTAATTGCAATGGTTTTACTGTCTAGTTGCAATTTATGTGATTGAAGATGAGTCAAAGTATGAATGCAACTCTGTACACACGTTTTACTTAATACTTCCCTTTAACAAAGCTGACTTTGTAACTTTCACTGACTTCCTGTGAAATTTTGGACAAATCACTGTATCCATATTGATTTGATTTTAACTTGATATCTGAAATTTAGGGATAATTTTTCATCTTTTTAGATCTTTTCCAGAATGCTCAAGGAAAATATTATGTTTGATCCAACCAAGTGCTGAAATCTTTGAAGTGAAAAGCATACATATCAGTTATTAGTGGTTTCTCAGTCCTATTCTTCCTAGTCTTTCAACACAGATTAAGGCAATACAGTGAATTGTAATGGGTCTTTTACTTCCTCGTTTGTTGGTTTGATTAAAAAATGGGGAAGGAATTATAAGGAAAGCCATTTGCAATCTAAATTTTTCAGGTATTTTCTTAATATAAGACCTGTAGTAGATGAGGTACCTGGTGGCTGTATACTCACGGATAAAATATGGGAAATACAAAAGCATAAAGGAGCTGATAGGAACTTTGGTTTCAGTCTGCTTATTTTGGATGTAACTGCTGTATTTCAGGTGTTTTAAGGTTGAATGTTGCTCATTTTTTAAAATGAAAAATTAGGTTCTCTAGTCTTAAATGCTGTAACTATTGGTATGATGCTAATATTTGTAATACATGTTACTATAGTAAAACAGTTACGACAGTTGAAAATCTCAACTAGTTTATAGGGTATTTACCAGATGGATTTTGTGAAAAAGCAGACCAAGGATGTCTTTGGGAAAACTTAAATTTGTTGGAATGTTGACAGTGATGCTCTGAAGATCAGATTCAGATGTGTGTGTTGTCTGCTATCATGGGCATGGTCACTACATATGACTGTCATTGCCAAATGTCCAAATTTCTCCAAAATAGGCCTGGATTTAAAAAAAAAAAAAATTGCAGATACATAGAGTCAGCAGAGGATTTACAGTAATAAGAAATTTGGTGATCTTAGGAATGATTAGCAATATAACCATTTCAATCCCTCTTGTAATCATGAGAAACTCTTCTTAAAGCATGCAAACAGATAGCAGGAATATAGGCTTTGCACACTAACGTTTCTTCATGTTGCTCAGTGTCCTGTTCCTTTGCCTGCCTTCAGTCACAGAGGTGCCTATTTCATGGAAGATATAAACCAACTGTCAGGTAATAATAGTCCTAGTTGAATAAAGTGGGGGGGAAACAGAATAGTTAAAAGGAGTCATTATTGTGGTATGTCCTTAATACACTGTAAGCAGCTGGTAGCATTATTAGTCATTCCCTTTTTTGGTTTTGTGAAATATTGAGCAGATTCAGTCACACAGCAAATAAACACTTAGAGAACTTGGGACTTTGATTGAACCCCATCTATTTTAATATGTTGTCTCTACAGCTTTGTAAGTAAAAATGAAACAGAAGCCTTGTAAAGACCCACCCTTCCAGTGACTTTGTAAAAGAACTTAGAACAGAGATTAAAAGAGAAAAAAAAACAGGAAGAAAGATGCAAATGCTTTTAGAAGTTTTTAATTTGTCTTTGAGCAGAGAAGGGGTCATGTGCAATAGTGATTTTATTTATTGAAGTGCTGGTTTTTGTTCTAGTTTGGATTTATTCATATTTGGTTATGAGCAAAGGCTGATTCTCTCACTTTGTCACTCGAAATACAAGGAGGAGTAACTGTGGTCTGTGCTCAGTTAAATTATATTCATGCTAAACTTCTGTTAAATGATTGGCCTTGTGGTTGGGGAGATCTCATGCTAAGAAAGTTGGTAAAATTTATTCCTGATTTTGAATGAGCTGTGAAATTCTCATATATTTACAATGCTTTTATGACTGAGAAAGTATAAGATAATAGAAAAATTATATAGCAGGTCAAGAGTAGCATTCTATCATTTTTCTGATTATGATGTGTCTATGACAACAAAGGAAAGAAAAGCTTCCATTTAGATACTTTTGTTCTCTTGTTGTTAGATCTCCATCACCTAGAATAGTAAAACTAATGAGGTAGTAACTATATCTGGGTAATGGCTCAGACAGCAGAGACTGTTGAAAAGTGCTGGTGACTCACATTTTTTTTTTCTGTCATTGACTGTAGCTAAGACCCTGTCTCATAATGAAGTGAATCGGAAGCAAAAATTTGTATGATTTATTCTAGGCATTCAATATACCCCTGCATGTCACTGTTCATTCCTATGGAACAGTAGGTCAACTCAAAGTCTGGATGAAATAATTCATGCTGTAGGTTGGGAAAAGATATAAGTGAGACATATGCAGAGACTTTATACACTTTGACCTTTCAGCTGCCCACAGGTTTCAAAGTCCCATTACCATAAAGAAATATGTCAATCTTGGTTTGCTGTGTAAATTCTATTGTACTTAGAATCAAAAGTGTTTGCCTACCCAAGCTGTTCTGGTAGAATCTTCTTTTTAATTAATTGGTTGCAGCATAAATTTTGTCATCAGCCTTCTTCATTCCTGTTATGGAGCACTTATTAAAATGTGGACTCCTTGGCATTTTTGCCTTTCAGTATATGAAATTCATTACACTGACATTTAATCACTTCAAGATTTCCACCCCGATTTTTCTAATGTGAGTAGACTAACATTAGAGCAGAGGTACACTCTGCAATTTGGTTTGCAAATGAAGTACTGGAAGGTCTGATGAATCAGAGTACTTAAGCACAGGGTTAATTTGCGCTGATGCCCTCTTGACATCAAAAGGAGTATATTCTTTTTTAAAATGTTTTATCAGGTCAATAAAAAACATCAAATGTTAGCCTTTTGTGCTTCACTCTCTGATTAGAGCTTTGGAAGACTGGTGTGTGATTACCAAGTAACCTTCATGTCGCTTTAAAAGGAACTCCACTGCTCCCACTTACGTTTAGAGCTGCAAATCTTTCAAGATCACATAAAGTATTACAGACAGAACGAGAACATGCTGGAGGAACCAAAGAGTGAGAATAATGGATGGGAAATGATAAAACACCCTCCAGTATCCTAAAATTCCCATTAATTATTGTAACTCCTATCTCAATTGGGTCATTTACATATCTTTGATTTTTAGTAAGGTATCTGAAGGAATCACTGCACTGCCTGCTATCCACCAAGTACCTAAAAATATTACTTTACTTGGTCTGTGACATTTTCTGTGTGGAATCTCAATTTCTGCTTTATTGAGCACTTGCCATGGTATTCCTTCTGCTTTCCCCACCTTCTCAGGGCAAGTTTCTCCAATCCAAATATTGCTGATATATTGGTACAGTTTCATATTTTGTGGGAGTGAGACTGTCTGTAACAGTTTAGCAAGTGCAGTGTGAGCGGTGGTGGGTGAATATTTATACCATTATGAGAATCTGTTAAGGCAAATTGTATTCCCTCCCAAGCAAACTTCTCTTTATCCTACTCCTTCAAGGGATCCATAAACAACATAACTTTTGTACTCAATCCTGCCCATCCAGGGGTGCACAGGTGCTTACAAGATTCTGTGATTTCAGAAATTCTATTTTATGCCGCAACTGAGATAGAGTACTGCAATGGGTCAGTAATTTTTGTGTCAGTTGGTGCAGGGACTGTGTGTAGTAGCCATAGAGCAGCTTCCCTCTTTCTGTCTCAGCTGAAGTAACATGCACTGCCTCTCTCCATGTGCCACGTTTGTCCATTTAAAATATCAAAACCTAAAATATTTTCATGATGGCCTTTAATTGGGAAGTGAACAATTGCCATGTGCCTCTCGTTAGGGAGCCATAAACTGCTCTTGGCAATTTAAGACACAACACTTACTCAGTTCACACTGCTCGCTTCAACTGTTTGCCATATGGATATCCTGCCCTGCTTCTTGGCGGCTTGTGTTACCATTGAAATTTGTGCTCCTGTATTTATTAAAAATGCCACCGATTGTCCCTGAGGACTAACTGGGGTTAAAATGTATGGGCCATCATCACCTATCCACTGATCTGCCTCCACATCCTGGACAATCAGGCCCGATTACTCATTTTCTCACTTAATGGCCAGCAATTTCTCCCTAGGTGGGAGGAAGGGATTTCCTCCCTTTTTAGGGAGTTGAAATATGCTTCTTCCTTTCACTGTTATCTTTTTTCTGGAATGCTTCGTTCAGATTCAATATAGTGGCAGAAGGCTGACTTTGAATTGAGGCTATAGGAATGCCTAGGAATGCTCTGGGAATCCAACCATAATTAATTTCTCTGTTCTTGAAATTCTGTTCAAGGGTTCTTACTTTTTTATCATTGGTCTAGTTTTCCTTCCCTCTTTCACTGGTCTGTCTTTGTGATCTCCTCCCTTGGGGGCTTTGTCTTTCAGCTGGTGCATTGTCGCAGCCCATTTCACAGCGGTACTTAGCAATGCCTCACATTAATTCCACCCATTTAGGGAGTTGTTTTTATTATATTCATTATCTCTTTTTATCTCATCCAGTTTTGCAGCTAGCTAAGGTTTAAGCATTGTCATGGCTCCTCTAATCAGTGGTTTTAACATTGTGAAATCTACTGTAGCAGATAGTGGGACACCATGGGGTCCTTATTTGTGCATGCTTGTGTGCCCATGGCTTTTGGGACAGCTCTAGAGGTCTCTTAGGGATTTAATGGGAGTTATGGAGGGTTCAGCTTGCTCCATGGTATCTAACCCTCCAGCTGAATAAGCTACTTGTCTGGGAGTAGTCTGGGGGAGTTTGTTGTGTTGGGTCCTGTGCGTTAGAAAACTCCTAGGTCCCAGCAGACATTTGGCCTCAGCATGATTCTGTCACTGTCACTCTAGACATACTTGCTGCAAGTATTCCCTTTGTTTCACCAAGGATTCTGCTCTATCTCCCTTGCAAATTTGTCAGTCGCGGTGGGTGCCATGTTTTTTAGATGTCAGACAAACAAATGAAATGAGAACAGTTTCCTTACATAGCATACTTTTTTAATACAGTGAGAAATGTAAGGGAAATGCATTAGAAATAACAATAAACTGAAAATTTCACAAATGTAACCTAAAATAGCGAAAAATAAATTTTGTATAATTCAGTACCTTTTTTTTCTCTGTTGCCATTCATAAAGGCAATAATAGGAATTGATGCAGGTTTTGCACATTTATTGATGGTGAATTTTCAATTAATTAAGTATTGTTCATTTTCTTCTCAGTTTCCTGACAATTTCTTTTCCTTTGCCAATTTTCCTCTTTTGCCTTAATTTGATGTGGAATATATACATACACACATATATGTATATATACATGTATGTGAATGTATGTATATATATGGATTGCTTCAGTTGTATCCAGATTTGAAATTCAATGTGATCTGGGCACTCACTGCTTTTGAGTGTCTGTCTGATGTTGGTGCGTTGGATGGTGTTCCCTCTCATACTCCACCATTACTCAGGAAGGAACATTTAGTGATATGTCCAATCCGAAACGGCTGTGTGCAACCATGCAGACAGCCAGTTCAGTGAGATTTGAAAATGGCTGCTAACATGCTATCATGTCCCACTTGTATTGAAATGTTTCCCATTACCATATAACATTGAAGTTTGTAGTACAAGAGCAAAGGCACCAATGGAATGAGTCTCGGAAAGACAACGCAAATGCTCATTTGTGTCCTGTCCACTGCGCTAACATTCTATTAAAGAAATGAAACCCTCAGCTGAGTTTAGTCCATGGTGTGTGCTGTGGTGGTGAACGTTGGGTGGAAACCACCCAAAAGTCAAACACTGAATGCTGCAGACCCACCATAAGGACAGAATTCCTCTCCATATACTCTGTTGGTGATTACTAGCCCTCCTGGATACTTTATTTGGTTGAGTCCTGTGTGTGTATGTAACTTAGACATGTGTAGCCATCTAGGAAATCCTGTATGAGAAACAGGAGTTCTTATCACAGAGAACTCTTCTATCTACTTATACAATGTTATAGATAAACCCGTAAGTCTTTGTCTTGAAAGAATAGAATTTTCTTGCTGCAGTCATTATTCTATTTGGAGGCCTTTTCCTGAATTTGTTGTAAAGATGCATTTATAGCTGATTTATTAGCATTTAATCTTGTGCTGATGTTGCCCCATTTAGCTCTCTCTAGTAATATTAATCATTTTAGCAGATATTCCAATTAAACTTAAACTTCAGTGAAACTAGTTGTCTGGAGCCATACACAATATTTCTAATGAGGCTTTTTGCTTCCTCTCACAACAAATGTCTTTCCCCATGATTTTGTGAATTCATTAGCCCATTCATGACTATGAACAGTGATTACTGAAGTTATCTTCCAGTGGCATGAATCTGCTTTTCCTACTATTAATGTATATGTCATTCTATCAGTTAAATCATATGTAATTTAATGCTTTTATAAGATGTTCTAGTCTTTGTAATAATAATAATGTACAGCTTTATAGTGTCTGCTAATTTCTTCTATACTTTTCCTGAAGATCTTTTAGTAACTTATTACACAGGACTGTTAAGACACCTAGTAAAATATCCTCATTCCTTCTCTACCTAGTCAGTATGAGCTGTTGTTGATCCCGCTAACCACATCCTTAGCTGCTTTAGAAATGGAGTATTAACATCTGGCTTCTCCACCTTTAGCAAACTTTCTCTGCAGGAAGAATGAATCAGATGCCTTATTTAAATATCTGATAAATAATCTTCTGTCTAATAAAGCAGAAAATTTTGAAAATAAATACTGGATTGGTTTGAGATGATCTACTCTTGGTGAAGTTACGTTATAATACTGCCTTCATTTATCTCTCTGCCTTTAACTCTACCTTCAAACACCATTCTGGGTATTTTTTGTAAGTCAGTTTATTAACTCTATTAAGTCCAGGGGTTCCAGAAGTTCTCTTTGTTCATGTTCTTTTGAATTTAGTTCTACCTTTACTGATCTCCAGCCGTAAAAATCCTAGTAATTGGAGTGTCAATTTAATTTGACAGTTTCATATTTCTATATTCCAGTATGGACTATCCAGCCTGCCTTGTTTTTGCTTTATGAGGTATTCAGAATGTTAACATGTATTTCTCCCTCAGGTGTCATAATTTCTTATGCACTACCTTAATTTTTGCTCCTTACTCCACTAATGTCCTCATCATTAACTTTATAGAAAATGGAGGCAAAGTATGCATTTAATATGTGGATCAGAACTGTAATCACATCATAGTAATGTTAATCTCTAATAAAACTGTTTAATAATAAATTCTATATTTGCACACTGTAACATTTTTTCCCCATGCTCCTTTATTGGTTGTAAACAATTTGTGCTGACTGTTTTAATGGTAAATGTAGTCTAGCTCAAAACAATTTAGCTATTTTCCTCTTTTCTATATCCTGTAACTTCTGAGAAACAGTGCTCTGTCTTTGTTCTTGGTAGATTTGCATGTGTACAGAAGCAGCTGATTCACCGAGGGAAGCCTCTAAGCTTTTTCTATTAGCTTCTTTTGTTTTTTCTCCCTTGCAATTTAAACCTTAAATAGTGTCTGCCCTTTGATTTAAAGTAATTCCTTACTTTCTATGTTTTAAAATCTTTGCATTCCTAATTCACTCTGTATGCTTTCATTAGTTCCTTTTTAAAATCCCAAACATTAGTCATAGGCAGGCCTGTTGTCGTCTTGCAGTTTGATAAAGACTGATTCAGTTTATGATCACTCTAGCCAAGATTATTTTCTATAAAAAGCTGTTCTGTAAGACCTTGATTCTTGCTAAACCCATGTCCAGAGCAGCCTTAATCTTCATTGGTTCACTGGGTATTTATTAAAGAAATCTGTCTTACAGCAGGTTCAAGACTACCTAAGCCTTCAGTTCTTAATGATGGCATTTATATTGCATCCAAGTTTGGATGATTAGTTTCCCAAGCCCTCACAATCACTACTCTTTATTTCTTAATCTTCTAGAGATTTCTCTTCATATTCCATCCCAGGCTTAGTATTTCTGTGACAGTACTCTAAAGCTTTCTCTTCTGGTGCTTTTCAAATTTTATCCTAAAGAGATTGTGTTTTTTCACTGCAGGATTAGTTTTCAACCCATGGCCCACAGACCCAGGGAATTCCAGCATCTATGTGTTTAGGATGAGTACAGGGTAATTAGAAAGGCAAGTTGAGCGTCAATGTGCTTAAATACCTAAATTCTTCCTAGACAGCTTCATCCTGTTCTCATACATTTCTATAACAATGCAGAGCTGCCCAATCATCTCCAGTCTTATTTCTGTCCTTGAATAATTGAAAAGTTTAGCTCTTTTACCCAAATCACAAGTAGTTTTTCTGCCTGTTTCCATTCCTGCAATATCCAGTTACATTTTATGCTTGATGTTAGGCTTGCAAGAGCATGTTGAACATGTTATATTAAAACATGTTTTGCATGAACATGTTTTATTAAAAAAGTAATTCAATGGAGAATGATCACTTTTTTCTTTTGAACCAAATCAGGAAATATTTGGATTTTTTGTAAGTTTTCAGCTGTTTGTCCAATCTTCCAAAAAACAGGTTAGAACCAACATAATATATTATTATTAATAATAAAAAAGCTAAAACTTGAGTGTTTTCAGATATTAATTCTTTTCCCTCAGAAGCATAAAATATTCTATTTAAAATGAAAGTGATTCTAATTTAAGTATTTTTGTGTTTGGCAATACATTTCTGAAGTAGCTCCTGATCAAGCACTCTGTCAGAAGTTTGTGCTTTGCTTCCATTACCTGAACACAAACTAGTAAAGTGATGTTAAATGCTTCAGATATTCATGTAAGTTCTTCTTGAGGAGAAGAAACTAAACAGATATACAAAAGGCTGCAAAGCATCAGTTTTCTCTGTGACAGCTGTGCTTTTAAATTTTAGCAAACAATAGTAGAGCTAAATAAGGTTAGAAAATCATCATCATTAACAGGAAAAAACCCCAAACCAACAGTCCAGTCCTTCAAGCAGCCAGAACTGATTAGTGAAGACATTTTAAAACTCTGTTGTTAAAGAGGCTGATTTAGAATAAATATCACTTCCTTTAGCCACAAAAAGATAGAAAATATTACCTGTCTTATTTTATTAGGATTATCAGGAGTATGTTACTGCAGAGCCATCAGGCAGGACTGCAATAACTCTCAGTACACTGGTCAGCAATTACTGCTAGCATCCAAGTATGAAAAGCTGTGTAGAGAACTGCCTGTTTCACTGGATATTTTCTTCCATATGATTTGCTACCCTATGTGCACCTCATTCTCAGAATTTCCCATGGTGTTCCAAAGGCACCTTGTGACTCTCCACAAGGACAAACAAATAATTTCACCCCCAAATAAACCAATAAATGGAACTGAGTGGAAATAAAAGTTTTCTTCTGTTTGATGCGAGCAGATTCATAGACATCAAATAATCAACATGATTCTGAGGAAATGGAAGATTTCTAAAAGTCAATATTCCTCACAATATTAAAATTATTGTCAATATTTACAAATACTCCTATTGGGCAACTTACTACATTAGTGTTATTTTAATGTTAATATGAAATGCACTACTATTTAAAAACCTTGAATTAACTACTTATGATCTAATGTCTGCTTTCTGTTCTAGGATCTAGGTGTTTCGCTTTCAAATCTTCTTAACTGATGATGACTTTCTATATTTGTTCTTTTTCTATCTGAAACCAGAATTGACTTAAGTATATTTTGCAAAAGATTTGCTCAAGAAATGAAAGATTAATATCCATGAGCCCTAGTGACTTATTCCATCTTTTTTTCCTTACAGATTTTAATCTTGATATTGTGTATAACTTGAACATTAGTCTTAGGTGCCAGATCAGCAGAAGTATTAATGCACAGTGCTAGTACTTTGGCTTTATGAGCTCTTTCTAGTCTAAAGAGATAAAGCTGGAAAGAAAATAGCATTTCTTATTTACAGGTGGGAAAATGATATGCAAAAATTTATAAATTGGCAAACAATACATTTGAGTCCTATTTAAAAATAAAATGCCCTATTCTGCTTTTGTGAATAAGAGATAATATCTCTGTATTTATTCTGACTAGCAGTTTTGGGGTGCCACTTTTATAAAATCTATAAGAGCTGTAAAGTTATCTTTCGTATGTAAAATAATTTTATGATTTGTTACCAGAATGTGAATGTCTGGTAACAGGACCAGCTTTAAAAACTTTCTTTAATGTGAATAACTGACTCCAAAGCAAAATTTGAAATATCTGGATGAAATTTTCAAAAGCGTAATATTATTTTTCCCATTATAAATAATATGAGCTATTAACTATTACTTAATTATTTATTAATGATAACTACTAACTATAAAATGTTAATCAATATGAGAGATGTAGTCTGGAATTGCTTACCTTTCTTAGGGAAACTCATCTATTGTGATTTGACAGTTGAATTGCTTTGCAATTCAAAAAAAAAAAAGAAAGGAGGCAAAGACTAAAGGCTGAGGTGGTTCAGTGTAGAAATAAATTTAAAGAAAATACTTGTGGATTTTGAGGAGTAAGTTTCACATCTTGATATTATGACAGATGAAATAATTTAACATCTGTCTGGCTTGCAGAAAACTTTGAGTTTGTTGATACCTGTTGGTTAAATGAAGAGGAGCTGGAGACCTGTCCCAGTGTTGGCCCCACCCCACTCCCACCAGGAGGAGAAGACACAGTTGGGACAGCTGACCCACACTGGCCAAAGGGACATTCCATACCATATAATGGCACTCTCGGTATGTAAACTAGGATGGAATCTGGTCTGGGGCCACTGTTTGGGTATGGCTGGGTATTCAGCAGGTGGTGGATCACTTGCTTTGTATATTCTGATCCTATTATTATTAGTATTAGTATTGGTATTATTATTTCCTCCTCTTTTTCTGTCCTGTTGAACTGTCTCTATATCTCAAACCACAAATTTGATTTTTTTCTACCCCCAGTTCTCTCTGGCATCCCTCTGGGATGATGTAGGGGAATTCAGTAGGGAGCAGCTCTGTGGTATTTCACTGCCTGCTGTGTTAAACCATGGCAAGACCTCATGCTGATTAGGTGCTGTAGGTGTTTGCTTTTTAGTTTTATTTTCTTTTTTATATCCAAGATTATGTTCTGATATGCATGGACATGGTTGGAACAACTGTGTCTGGATGACAGCAACATCCTTGTAAAGGCACATCATCTAAAGAAAATCTATTTTAAGGACCAGGATTCAGATAAGGTTCAGTTCAAGTGTCAGAAGTAGTCAGAAATAGAATCATTGCTCCAGATGCTAGTAACTATCTTTGTACAGTGTCAGAAAAGAGTACTGCGTATAATATGTGGGATTTTATAGGCCCTTATATGAGTTTGAAATATGTTAATGAGGGCTTGTGTATCATCATCATAGAATCATTTAAATTGAAAAAGACATTTGAGCTCTCTTGAATTTATTTTGGGGGTGAGAGAATGAGGCTTTTACAGCATTTTTTACATATTCTAGTTTTTCTTTTAGCAACTGCTATCTCTCCCTAGATATCCCATGCTAAGAGCTTTATGCCCATGAGTGTTAGAAGAGATTAAATCTCTTCAGCATGCTTCTGTGCAAAATGTGTCCTTCAGAGTCAATTATAATTAAGGCTGGGGTAAATAGTGTGAAGTGTTTTGAACTGTTAAATGAATTTGTTTCAAACAAGCTTTCTCCTTCTTTTCACCTCTCTTTGCTGTCCAGATAGTGTGTCAATCCTAAACGTTCACAGAATGCAAACCCCAAGGTTTCATGCACTGTGGGAAACAGATGTATTTTCCTTTGAGTTGCACAAAATTTGTTGGATATGCCTGTAAGTGCATCCATTTGGGAGAAGATGCAAATACCCTGCAACATAGCTGACCGAAAACTGCTTTGAACTTGACTACTTCAGTTAAATAACGAGACTAATATATGAATCAAATCCGAGCATTAAATTCACACAAATGGGAGCCTCCTAGCAGCTTGTCCTGAGCACCCACTCTGTCAGGATCACTGAACAGACTGTTCTGTAACAATTACTCGGCAAGCATTTTGCAAAGTACAGGAATATTCAAAACTTTCTTGTACTTGACTGCTGTAAGATAGCCCAACTTTCTGACCTAACATGATACTGCTCCACAGGTAGTATGATGCAGATGATGGCAGATCTCATACATTCATAGCTCTGAAGTTATTGTATGCCCACATTGTAACACTTGTGTATTTTGGAGGCTTCAGATCAAGTCCAAAGAAGGATTTCTGAAAGCTTTGAAGAAGAATTTTTGTTACTCACTACTGGATCCTACTGGAGTGTTTGACAGTATCAAAATAATTTTTGCAATGCCAAGAACTATTTGGTTTTAGGTTCAGCTGGAGTTTCTCCAGAATGTCTACTACCTCTATGGCAACTGGGAATAGGCTTGGAAAATATTCAGCAAACTGCAGATTGTTGTTTTTTTCTGCCAAAAAAATCAAGATCTGTTGAAGCTCTGACAGCTGTACCTTGTCATGAAGAAAATGCTCCAAAGAAAAAACAAATGACCATTAAACTTGATAGCACATTATTCTCTAATGATTAGTTATATTTTATACATCAATTTTTATTGCCTTCATATTGCTGTCGCAGCTACCCTGAGCAATGACCAGGACTTCATTTCTCTTTGTAAATCACTCCTGAAGCTTCATATCTTTTGTCGTTTACTTTTAGTCCAAAATTACCATTCGATATAATAGGAATCTAAAGGGAATTTGTTTGAATAAGAAAAGCAATATGAGAGTAATTTTGAAAATAATACTGGGCCTGAAATAACTAGGGAAACAGTTGATAGCAAATAGCTGATTGACTACAATGAAAAAGACCTTGCAATGATTAGCAGTTGTATCTCAATGTCACTATTAGCTTCCACACATTAGTGTGGTGTCTGAGAGCAAATAATTTCATTAACATTTGCAATTACCATTACTAAATATTGTTCTTTTCTATGCAGGTATATTGTTAAATTTTCTTTTGATGTAATAGCTTCATGGCCTGTAGGTTAGCTTGACTGATTTGTCTGCAGCTATGGAAATGGAACCAATTTCATGATCCATATTGATAATAAACTGAATTCACATCATCTTCCTCCTTCTCTGAAGCACACCGAGTTGCAGAAAAAAGTGTTCTTCTGAAATGCTGGCATGTCTTTGGAGTGAATATCAGAAATATAACCAAAATTCTTCGTGCCAAGTAATTTTGGTTGTGAGATATTGTTGTGGGTTTGATCCTGGATAAATGCCAGGCACCTACGACGTTTGCTGTCTATGCTCTCTCCTGCTGCAGCTATGCAGAGGAGAGGAAAAACTAACACAAAATACTGGACTTATGAGTTGAGATAAGATCACTGATAAGGGCCGCACGAGATTCAGGGCAAGAGCAGGCGGGAAACTTAAAGTTGCAAAAAAGTGATTTATTAATCTAACAGAGTCAGAGGATAAATTGGAGATAAAAATAAGCTCTTAAGACACCATTTCTTCACTCACCCCTCTTTTCCCTCTTAAGGCACCGCTTCTCAGCTCACCCCCTCCCTCCTTCCTTCTAACCAACAGCTCCGGGGTGGGGGCAGGGTGTGGGGGTTTCCTTTGGTCAGGGTCAGTCCATCAGGGGGAAGAATCCTCTACTTAGCCATGGGGGTCCCTCCCACGAGAGACAGTCCTGTGCGAACTTCTTTGGCGTGGGTCCAATCTCACGAGCAGCCCCGCCCGATTGCTGCTGTCCGAGATTCTCTCCAGGCTGCAGAATTCCAAGCCGAGGCCAGGCTGTTTCCATCCCGGGAGCAAGGCCTTTCTCTCTCTTGCAAGGCCTTTGCAACTCTCAGTCTCTGGGACTCCCACTGGATCACAGCTTCCTGCAGGCATCATCTGCTCCGCTGGTGTGGGCACCTCCCCACAGGCTCTGGGGGTTGCTCTGCATCCCCTGGACTCCATGGGCTGCAGGGGGACCACCTGCTCCCCCCATGGTCTTCACCACGGCTGGCAGAGAACCCTCCGGCGCCTAGAGCACCTCCTCCCCCCACTTTCTCCACTGACCTTGGTGCCTCCATGTTGTTCTCCCTCACATATTTTTACCTCCTCCTCCTCCTTCCCTGGCTAAAAAGAAGTGCGTGCTCACATTGTTTTGATTTCTTCTTAAATATGTTTTCACAGAGGCATAACTAACATCTCTAATTGGCCCAGGTTTGGCCAGGAGCATGTCCATCATTTTCAGAGCCATCAGAGACTGGCTCTGCTGGACATGGTGGAAAACTTCCAGAATCTTTACTCAGGACATGCAGGAGCCATCTTTGTACCCCACCCTGTTCACTGGCAAAAACTGGGCCAGGCAAAACTACCACAGATATGCAAGGATGAGGTAAGTGGACACAGTACTAACATTCCTGTTGGATTAGGAAGAGCTGCTGTAGGAAAAGAATCATGTGAGCCATATAGATTTAGGGTCTAGGCCTAGGAAACCTTAACCTTTGTTGTATTTGAAAGATGATTTCCACTCCATTTCTTTTCTTCTGCCTTTTCACCTCTTCTTGGCTGTGCAGTTCTGCCCTTCTCTCATGCCAGCTTTGGTGCCTGTCAGACATTTATGGGAGCCAACTGAGTTCCATAATCCAGGATGAAACACCCCCTGCCCCCTGTTTTTTTTTGAGCTAATTTTCTGCTAGATTAATGCTCCAGCTTCTCTTACGTGGAAAGCCCAACAAATGCTGTGGCTGGTTCGACTGATACAAGTACACAGCAGCTGGAGTGGTGCAGAGGGAGGAAGCAATGGTATCACTGCCAGCTAGAGATTGTGAGCTTCTGGATATTAGTATCATCCAACTCTATGGGGTTTTTTTAGAATCAAGAGTGAGAAACAGTTTCCTTAAGTGCTTCCAGTAAACCAAAAGGAGCTCAACACTTCTAATAGCTGGCAGCAGCTCCGTTCCTCAAAAGTCAGGGAATAAGTATAAATACTTTAAAACAGGATTTTTTGCTGCCTCTTACTTCTCAGCCCTAGAGTCACTGAACTACTGCCAGCTCAGGGTACCACTCAAGGAATTTAAGAAAAGCTCTGACAGAATAAAATAACTTTTCCAGTGACTGTCTTAAGTATGTGAAACTACAGCTGAGGCAGTTTCAGTTGAGTTCAGTCCTTAAAATAATGTATAAAATGGGGGTGAACAATTAAGGCTGTTAAATTTTTTGTGGAAGGTAAGCCCCAGGAGGAAAAGTCAATGGTAATGCCAAGTATTAAGATATATTGATAAACAGATAATCCTGCCATTGAAATTCCTCTTTATGAACCAATACTGTCTATGTCAGAGAATAGAATGACCTCATACTTCTGACCCAAACAGTCAATTTTAGAGAGGCTTATGGGTTCTTCCCAAGAGGGGAATAAACTGATAATGGAATCATATTTCTTTCACATAATCCTGATCATTTGAAAGAAGGAAAATTCTGTTGCCCTGAACACAGTGTGAAACAAACAATGAAAAATAATTTCCTTTTTCACAGTTCAGAGCATCTTTCTGGCTGGTACTTTATCCAATCTTTTTCTGGCTGTTTGGTATTTGAATGTTACGGCTTTTTTTTTTTTTTTTTTTTTTTTTTTTTTTCCGGTAGCTGTCTGGTCTGTCTTCTGTGTCTCATGTTTTAAGAGGTGCCAGAGAGCACACCTTTGTTTTCTAGACTGCTCATCCAGAAAGTTATGGTCAGCCGACAGAAAGTCAAAAGCCTTTCACATCAGTAGCTGAACAACCAGGCAGTAAACACAGTCCCAGTTCACTTTTGGGGAGGCTAAGGAGGTGAACAAAGTGCTGGTCTCAATCTTGCTGGCTGCTTAGGCACATGTAATTAAAAATACCTGACAAAGAAAGCAGAGACCTAAAGTCCTCAGCAGCCTGCCTAAAGATACAGAGTAAATGCAACTACAGTTCTGACAGCAATGAAGTGGCTGTAATTTCAAGCTCTCTGTGCGACAAAGGACAGTTTTCTTGGGTATTTTCAATGCTATGAAAAACATAGATTTCATGAAAAGGATACTTTATATGAGACTGTCATGCAGATTAGGTATTCCTAGCCAGTAATAGTATTCAAGGCATACTGTCATGAAGAGGCTGCAGTTCAGTCATAGCCATCATTCCTGTCTTGTACGTGGCCCTCTTCTCATGGAGGCTGTTTTCCTCCACATTCAGCTTGCTTTGTATTTCTCCTTCTCTCTAGGACAGAATTTGAGCTGAGTTACATCCATGTCTTCCATTTTTCATGGGCACTAAAGAGGGACAAGCTGAGTAGCTAATAAATAAGGTTAATGTCATATGCAGAATGGATGCAGCTCCTGTGCAACGGCTGCCCTGAGCTTCCTTGTACTTGTCTCAATATAATCATTATGTCCTGGGAAAATCAAGGTGATCTCTGAAATTTGCTGCAGGTTTTTGTCTGTTGCAAATAGGGATGAAAATATTAAAGAGAACCTCTCTTGGCTGTCTTGGGCTTTTTTTATGCAAGGAATAAAACTGGGAGAAAAAAAAGGAATACAAAAAATGGGAGAAAAAACAATGGACTAGCTGAGACACTTCAGAATACCCTTCCTAGTAATTCTACTCTGGATTGATTTCCAGTATCCTCTGAATAACCTCTTTGATGGTTTTAGGGAAAATCCTGCATAAACTGGTTGGAACATGCATAATGACAATGGTCTATGAATGCAGTCCTTTCTTTTTGGTTTCTAGGAGCTTTGACACTCATTCTCATTCTAGGCAGACTCTTTAGAGAACTGAACTACTAAGCTCTTTGAAAATTTCTGCTGGACACATGCAAGTGACAGTTTATTTCATGGCTGTGGAACCTGGCCAGATGTGGGTGAACTTAAGCCTTTCAAAAGGTAGACAGTGGTGAGTGATGGCTCCCTAGCAAATTTGAAGCTCCCCTTTTAAGTTCAGGAAGCACTAGTATTTACTAGTGCAACAACTAAACGAACAGTTTTTTAGGACCTTTTCACCACCACCCCCTCCAAACTCTCTCAAGTTTGTTTACAAATTGTTTGCTTTCCTACATTGAAACAGGAAGGCTGAGTATTAGAACCAAAACTTCTCCAAATCCATCAGTCTGTGCAGACACCCAGCATGGAAAATTTCAGCTAAAATGGTAATGTCAATAAAAGTTACAGAAATAAATGAAGACAGGGACTTTTACTTAAGCATGTCTAGGCTTTCTTATAGCTGTGTATTTAAATTGTTTTCTCAAGCAACATTTCAGCACTCAAAAAGCCAGCAAACTTTTTAATGTAGCAATAGTGAAAATAAAATTCCGGAGACTTCTTTGAAATATTTTTGTCCCTTTATTAAAGACTAAAAGATGTGATCTATATTACTGGTTTTGTACTGTCCAACTATACCCCATAGATGTAGTTTTGCATTTTTGATACTTTTTAATCAAGTTTTTACCCTTATGTAATAAAATATGCGTGCTTACATTTGCTGCAGATTTTTGTTGCCTCTGAAGGAGACCCCTGTATTGCGGGATGTCACAGTCTTTGGGCTTAGTTCCAATGTTGCTGACAGTACAAGGACCTGGATATTTGGCTGACTGTTAACTGATGCCCATTTTCCATAGAGCATTGATTTACTTCATTGCTTGCTTAACAAATTTGAGATTAATCTACTTTATCCTTGTAACTCAATGGAGAATATCTGCATTTTGAGCAGGAGAACCAGGAAAGGTTTTATCCGAGGATAAGAAAGGGAATGTCTGGATTGCCTCTAGGTGGCAGCGAGGCATTGTTTCTTGACATCCACTGAACTGGCTGTTTCGTTGTCTCTGCAAAGAAAGGCTTGCTTAGATACAGACAGCTTTGTTTTGTTTCAGACCATTTTGGATAGATCTTGAAATCCCAAACTCTGTATTGCTATAAAATATACGTGGTTGCAAATCAGTTAGTCCTGAAAATGCAAACAAATGTACTATGTGATATGTGCTGTGAATCAGCAGGTCTCCGATGTTAGCTTTCCTGTCACTGTGATCAGTGGTAACATTGGGGGTCCCCAGCAGATCTTCCTTTTTTCAGAAACCATTGGCATCAAATAGCTCTTTTGCATTTCTGCGTCTTTTGTGTGGTGTTGTGGCTGCCTTCTAGCAGAAATTGCTTTCAAGGTGTTTGTACAGAACCTGGTCCAGTGAAGGGCATCCCTGCCTACGGCAGGGGGGTTGAACTAGATGATCTTTAAGGCCGCTTCCAAAAAAAACCAGTTCTGTGGTTTTATAATTCTGCATTTGGGCTCAGTGCAATGATGGTTCATGTGATATTCTGTTCAGATAAATGACTGCTTTTATCACTTGAGCATGAGCAATGGACCACACTAAATGCTGCTAATAAAGGGATCACAGACCCTTTAGTAAGTCTTTGCTGCCTGACAGTATTAATTGTAAAGCTGAGGAGATGGAAATAGGCTCTGCAATTGTAATTCAGGCTCCGATTTAACAATGTGTTTAAATCAATTACTTTTAGCATGTGCTTGTGTTGACTGCATTTTAGCAGTGTAGCCACTAACTTTCTTGCATCTCATCTGGGGAATGCATTCACTTTTATGAATGTCCTTATTTTCAACCTAGGAAAGTGCTTTTTGTGCATACACAAAGGAAAACATGTCCTTAAATGCTTTACAAATTAGGATATACATTGCCAACTTTGATAACTGTGAGTTAAGAGTAAGAAGCACAATTTTCAGCTGTATGGGATCCACAGTGATCAACAGAAAAATGTTTAAAAAACGGTTTTGGTTGTGATCAAAACACATGTCCTTCTGAATATCATTACCATCCTATTGTGGATAAAAATACAAATGAGGTTTTTTATATAAACAAGTGCCGCTTTTTAACTATATGTTTTGCATGGCTAGGACTAACATACCTCTAATATCTCATCAGGAAAAGCATGGCGTTAGAAACATGGTGGGTCTCAATTGCTTGAGAGCCGAATGTATTAGTAGAAATGTTTTGTAGATTGTGCCAAACAAAGGAAAATGTAGAATGAGTACATGATTTTAAACCGACTGAGAAGAAAATGGTGTATTTGGGAGAGGTTTCTAATGCAATATACTTTGGCATTAAAATTTAAAATTGCTCTGAATACATTTCTTTTAGAAAACACTGTGGTGATCAAAGACTTAGCAGCTTGATGGATGTGAATGAATGAGTCTCATAAATTGAGACTGCAACTGTGATGGCTGCATTAATAAGAATGAGATTATCATAGTGTTAAATCATCCAGCTATACATTTAAAAGTGCATACTGGGAATAAATGCATATTATGCAATATGTCTTCGTCTTCTGCTCTCAGCCCACCACTATCACACTACATCACAAATGTGAACATTGGTAGACTCTGACAGTCTCACACAAGCAGCGGTTTTCAGAGGCAGGTTTATTAAATGGTTGCATGATTTCCTGGGTTCTTGCTTCTGACGCTAATATTAAAAAAAAAAGGATTTGACACAGAATTTTCTTACTAAAGATGGTGTAGAAAATAATACTAATTTCAAAAAAGTTCAGGTTGTAAACTGGGTTCCATTATAAATGTACTGTGTTTTGAAACTGTTCCACATTTTGCTTGGAAGATACTGAGATAGTTTTGATTTTATGGTCAGATTCCTAAGTTATTAAAGAAATTTCTCTAAGACCTTTTGTTTTGATTAATGTTGGATTATTTTGTGCTGTTCTCGGTAAGTTATGTTTCTGTCTCATGAGGTATACTGCTGGTTTGCTGTGTGGAAGATTTTCAGAGTTAGGATAGCAGTGGCTTTGTGAATTTCCCTGGGAAGCTCTGTGTGCAGTCACCTGGTGATCGTAGGAGAAACAGTGCTGCAAGTCTCCCTATGTGGAGCACAGCTGCAGGCTGAAGTCAAACTTTCCTTATGGAAATACATCTAAAAAGAGTCTAATGTCACCTAAAACTGTTCATTAGCTCACACTCATGGGTGTTTTCTAAATGTGACTTTATCCTGGGTCTATGCTCAACCTGTTCAATATCATGTGTGCTCATGAGTTTAAACCTTGTCAGCGTTGTCTGTCATCTTAGTAAGGGGTGGACAAATACTCTAGCAAGTGTTACTGATTTATTAGATGCTTCTTTAAGGATTTGTGAACTGATCTGAAGGAAGAAAAAAAAAAATGTCCTGTACATTTACATTGTCTTGTGAGAAGGATTTAACTGAGAACTCTCTCAAAAATCCCTTTCTGCTCAGTGAGGTTGTTAACCAAGTTGATGAAATGTTTGTTAATGCTGCTTTAATTAAAGATTGCACTTAGCTATATTTTATGTTTCCTTGTACACACTTAAATGCACATTAACAGGCATGTACTTGTAAAAAATTGAGATATTGGGATACTGGTTAAAAAGATTTTAATGACATACATTGTATTCAAAATATGCCTCTTCAAGGATATGGGTTAGTTCTGATAATGTATGAGTATTTTGAGGATATCAAAGTTCTTTTGTTACTTTTGACCAGAAAAAAAGAAAGTGAAAGGGAGGAAAGAGAAATACTAGTTAAAACCAAAACAGCCTCAGATTTGAGCTCTTTTATTTGGAATACAGACCCTGGGACATATTGTAATAACATTTGAAATGCTTTACCTTTGTCCCAATAAAGGACATAAAGCATATTTCAAAACTCAAGCTGACATGTAACACTGCTGTCTGCTTAAAACTAGATTAAAACTTTTTTTGCATAAATTTGAGTCTGCATATTGATGTTATTCACTTCAATGTCGGTAACTAAATTCTTAATACTTCCATCAAGAAGTACTTTTTTTTTCTTTTTCCTCTGAAAATTCAGCAAAACTGGTGATGCTGAATGGTTGGTAACTTCCTGCTTTGATAAAGTTTCAAAGATTAATCATTCAAATGCCTTCACTGGAGATCTGTGTTCCTGATCCTTCATCTGTTCATTGCTTGCTGCTCCTCACTCTTATCAGGGTCTAGGTACATGAGCAATATCAACTGCTTTGTGTTACTTCTCTTTTTTGGGAACTTCTCTGGCTCACAAATGTTTTTTGTTTTGGTTTATTTATTTATTTATTTATTGTATTGTTATTACATAAAATAAAGAAGTTAGTTCTGAATTAGAAAAATTTAAAACCCTCTGTGATTCTGAGGATGAGCACTGTGGCATTATCTTTGTATTTTTACAAAGACAAAACGTAATCCCATTGTCTTTCTTGCTAGAAAAAGCCTGTGTTCCACTTTCCTTGAAGGAGTGTACATTCTTCCAAATTAATCCAAGTGGAGCAGGTCTTATGAGATCAGGTGAAGCTGGAAGATCTTGACACCTATTTAAGCTAAATCAGGATCTCAGGTGTGGCCTCAAGTCCCAATGTGTAGACTAAAATCAATGCTTTTGTAAGAACAGCCTTCCCATCTTTTTTTTCCCTTCTGTTTATCGTATAATGAATATGTTACTGGTGAAATAGCATAATTATATATGTAATCATCCACTTGATCACGTTAGGATGAGAAGAAAAAAGATGTTCTATAATGTGTGATGAGCAAATAATGGTAGCATTCCCAGGTTTGTTTGCCTGTGTTGTGTCTCTGTTATGTGAGCTTACTGGTGGCTGGTCCCACCAAGAAAGCCAACAAATTTGCTGTTGCTGATTATTGCCTTGCTGCGTGTATCCTGCTTTTTGTTACAGCAGAGACACAAATGGGTCCCTTCTGGGTTTGTGAAAGAGAACAGCTTTACAACATAAACCACTAGTAGCTAACAAAGAGGCAGCTCTGCAACGGTTGTCTCAAGTGAAAGTTGCATTTTGAACCCACTGTTTGAATTGCTTAGTAATGTTTCTTCAAAAGTGTTTGTGCATGTTAACTTCCCAGCTACCACCCTGAGCTGGCTGTGCTACAGCTGGTTATTTGTAAATAAATACTCCAATGAAAAAACTACCAGAAGCATTCTTTTTACAGAAAGGAAAACCCTTACATTCTTCTTCAACTTTGATACTGTGTTCTGAGTCTTGAAACTGTCATTCTAAACTTAGGGTGAGAGTTCCATGTAAGAATCTGGAGTGAAGGTCAGGTTCTTCCCTTCTGTAGTTACAAATAATCCAGCTGACAAGGAGAACCTGTTAAAAAACCTAATCAAAACACCAAAACCCCCAAAATGACCACAGAAAAAGCACTGGAACCCATTTTTAAAATTGCTATTAAAAACCTAAATGTTTTATACCACTGGTTTTTTTTTTTTTTTTTTCTCACTAGCTGTTCTGTGGTAACTTGACTTGTATGATGTTGGCTTATAAACTCATAGTGATGCAGTTTATAAATTTGTCCAGCTTTATTTAAGCCATGCCATATCTCATACTTTAATGAAATATATTTAAAACTGTGTGTTATTCATGCCTTTCAGGTATGTCTACTCTCATAGAGGCTGAAAAGCAGGATAAATGAGTCCTCACTAATCATCATGTCCTTACATAGCACTGACAAGCTAGACTGATCATTTAAAAATTAGTTTGGGCATTTCTGTATTACAGCAAGATTGCCAAAGCTTGCTGAGAAGGAATTAAAGCTTGTCTTTCTCCCTTCCTTCTTCTCTTCATTGCTTCAGTGGCTCTGTCAGTCTTACTGTGCAGTTCCCCTCCTGCCTCCCCTCTGCCTGCATCTGTTTCAGGCTGTCTCAGTCCTGGACATTCTCTTGTTCTCATTTTGCGCTCTTTATGGTTTCTTGCCTTTTTTAAAATTTTTTTTTAAAATACCTTGCTTAGTGACTGAAATAAATGCAATCTCAAGTCACCTGAATAGGCAAAGGGCAGATATTTCTCCCTAGTGCTGGGATTTCCAGAGTAGCTCAGTGTCCAGCTTTCACTGGCCTTTGAATCCAGACTCCCATGCACAGAGCCTCCTTTGGAAACATCACCTGGAATTTATATGCTCACCTTGTATTCTGAAGCCAGCAAGTCCCTGAAGGACTATTTCTCACTGACAAGCTGTGCAGCTCCTAATCAGACTTCTCCAAGGGTAAAGGTGTTCCTATTCAAACACCTTCCTCCTTGCCTCAGTTTGATGGTCTCTTAATCGTGCTGCTCTGATTCTGTGTGGAGTCACACTCCAGAGCAAACCGATTTAAACATCAACAAACAATCCACGCCATTGAGTTGTCTTACTGCATGAGGGCAGGTGCATGCCTTGGGCTTGGAGACAGCAGATTTTTTCTTCAAATTGCTTTGGCGTTGCAGAAACTACAATGTAGGATAATATCCTAAGAAGTTTCTCAGCATGTGATAGATGTGATAAAATGGCTGCCTGTGATTGCTGCTTAGAAAAGTGCTAGGTATAGGTTAAATTCTCTCTCTACCCCAATATGTAAATGTAATATATTATTTCAAGAGAAACTTGAGGGCATGTTATTTTAATTATGCCAGAGCATTGCGACCTGACAGATGTTTATATTAATGCATTTCTAGTGTTGGGGAATGAAATCAGATTACCTAAAGATTTTTCTGTTTGCTAAATCTGGTTAGAATGATGATAACATAGACGCTATGCAAGAAACATTGTGATGATGGCATAATATATGGCTGAAATGATGTAGTGTTTTCACAAATCACAGGGCGAAGGGGTATCTTATCTTCAGATTTTAGCACTTGCTACTGCAGTTTGAATTATATTGTATAATCTTTGCTTCCATTCTTGAAAATTGTCTGCAGTCACATATATTCAATTTAGGAGAAAAGCACATAAAGTAAATTAGGTTAAAAGAACTAACTCTGCGTTTTGTAATGTTGATTTAATAGAAAGCAGCCCAAAAAGAATCTAGTAATAACAGAGCATAAATGTTAGCATTATGTATAAATAAATGTTGGGCATAAGTTTCCTTCCAAATTTGTCTTAAGAACTGATTTAGGATGGATGTCCCTCGTGACAGTAAGTACAGAACATCTGACAAATGCTTGGCAAAGAAGAAGTTTATCAGAAAGCAGATTACAGGAAATCATATAACATTCAACACAGATCTCTCTTGAGTAATCTCCCTGCATTTCCCTCCACTGGCTTAGTGCAGATGAGATTGATTGTAATGATGGACATTTTAGGCCCCCTGGAGACAGAGGGCTGGGAACTGGAGAAAACATACATCTGGGAAGTTTCCAAGGAGCATGGGGAAAGCTCAGTAAAGAAACTCAGAGAAAAAAAGACCAGATGATACCCTGTCTACTAGATTCAGAAACTGAAGATTTTCAGTTTAAATAAGGGTTCCATTTTTATATTGCAAAAAGATACGTGAAGAAGTTAGAGGTTACAGTTACTTCATACAAAGCAGATGAACCTCTTACATATTAATTGTCCCTTTCTCCTTCATCTTAAGAGTTTCAGTGTGGTGACATTCTTGAGATCATTATGTGGTGTAGACCCATAAAGAACTCATTTAGCTGTTAAATGTGAGAAGCTGGTACACTATGATTTTCTGATTGAATTATGATAGTAAGCGTACAGGTGACAATTTTGACAAGTCTGGTAAATAGAAAGGTTTTGTATTATTTTTCTTTATCTCATGAATTGTAAAGATGCTTCTTAACTGTAGTTCCCATTTTCTCTTAGAATTATTGTTTAGCTAGACATAAATATATGTTCTGGCTAAAGATATAATATTAAGGAAAGAATAAATTATGCTTTTAAATTATAGTAAACCAAGATTGAGATCAATAATTTAATTTTCAGCTGACTTAAAAATGTCTGGGAAATATATATGTTTTCTCCTGCGATCTGATCTGTATTTTTAGGAAATTTTAGAGAAGATCGCATAGTAATGCCAATTGTTTTATTCAATAGTAAATTAACATATAGAAATGTGGTTTTGTGAATGATGGTTTGCAATTGAGAAAGCGGAACTCTGATAATTCCATATTTACAGAACACGTCCTCTTAGGATTGTGGTCAAAACTGTTAATGAAAATTGTAGTCTTAGTGTTATGTGTAGTAGTTCTATCTTCTGCAGACTTCATCTTGGGTGCAGGAGAGGAGAGCTGCCCTAGAAGGGAAAGGGTCCACACCACGGGTGCAGTCAGCTTTGTTCAAATCGCTGGTTTTGGCAATTGAACACCAGGGTCCTGAGGGCAGCTTTGGGGACTGCAGCCTGTCCCCTGCCCTGATGACTCTGCACAGGGTTTCTCGTTCTTTCACGGAGTCTTTAATAGACAAAACCAACCAACCAAAAAGATTCTAATGTTAGGTTTGTCCACATTCACCCTTGCCATGTTTTCATGGTCATGCCACTTGCTTCTCGCAAGAAAGGGGAAGTTGAAGGGTGGGTGTGTGGTGATGGAATGACTTCTCTGATGGCTGTCTGGTGAAAAGCTTGAGAACACCTATTAAAATGCCTGCTCCTGAGTGCTGCTTACATCTATGAAATTTTTAAGACATATTCGAAATTAGCTGAGTGTGAAATATGATTCTGAGGTGATTCAAATTTTGTGAACCACGGCAAAATTGGCCAATAAAATGGTAATAATAGTAAGAAAGAAAGTTACAAAATGGTTGTTAAAATCATAACTCAACCCAAAAAGTGGTTCTTGCAAATCCAGAATTGTCTTGTACATGATTTTTAGTTGTAATATCTCAGAATAAGTAACTTGGAGTATTTTTAATATACTGAAAGAACTAAATTATTTCATTGTAAACTTCTGGTATTCTACACATTGTTCCAGTTTCGTTTCCTACCATTACTAAAAGGAGTCTAGAAGAAATTGATATGGGGTTTGATAGCTACCTGGATTTATCTGTGCATTGAACCAGGCATATATGTCTCCAATTCTGTTAATTTTTATGTGAAATACTTGGTGTGTATGTATGTTATTTATAATTAAAATACTTTGTTGTATAGTGAGAAAGTGTCATGCCAAGATTCTTCTTACCTTAATTTCTAGCATTGCAGATATGCTAGGGAATATAGATAAACAAGAAATTCTTATAAAACCTTATAGATTCTGATCATGGAGATTTGGTTGGTAAATTTTAAATGTCTCTAATATACAGAGTGTGATACCCTGAAATGTCAGTTCTTACCTGCCTTTGGTTCCTATGGGACATTAGCATTTCACACAGTGGTGGGTATGTTTCGTTTTTTCTTTTGCTCAGGCTAAACATCCAGACAGCTTGTTCTATGTATTCCAGCCACTGCTTGCATCAATGAAGTTGTGAAGTTTAAATAACAAATCTTATTTAAAAAAATTACTTGCTTTTAGAGTAATTTTGTTAGGTGCATTCAACAGAAGTAATGGCACCTAAATTGATAGCATTACTGGTAATTTTATTGTGGTTTATAGTTTGGCAAGCCTGTGAATGCTTCTGCCAGCTGGGCCAATAGACCAGGTTATTTAAAGAACAGTTACACATAGGAAAAAGCCACTCTTCTTTCTAAATATCTAGCTGTATTTTCTACAAATAGCAAGCTTTTTATTACAAGTAACAAATATAAAATAAAGGGGCTAATTTTTTCTAGTTTGCTCTTTATTAATGCAGCCAGTCCTCCAATGGGTGGAACTTTCACACAGCCATAGAAAAGTGAAAATTTTTATTTGTTTGGAAAATCTGATTTAAAAAATAGCAAAGAAATGGCAGAGCTAGGTTGTGGGGTTTTTGGGTTTTTTTGTTTGTTTGTTTGTTTTTGGGGGGGTTGCAGAGGGGCAAGACATCAGATTCTCCATATTTCAAGTTGGCAGCATCCTGTTAAATTGTTTTGTGAGAGCTGGGAGTTTGCTGGCTGATGAATGCATGCTCTGTACTGTGTGATGCCATGCATATAAAATGGTTTATTGAGCAAAACAAACAATTCTCTGCAGTTTCTGTCAGGCAACTCTACATTTCTCTGCAGTCTCATAACTGGCAGCTATGACCAGCCAAGTAAAGTCTACCTGTGCATTTGCAGTGCCTTCTCTCTATTTCGTATGATTTAACCCTTAATGTCTCCTTAGTAGTGCGCACCTGTCACTTGTTTTGATAGTTGGGATTTTTGATACTCGAATTATGTGTTACGTAACACACAAAGTGTATTTTACAATAATATTTTCCTGTGAAGTTTAGGCTGTCATAGACCTTCTGCTTATCTGTCTAATATCTCATGTGAAATAGTTGTTATTTCTTAATTATTATGCATACAATTTTTCCAACTGTTATTTTCAGTTAGCACAGGGAGGACTGAGGTAGTGTGTGTTGTTTTGTTGTCACATTTAAAGGAACAAAATTAATGCAATGTATTTTCATCATCCAATTTTCTTATTTTTAAATACAAAAGTGGCACTTATAGAAACACAGGGACCCTAACTTAAAAAAAAAAAGTTATATTCTCATTTCAGAATTTATTTTGTCCCTGCTAAGTACCTCCTTTTATTCAGTCCTTACCACTGATTTTATGCCTTTTATTTGCTTGTGTCACAATGTATAGGAAGAAAATAGCAGAGATAGCAGAGCCGTTGTAATTTCATCCAATATGTCAAACAGTCTTTTAAACTTTAAAATAGTCTTGTTTTTCTGGTACACGGTTTTTAACAGGATAAGATTTCTACAGTCTTAGAGACTCTTCCAACATCCTTCATTAGTGCTAAGTATCCTGAAACTGAGTAGAACTTGAACCTCGTTGATAGCTCTGTGATTCTATGCTCATTATTTTCGAAATCTGCAGAGTCAATATTGAGATGGAGCTGAGAGGCTGATCAAAATCAAGGTACTGTTTTTGAGGTATCCAATATAAACAATAATCTGTTGACAGTTACTTGGTAATTTTGTGATAATGAAGTAAAGTCAGGAGTTAAAAAGAGGTGCACAAGGATGAGCAAATTCAAAGCTGTTGTGCCATTTCTGTGAGTGACCTTTCTGTGTCATTTCTGACCACCTTCACCTTTCCTAAGAAGGGAAAACTCTTCAAAAGCTTACCTTACGACTGGTCAATTTGAAAACACCTAGAAAAAGGGACAAAATATCTAATTCCTGATCTACATCAAGATAATTCATAATCAGACAAGTTTCTTGCTTTTAAATTACCTCTTTGCAGAAGCCCATGGCAAAGGGTAACTTCATTAAAGAGAAACCCAGAGTCCATGCTGAAGAGGAACACTGTGCAGAGGTAAGACACAGTGATGTGCTTTCCTCTGTTGCCTTTGAAGTAGCTGTGTAATGGTATCCTGCATTAGTGACAATAGGATAATGCCAGCAGGAAATGGGGTCACTGTTCTATTTTCTTTATTTTTTAATGGTATTAGGAAGAAAATGTTCCATACTAAAAAATTAACTAGTGAGAGAAACACTTGGTTTTTTTGGTAAGTTTACAGTACACTATATTTTTCTACTAATGAGATATTAAAATTTTATAATTTCCATTTGACAACCTTCTCAGCACCCTCATGTATTAAAATCCAACTCTATTTCTCTAATAAAATAGTTAATTTATGACTATCATGAACTTCTATAGCATGGATCAATATTCATTTTCTGAATTGGCTTCTCACTAGACTTATTAAAATAAACAATCTGATCATAGAAAAAATCTTTATGTTTCAATTGAGCAAGAAGGTACTTGAGTCTTATTGCTGTATTTTGAGAATTTGGGAATTCCAATGAAGACCTAAAAAGACTCAGGCTGGCCTAAGGCAAGGAGTAATAGTTTTTATGGTTTTCAGTCAAAGAATTCAGCATGAGGAATAAGAACATTTCAATTATTCCAGTCACTAATAGAACAATTAAGTCTTTGAACAGCTCACAGTTCTTGGCTCCTAAAGGCAGATTATTTAGACCTATTTCGGACACTTTTGAATATAGGCCACGTGCAGAGAGTCAGACTATTTCATGGCACCACAAGATCTGACGCTGACTGCAATTCATTGCCTACATGGAAGTGTCTAGTGTTCTATGAGGTGCCCTCAGGTATCTGAGACATCTGTGAAGAGCTGCAAAATATGACACAAGATGAATAGGAAACCCTTGCTCTTCTAGTATGTCACCTGAAGGCCAAGCCAAAAGGCCTAAAACATCTGTAAGGGTTCTAGATGCCTATGTACAGGCGAGTGTATCGACCCCTCCAGACAGACAGTTGGAGAATGAACAGCTTGCTATTCTTATTGAAGCCCTGAGTCGATAGGTAGTGTGTTAGTGTGCTTTTGAAAATTTTTTTTTCATGCTTCCTTCCACACTCTTCCCTTTCCAAGCTTTCTTCTCGTTATTGACCCTTTTTTTTTTCTTTCCTGGATGTGGCATTTTGCCTTGGCAGATGTAGTTACACATTAGGTTCGGTCTAAAACATTTATTTTCTTATATTTCACATTTGTAAGTATTTTCCAAATTCTGGAAGACGGTTTTGTTGGTTTATCTATTCCTTGAACATGAATGCTGTCCATAATTGTAAAAGGGGAGAGTGCCCTGTGATGTGTGTTTTCAATGTAATAAGTTAAGTAGGCAGCCTTTATGAGGCAGCTGTTGGATGTAGTCATGATCAACTGCTCAGAAGCACAAGGTAAAAGCACTGATCAGAAGTGAAAGTTTGATTTACTGCAGGAGAATGTCACTAAAGGAAATTCAAACATTAGCTGGTGCAGTGGAAGGTTCTCTGTTTTGTATGGTAATGAATAGCTCTCTCCAAATGGAGTCCTTGCCTTCCCTACAATGAGCACAGATGGGAAGCCTAAATAGCCAAAGAATAGCTGATGACTTTGTCTCCCTAACCTAATGTTATTTTCTGATCATGATTTACTATCTTAGTATGTTTTCCATAACAGAACATGTACTCTAATTAGAAACAAGTTGCAATGAAAATGTTTGAAATAGAGATATTTTATTCCCCCTCTTTTGCAGATTTTTTATACATAATTAAAAAGCACTCACGATACAGAATTTGGTCTACATATCTGCAAGAAGAATTTTTAAATTGGCTGGCTGTCTGGGGTAAGGACCTCAAACGGGAATTCCATGTGAACTGTTGCTTATTAGAGCTTTCCTGATTTCTAGAGTCACTTTTACAATGTTAGCTGGTGCCAGCCTACAACTGGAGAAATGTTGATTCATGCAAGCTTTATGGATTAATCAGTATGAGAATCAGTACCTCAGAGACTCAGAAATGTGTGCAAACTCTGCTGTTCCAATGCCTACAAATCTCAGACAGGTATTTTGATTGAAATTCTTGTGTGGTTTTTTCCCACTGAATGGCTAAGTAGTAAGTGAGAGATTGTTGCAGAAATAAAAGTGGTTTATTTTCAGTGACAGAGAAAGTGGGAAAGGAGGCCATAGGGACTGTTCTAATCTCTCTTGCATGGTTATAGTGAATACATTCATTTTTGTCTTTCTCTTTTTTTTGTGTTTTGTCCACCAGAAAAAAAAACAAGTGCTTTATCTATTGGCCAGTAGTTTCCTGAATTAACTCTCTCTCCCATGGACCTCTTGAAGGCAGATTCCATTAAAAAAAAAACAAACAAAAACCAAAAACCTTGTTGGGAATTACCTAGCTTTCCTTGATTTTGATTTTTAAGTGAAGGATATTATGCTAATCAGTGCAAAATAAGGAAAATGCTAACACATGATGTATCTAATAATCTGCAGGTGGAACAGATGTGTCTGAAATTTACTCTGTTGTCTGTTTTATGCTGTTCAAGAGCTGTACATAACAAACATGATAACCATGCAGTTAGCTGTTGTTTGCTTTTTTTCTCATGAGAGGAAGGTGCAGATGCTGGAATGTATAAAGGGTTGCCATTGCTTCACCTGCTCTCTCACACATTTCCTTGTACATTTGTGCACCTCCTGTTACCCTTTGCTTCCTACGATCTCTGTGGACTAGATCTGCTGAAATGAATTGCTTAAGCAAAGAAATAGTTATGATTGACAATTCGTTTTTCTGCCCTTCTTCAAAATTGAAAGATTTAGTCTCAGTAGACAGAAAGAAGAATACATTTATCTCCTTAGAAGAGAATTGCGAAGTGTTGGACTTTTTCAGCATGGACATTACTTCATATTAGTCTCAGTGGGAAGAAACAGGACAGTAGCTATCTCACCCAAAAGTAATGAGGAGTAGGAAATAAAGACAGTAAAATACCTTTAGTTAAAATTCTCTGAGACTGATAGGGTAAAAAAACCACTTGTACAAAACCATACTAAACTAAAAATGTAAATGGTTCCATTTACTTCGGTGACTATTAATGATAAGGATTTTAACTGTGAATGAAATTGTATTGTATTGAAAATGTATTAATCAATATTAGAAACTCCATATATTCCAGTTCCAACAGTTATATCTATGTTCTTCTACTGCACAGCTGCCCAAATTCTGACTCTTTAAAACCCCATGCATTTTCTGAAATTTTAGCCTGTGTTTACCATTTGTACACTGAAAAGTAAAGTACAAGAGGCTTGTAACCACTATGATTGTTGGGATGATCATGTGAGCTAAATTATTTGGTGATTTTTGAACAAATTTTCTTTTCTTAGGTTGTTGGAAGCCTGCCTATTTAAATGCCAATCAAATCCGCTGGAGCTGGTCTTCATATATGCCAGGGAGAACTGAAATTCTTGGAACATTTCAGATAAATACAAATGATGTAAGAGATTTTTTATAAGGTCTTAAAGGAAATATTTTCAAACTAATCCTATTTCTGAATAACAGTCACTTTGTATTCTCAGTGTATTCATTTATATTCAGGGATACTCAGCATAAGTGCTTTAAAACTAGACAAAAGAATGCCTTGATGCCTTGTAAAGATCTGAAATTTCTGTTTTAAGCAAAAAACTCCTCTTACCCTTAACAGATGAGCCAGAAGCAAAGTTCCATAAAATACAAAATCCTGCTGTTAAATAAGTGCCCTGTCTTGGTGTGGTGCGGTTGTGTTGCCCGGCCTTTATTTTTACTGAGCGGTTGTGTTGTGATCCAAAAGCACATGGGAGCCACAAGTCCTTTTTGTGCTAGCCATAGCACAAACGTGTAAGAAAAGGGACAGTCCCTAGATGAGGGGTTCAGGTGTGGTAGGCTTTGCATTTGTGCTATTGGGAACTAAAAATCTTTAAAGCTCTGCGTTTATTTACGTGTTTTGTCTGATAAGGTGCAGAAGAGTCACTGTTCATTATCTTTCAACTGAGCTGTTCGTTATCTTTCAGACAAACTTTGTGTTATAGTAGTAGCAGCTGCAATGCCACTGAAATGCAAATAGTGTCTGAAGAACACTATTTGCTGCCTGACGATCTGGATCCTCGTTTGGTTTTGTGCTTTGTCTTCAGACCTTTTCAAAATCTTTTTATTAAAAGACACACTGAGTGTGAAATAACACTACTCAAAGCATGACTGTAAATACGTCTTTATCCTGGTCTTGGGAAATGTTTTTGTATGATCTTGGTTCCCTTCATTTAAAAAAATCCAAAATCTTAAAAAACAACTTTGGTACAAATACCTTTGATAATGATGATTAATGTTTTTCTACTGTATAAGAGAAAAATAACGAGGCCACCTCAGGAACTGCAGCATTAGCAGCAGAAGTACAGCTTCTATAGAGTTTGCACTTTGTATTTATGAGGTGCCTTTGGAGGTAATCTTTAAAAATTCATTTTCAGTTCTGTTTTTTTCATCCATACGTTGCTAGGGGCTAAAAACTAAGGTTTGGGATAATTGCTGCTATCCTACACTGATCAGCCCCTTCAAGTAAGAGATGTTTTTCATACACTGAGACAAAGTCTTGGGGTTGCTACAGTTTTTGATTAATGTTATTACAGAGATTTTATTCTTTTTGTTTTTCCTGATATAATTATGTTTTTTACTTCACCTCAAATTTTAGCTTAATAGGACTTAATGCAGCTTTGCATGTGACACATCCTTGTCAAGTAAAGAAAGGTCAAGACTTTTCCCATATCGTCATGCGATACAAATGTCTGCCTGAAACACTTATTTATTCACATTGCTTAGGAATATAGGGCAAAAAGAATATCAGGTCAGATGTAATTTAGAAACTAGACAGATTTTGGTCTGGATTAAAACGGAGGTGTTTGAAACTAATGTCAGTGGCACTTTTCTCAGATTTATATCCATATAATTGAGAATGGCATCTGATCCTCTGTGGCTGGTCTGTCCCCTAAGATTTCATCTACTTGTCTCATGCATTACAAAGATTTTCCCTGTTTCATAGATAAGCTGTTAGATACATGCCTCTCTTTGATCAAGTTATATTTGTCATTTTTGTATCAGTCTTTACTAGTCCTACCCTGCTCATTGCTTTAATTTATCTTAAAATTTTTGAATGGCAGTCAGAGCAAGTGAGAGAAATATCAGGATATTTTCATCTGACCCATTCAGATTTGAGTACCTGTATCCATCATGGCTAAAAAAAGTATGGGTTGAATTGTTATTGTTGTTACCATTCCCATGTTAAAAAACATATTGAGGAGGAGTCAGAAGTCTTTGCAAAAGAGGTTGGTATGTGAAAGGAGTCCTTTGAAAGCCCTGGATCAACATTTCTTTGGTGTCTGAGGGCTAGGTAAGCTGTGAGGGGAAGACTGCTCAGTGGTCCAGTCCCGGTTGCTGCAGTCTTTTGCTCTGTGCTTTAGTGAATAATTCAGTCATGCTGGGAGGGGTTTTCAAATGAGGTATAAATGATCACTTTCCATGATGCTTTTGTAAGGTCTATCTTGGCAGTAGGAATAAGCTAGGCTAGGTAGTGGAAGATGCTGAACCATAATTTCCTCTTCTGCCAAACATGTGATATGGCTTTGATTCATCCACTGTGATCTTAAAATGCTTACCCTAAGAATCCTTGTTTACAATAAGTCACTGGCAAAATTCACAGAGGATTATAACATTTTCAGATTACAACTCAGTTAACTGAAGACGTGAACTGTCTTCTGGACTGGCTAGTTTATCTCCATTTTAAACCAGGAGCCCAGACAGATTTGGTTCCTAACCTGAAATATCTTAAATTCTAATACTCATGTCTCAGTGCTTTGCAGTAGAAAGAGGTTAATATGATATTCCTTCATCACATATAAAATGAAGCCAGTATTTTTAAAGTTGTGGAGACATACACATGTCTAGGATTGATGGGGCTATTTTCTTCAATTTTAGATCAAGTGCTGGAAGTACATACTTTCTAACTAGAAAATTTTCTGAATATTAATGGTTGTAGAATATTTGAAGATGTAAAACTGAATAAATGATACTTTCTATTATGTCATTTTTGTTACTTTTTTTTGTGGTAAAAAGAGGAATTTGCAATACTGTGAACAAGGTGAAGTAAAACAAGATTGGTTTTCAGTACATTGATTTTGCTTTGTGATAAAGGAAGTGCCAAATGGTTCAGTGCTCCTAGGTGTTCATGAGTCACACTTCCGTTCATCTCATTTTGAAGTGAAATGCTCTGGAAATTGAGTATATGAGCGATACTAGATAGTCAAGAAGATACTGGTAGAAAGAAGTAAGTTGCTTGAAATTAATTATTTGGGAAGTGCTTTGCAAAGCAAAACTGTAAAGGAGGTAAAATTTTCAGCTGGCTTATTAAAATGTGAGTACATTGTATTAATCAGTGAATTAATGATTAATATCCCATTTTATTTTCTTGTAAAGTACAAGATCTGAAAACTAAAGTACACCTGTCTCCAACATACATAGCCTTCAAGTGCTTTGTCTGTGAAGATGTTTGCTTATTCATTAGGAATTTCATCTGTTTCTTAACTTTGAACATTGATTTCACTGTTTTGAGCTGCCTGATATTCTGAAAATTGTGTGTTTTCCAGCTGAACGTTGATCTGAATCCCACATATTTGTTTTCTCTTTCAGTTTACCTTCAAATGAATTTTTGGAGAATAATTTTCAGTTCTCATTTAATTTGTTCCTTCTGTCACTTTTTAAGGTGTCTAAGTCCAAGCTAAAAGTACAAGTGCAAAGAGGTATGATCTTTAATAGCATTGAAGTGCCTTAATGTTTGAATAGGTTGCTAGTGTGTTTTAGAGAGATCCTGAGTCAACCAACTCCCTTAATGATTTCAGACACTAAATATCACAAAACAAACAAAAAACCTGCCCCTTACCATGCAGTCCTCATGATATTAGACACGAAATCCCATTTTGAAAAAGTGATTTGGCCTCAAAGTTATTTGCATTTGTTGCACTCCAAACACCTACATCACTTCTACAGTTCAATGTGCATTAAACAGTTATATGTTATACATAGCACATACATTTTTTTTTTTTTGTGGAGACTTTCCTCTGGAAGATTAGCAGGGTTGGAGATGGGGTGTGCTCCCATGGGGATCTTGGTATGGCACAATAAACAGGCCTGTGGACTGCACGGAGTGTATTTACTCCACATTGTTAAAAGCCACAATCAGTGTGAGCTGTACACTGAATAAATTTGTCTGTGTAAAAAACAGAGTGTTTCTAGGCATTAAAAACCCCAAAACCCTAGGGTTAAGCAAATAACCAGAGCAGGGGATCTCAGTATCAGAGTTTGGGTTTTGCCTTTGCTCCAGACGATTTTGTGCCCCAGCCTGTACCTGGGTACTAGAGGGAGTAGAAAAGATCAGTTCTGCTGAATTTGCCACTTACACTGTGAATGGCATTGCAAGCTGAGGTACCAAATGGTTTGGGTGTGGGAATAGTCAGCATTACCTAAGGCGTTACCCCTTAGGGATGTGTGGCAGTAGAGATGCCATGCTGCAAGGGGTCCTGCTGGTGTGCTGTTCTGTGCCCAGCTCTGACTTTGCAATCCTGTGGTCCATTTGCTGTGTATTTACCTTTTGTGGTAAATTGTGCAGTGCAGTGCGGAGCAGATATGTCTTCAGGAGAAATCATTTTACTCTGAGTCAAAGTCAAATTTAAGTGTGAGTGGTGATAGGAGAAACTGTGGGTTCAATCAATAGCCTCCCTGTCTCCCCCTTTCCATACAGGCAATGATTCATTGTATGCCTGGATTCTCCCTGGTTCTCAATTAAGAAGCTACGAATTGAAAACTGGCATTGACTTTTCACAATACTGCAAGGTCTAGATCCCCTTGGGTTTTCATCCCTCCTGCAACTGAGCACTTCAGCCTTCAAAAATTTGTTTCGGCTTTTGAAGTACGGATGTCATATCATTTTACAGTAGTGAGTGTTTCTTCCCACTTGCAGCAATGTGGAAGTCACCACAGGGACCAAGATTGTTCAAGTGTTCAGCAAGAAAAGCTATATCGCGTTCATAAATCTCTAAGTCAAATCTGAAATAAAAGTCATGCAGCAAACCGGAAAATGAATTTTATTTTAAATCGAAACAGGGATCAGCAGATATAGCCTGGGATTTGGAAATGATTAAGTGTATGATTCAGTTAAGAAGTTTCACCTCTCAAGAAAATATAAAGCAAACATTCTTATTCCTGACCTATAGATCCTTACTGTGTTCAGAATAATAAAATGACTGATCTAATCACATATTGATGCAGAAGATCTTGGAGCATTTTTACTGAGACATGAGTCAATAATAGATTTTGTGGTTTCGGCTTTTCTTTTCTGGTTAGATCATGCTTTAGTTTCAGGTCCTCTACCCCTGAATTGTAAGTCCTACTGGTAGATGTTGAAATGTGCTGAAGGCTGTATTTCACCTTATCCTTGCTTACATCAGCAGGAATCTTGTGTAAATTGAGATTGCAAGTCCTGAATGTCCAAGTGTGCTTGATTTATTTCTTGTCTTTAGATTCATGTTCAATGAAGAAATTGAGATTAAGAAGGAAATGTATTGAGCAAAGTATGTAGATCTGATGTCCTAAGTGGATGTAATTAGGAAACTAAATTAATGGTGTTTCTAATTGATTCAATCCAATGTGTACTTGCAGTTTTCAGCTTTGAATTCTAGAAAGATTTTCAAAGCCTATTTAATCCTGTCTTCTGGAGACTCTTCCCTGCACCAGCTGTTAACCAGACTTTCCTTCACTGCCTTGTCTTGTCACTTACTACCTGATTTTGAGGTTTGGATCATGGGTTTCTCTACCACAGCCAAAATGACTTATCTATCTTCTCCAATTTTAAAAGCTACTCTGCTGGTATTGTTGTCGTATCTTGACTAACAGTACAGATAACTTCATCATGTTTAGCTCCTATTTGTCTTTACTTTGTTGGATTAAGGAGATGACTGATACTATGACTTAGTAGCCTGTAGGGTATGGTGAGGTGGTAGGAAAAGTATTCTGAGCACTAACATAAAATTCCAAAATAGCCCTATAGTTATTGTGCATGAATTATGCATATCTGCATAAGTCCATCTGATAATTTGAACTTGGAAAAAACATTATGGAGAGTAACATTTGCCATTTCCAGGTGGTGCTCATACTTTTGATGTGAAACATTACTTCTTTTACTCCACAGAAGAATATGATAGATTGGAGCACTCTTCTCAGTCTGCTGCCAAAGACAGAAGTACACAACTCAGCTATTAATCCCAGTCTCCATCTGCTGCTGGAGATTTTCACTGACTAGCCCCCTCTCAGAAACAAAATGATCAGGAGCTGAGGTTATATTTCTAGACATACACACACAGACTGCATGGGGAAACTTTTCCCATGGGGAAACGCCTTTTTTGGGAGTGGTGCCAAGGTCTGGCATTTTGACCTTTGGGAGCAGGAAACAAGGTTCCTTCCTGTTCCTAGGATCCCTATATTTAAAAAAAAAATTCTCCATGGTCTCTTTCCTGCCTTTACTTTTCCTCTTGTGATGAATTCTTATGACTGGAAGCTGCATTTTATCTGCTATTGTGCCTCACTGAAGGGAAATAGGGGAGAGATTTTAGCTCCTATTTCACTCAGATGCTTGGTGGGCAAAATTCTCCTTGCTTTGGCATTTTTCTGTGAGTTGGAGCAAGGGATGCTGCATTTGATACTGTTTCCATTCAGCTTTGTAAGATTTAAGACAGAATCACTGAAGCAGTGATCGCTGACTGACAAAAACTTGTTCAAGTCAAAGCTCTCCTCAAGAGCACGATACATAGATTAGCAGTTCCGTCAAAACTGGCTTTAAAAACCATCATTGGCCTTCCTAAAATTCACTTGTGTGTTATTTACCTTTCATTGACCTATTATAAGTGAATCTCCACTGAACTATTATACCAGAATCTAAAATTCAGAAAGTAATGATTTCAGTTGTCTTGAGCCTCAACCTGACATCATGGGAATGTAGCTTGGGATCTACTACTGGTATTTGTGAGATCTAATGTTTTGTCTAGCTGTGTTGAAATAATTTACTGAAACATCCATGGTTGGGTTTTTTCCTCCAAAATAAAAAGCTAGTGTAAAGCAGCATCATAGAAAAGGAAACCAAACAGAGATACTTTTTTCACCTTAGTATGAAGAAAAATAATACTAAAACATCCTTCTGCATCAATTCTGTTCTTAAGAGACTTAAGCATCTGGAAATGAAGATGTGCTACTCCTAAGCTTTTTAAATAGAATTTGGATCCTGGAACTGGGAGGATGTGAAAAAATGTTCTTAGCTTAGCTTCATGATGAATGAAGCATTTATTATTAATTAATGCTTGGGAAGATAATGCTGTAATGATGTCTTGCAAAGATCAAAGGGCATGAATCTTTCAGGATTCAATTCACATGAAATTTATACACACACTGAACTTTATCTAGAGAAGTAATGCCGTGAAACTTAGTACTGAGGTTAGATAGGGAATTCTGAAAGTAATTCTGGAGATAATATTTCAAGATAAACTACTGTTTGGATTAAGAAGAAATATGAGTATTATGTTAACCTTGGTTTGCAATGTCCTTCATCAAATTACCAATTTATTACTTTTGCTGCAGGCAGTTTCGTCTTTCATCTATACCCAGATACCTCAGGAGGAATGCTGTTGAAATTGGATTGAGCAACCTGGTCTGAAATAAATTTGACTCTCCACTCTGAATGGCAGGTTACACTAGAGGACATCCTGAAATCCCTTCTAACCTGAATTATTCTACAGTTCTGTGTTTTACTGTTGAGGGACCAGAACAGGGCCTAAGTAACAGAGGATTTATTTGAAATTTCAGATACACTGGAAATGCAAACAGCTGCAACAATACAGACATAAGTGAAATTGTACCTTCTAGCATTAACTGACTTGAATAAAAATCTCTTGCTTTTTTAAGAAAACAGAAGAAGAGAAACAGATGGGAGTGAATTAGAAAGAGAAAAATCTGTTGTTGCAATGCTTTAATCCACTGAAATATGTGGGCCTGAAAATGTAGTAATAAAAGTTCAGGGACTGTATTTGAGAGGGAATTAGGAGCTAGCAGGTATTTTCTAAGGGTCAAGGTTACACTGGCCTGAAGAATGGCAGCAGTCAGCTCTGGAGAGCTGCATCAGTGATTCTGCACACCACAGCCTAGGGCCAGTGCTGCCAAAATGTGTTGTCATGACTGGGAGTTCAGCTGCTCTCTCTGGGGTGCAGGTAAGTTTCAGCTGTGGTTTCACATCACATTCTCTTTTTTCCCTGTTTATTTCCTCTTGGCTGATATTGATGCCATAGCTTTGTAAAAGGTAATTCCAGTATCTTTGCTCAGCCTGACTGACTCACTTCTCGGTCAGCAGTCATCAGTACCTGTGCTTTGTGCACTGAACTGAATGACCTTTTCCACCTACTCAGGACAAATACTTTTTTTTTCCTCAGCAAAGACAGGCACTTTCTTCACCAAGAGTGAACATGTCAATTTAAAGCTAAAAGGGAAAACCAAACTCTGGCAGCCTAATTCCAGGCAGCCTTAATTTATATGCCAGCAAGTTGCATGGCATTACTACGCATTTTTATTCAAACAAAAATGAATAGTTGCTATAGTTACCAAAAATCACAAGATGCTATACAAAACTGGGAAATAAAAGCATTATCATTAAAGGACACAATTGCCAATGAATAAGAGCAGCCCGGGCCTTTTGTTTTAACCAACTGGGTGGTGACATCATGCTAGTTGCTGTTATATGCAATGCAAAATCTGACAGAATATTGAACCCTTTATGGAGTGAATACATAAACATATAGCTAGTGCATTTCCAAGTATGCCTCAGATATATCCCTGGAATCTTTGTAGAAACAGTAATTTAGAACAGAACCGTTACCTTTACTCTTTCTAATACAAAAAAATGTTTTCTTTCTACTGGGGAAAATATATCTGGTTTTCATTACTTATTTTCAAAGCATGAAAAGAAAAATTTTCAAAATTCTGACAGACACATTTCGGCTTTGTAACCTCTCTTTACACATAAATGGCTTGACTTAGCTGAGAGTTGCACTGCTGCCAAAATTGGTGAATCCTGAATTTAGCTAAACTTTGGCAATCTAACCAAAGCAATTGGCATGCTTCTGCTAGCTTGTGTTGATGGGAGTCAGATATCTATATATAGCCATCTATGCTAGTATGGCTTCTTTCCCCAGTGCATGAGTGACCGGGATTTGGGTGGTCAAGACTTATTGGAGAGTCTAATGCTAGAGTTATGAAAATATTTCTGTAGGCAGAAACAAAGAAAAAGCTTAGGGATGCTCCTTTTGGTGATTATTTGAGATGATAACAATAACTACAAAGAGGATGCAATTCTCATTGTACAGAACTGGCCAGGAGGGTGATTTCATACAGCATTGGTTTATCACAAACCCTTCCATTTTATACCATTGTTATCACTGGCAAGGACTCCTTGAATGGTTGTACCTGATAACCATCATAGAATTAAAAGAAAAGCAAATATAAAAAAAATAGAAAAAAGTAAATATCAGAAGTGCTGGCTGCTTAAATATAGAATATTGTTCTGAAAGTCAAGGAGCAGTGAGAAAAAGCTAGCTAAAGGAACAAAACTAGAATGAAATAATTTTTCCAGTGTGTTTGGAAAAGAACCCTACCAGAGGGCCTGTACTGTGACAGCCAGATTATAAAAGGAGTACACAAGGAGCATGAGGCCATTTCAGGGAAGCTATAGGAGTTTTATGCATTAATGTTCATTGTGGAAGAAGCAAAAAGGTTTGCACCCTGTAAGGCTCTAATAGAGGGAATAAAAGCAGTCAGCATAGGATGTGTTTAAAACACACTGACTTCAGAAGAAGACGTGGTACAATTAGATGGAAGGAACCCCCCAAAATCATCAGGACTGGTTAATATTCACATACAAGTTCAAACACAGCTTAAGAATGAAGCATCTTGCACTTGTAGGCACCCTTTGAAAGAGCCCTGGTATCCAGAGACCAGGAGAATGGTAACTCTTACATCCTAAATAAAAAATTTTTGGTGGGAGCAAAGTGGGAAGCACAGGCTGGCCGTTCTGACTCCTGTACTGGGCACATCAGCAGAAGCTTTGGTGAAGGGCAGATTTCAGCACAGCTCTGTTGACAGAGGTTGTGCCTTTTTAAGGCTCCTTGAAGTGTTTTCAGAGCAGCAGCAAGCGTTTTGAAGGGATGATTTGGTCGGCTAAAATAATATACTGAAGTTTCTAAAAGACAAACATTGTCTGTGAGCTTTTAAGGAATTGGTGGGGTGAGAAGAAAGATCATAACGTGGATGAGCTGAAAGATAAACAGATGAATGCTTTGGTCAGAGACAGTGAGAAAGTGTGCAGGTGCCACTGTGTTATTCAAGGTACTGAGGGGGTCAGTGGCAGGCAGTGCAGACTCGTGGAAGGGCTTTACAAGATTCAGGTAGCAATGAACTGGTAGGCAAAATCTAATACAGATAAATATAAATTGATCCACTGGGAAGAACAGTCTAAGCTTTGCATTAACATTGTGGGCTGTGAGCCTGCCATCTCCCGGCATTTTTCAGTCTGATTATCTTAGGTTTTGGTTGATTTAAGTGGGATCCATACCTGTTTGTAATGAAGGACAGAAAGTAAATCACTTTCTATATGTGCATCTCAGGAGAATGAGATAATTTTCTCATTCAGTCCACAGTCATTTCTGAATGAGAGAGAAAGGTCTTGAATCGTACTGTAACCTGTTCCATTAACAGGGTAGCACAGCAGTTTCCATTTTTAGATCACTTCACAGTGTGCAGCAAGGGAGCAATTTCATTGCCTTCCCACTACAATCTGGGCTTGACTGTGTATATGGGCTTTTTAATTAGTCCTGCCCCTCCCCTGCACACATGTTTATGCAGGGAAATTTATTCGAGAAAATGCACTTTTGGGTACATATCCAAGTTTTGTGTGGAAAATAGAATTAGATGTGAAAGAAAGCAGAACCATTTCAAATTATTATGTCACCCAGACAGGAAAGAAAACAATGTGATGCAGAAAAAACAAATGATTGAATATTCATGAGAATAAAACCTCTTTAAACTGAAGTTGTAACAGTCGACCATTTATAAGCAATCCACAGGTTGAAATTTGTGTGCCGTATATATTTGATAAGCAACTGGAAATGGTAAGCAATGAAGTAAAAGCCCATCAAATAGCAGACTAAATAAGAGCAGTGAAAAACCCCCAACATTTAACAGTGCTTTTGTTTCCTGAAATTGTCTGTGCTGCTTTAATATATCACAGGGCTAGAATATTACCTGCAACAGAGCTTTGCTTAATAAATATGGGATCTCGTTCTGGAATCCAAATTTCTGATGCCCCTGGGAGTTGATGGTGTTGGCAGGTAACTGTATCAATGATTATTATAGCACAAAATAGTCCTGCCTCATGCCTGATACCAGGGGCTGGGGACATACGTGTCTCATTTGGAGATAAAATCCAGCACATTAAACACCTCAGATTAATTCCTTGCTTGGCACTGCTGTTCTGTCTGAGTGAATTTTGTTGCTTATCCTGTAAGTCATTAAGAAATCCTCTCTGTCTTCAATAGAAAAAGAACATGACACAGCAAGAAAGCCAGTATACATAGAAGCGGTGATCGTCTATGCTCACGTAGGAGAAGCAAGGCTAGAATAGAAATTGCTTGCTTAATTTGTTGGGGTATAATCTTCTCTCTAGCTCTTAGCTCCTCATAAACAGCTTATGCCTTTCATGTGGCTTAGGAGCTCGCTGGATGGTCATTATCTCTCACATTTCCAGCATGTTAACTATCTATGTGCCTATGACATGGGTATGTTAGAGCACTACCTGCAAAATAGTGGCAAATGTGTAATGGGAATAATAATTTAATGTCAGAGAATGGTGGCAATAGGAAGATGGATATAATGATAGCAAATGGCAGATAGTCACAGAAATTCAACATTCTTCTTATTCTGAATTGTTTGACTGGAAACATAACTGTAATTTTATGTCACCTTAGGTTTGCTTGGAAAAGTTAAAATCTTTAACAGAAGGCTGTAAGTAATATTGGCACACTAGACAGATGTCACTTTAAGCTGTGCTCCTTACAAGCATAAAGATGTCCATTTGGTCAGGGGTCAGAGATGATGCAGTGTAACTGCTCATCTAGCCAGGAGCCTGAGGCAGGGAAAGGCGAATGCTTAGAATGACTAACTGTGTAAGTCCAAGAAGCTATACTGGAAACAAATCACTGTTGAATTAAAAATACATGTGATGGTGTAATTTTTTAAACAATATTTTGAAAATACAGAAGTCAAATTTGTCTAATCATGCATTATCTGAACACATATTACATCTAGCTCTTTGCAAAGTGTGTAATGTCGCAAAGTGGTGGGATAGTATTATGATCATTAGCTGGCAAGCCACTAAAGCCATCTAACTGTGAAGTTTCTTAGACAAAGTGCATTGTGTACAAATTGCACAAAATGTGCAAAAGTAAACTTCTGCATATAGTGTTTTCAGTTACAATTTTCCAAAACTAGTGACTAGATAAGATCATCTTTGTTTATAAGGACTAACTGTAGATGCCAAGCTACTATCACTAATTATTGCAATCTTGCACTATTTTCAGATCTTGGAAGGAAAAGCTCCCAGCTATTTCCAATACAGAGCATCTTGGAGTCAACAGCTGAAAAAATGAAGTAATAAACCTATTGCCTGCACCTGAAATTCATTACTTTTCCTTAATAAGGTATTTTTTCTTATGACTGTTTCCATCTCTAAGGATAGCAGTGAATTTCCTAAAGGCAAAAAATACTCTATATTTATTTGTAGAAACTCTATATTTTATCAGTGTAAGGAGCAGGAAGAACCTCAGGCTCATTGGATCTTGAGATTGCCTTAGGAAAAAGGACAAATAGACTCAGTGCAGATGTTTGAAAACAGATAAAAAGGTGGGTTTGTATCAGAAGAAAGTTAAAAGCGGTACTGAGATTTCAGAGTGTACACTTGCTGACTGATACTGAGGAAAACTGTAGAACATCAAATGCACTTACAAAGTACATTTAATTGCATGAATTTTTTAAAAGATCTTCCTTTTAAGACTCATTACTTCAGTAAATTTAATTGAATTTTAGTATCTCTCCATCTATGCAAGCAAACTGTTAAAGAAGTATTCTTCATTTGGCTGTAGAGCTGTATTTATATCTGAGATCTTATATGTTGTATAATCCCAAATAAATTGCTTGACAAATGGTATGAATTATCCTTTAATATTTTCTCTCTTTGTTTATCAGCCTCTTAATGTTTGACTGTTTTGTTTGTTGAGATGTTCTGCTTTTTAGGAGCCATCAGATATTTCCTTTCTTATCCAAAGAGGAGAAGTCTAGATTAGGGACATAGAAATAACTTTTAGTCTTACTTTAGAAATGGTATTCCCCAATCTAGTGTTCCCACTGAAACACTCCAAGATATGTGTTGTTCACTCACTTTCCCATTTCCTTCTCCCTGTGGCAGGCTGGAGAGGAGAATTAGAGGCATGAAAGGTAAAGATCATGGGTTTGAGATATGAAAAATTTACTGAAAGCAGCAATGAAAGAAGAAATTAACAGTAACAGCAAGAATATTAACATGTACGAGAGAGGCAAACAATTACCATGCAAATGCTCACCATACAAAGCCCTGTCCTTAGGAAAAATCAGTATTAATGTGCATAATTCCGTTTACTGAAACCTGCAGTAGGAAATAGCAGACAGTGGGGATCTTGTTAAACTGGCATTCTCTTGAAGTACGTGAATATTTTTGTATATCATATAAGTGGCACATTGTTTAATATTTTGCTTTTATTTTTTGCTAATGTCTCTTCTTCCTTAGAGTTATATGAACTATCTGCTTTGTTAAAAATTTTATCTTGGCATGTAGAGTTTCTTATTCATACAGATAAAATATATGCCTGAAGGACTGCATCCTGTGGAAGAGTGACCCACTTTCCAGCAGTTTGTGGAGAATGGTTGCCTGTAGGATGGACTCATGTTGGAGAAACTAATGGAGAACTGACTCCTATGGGAGGCACCCCACATGCAACAGGGGAAGAGCTCCTCTCCCTGAGCAGTGGCAGAAACAGCGTGTGATGAACTGACCATAACCCCCCTTCCCTCTCTCCCTGCATCTCTGACAGGGAGGAGGTAAAGCTGGGAGAGGTAGGGGGAAGGTATTTTTAAAATTTATTTTACTTCTCATTTTTCTGTTCTGATTTTGTTAGTAAAAAAATCCAATTAATACCTCCAATTTGAATCTGTTTTGCCCCTGGCAGTATTTGCCAAGTGATCTCTCCCAGACCTTAACTCACGAAGCTTTGCTATATTTTCTCTCCCCTGTCCAGCTGAGGAGGAGAGTAATAGACCAGCTTTGGTGGGTGTCTGGCATCCAGCCAGGGTCAACCCACTCAAGTGTCAATGGCATTTTGGAAACTCAAAGTCACAGGCACCCTGTACTACCAAACTTACATGTGTGACTTATGGAAATGGATTTGATTGGTGTGCAAGCGAACAAAGTAAGTCACTTCATTACTGATGATCATGAGTGTAGACATGGAAGAATGAAGATATAGAGGAGTACAGATTTCAACTAATGTATAATTAAAATGATTGATTCACGATCAAGGCACTATTTTCACTCCCTGCACTGAGGAATCCTTTCCCAAGTATTACTGATTCTCGGTTCAGGCTTTGACTGCTTTGCATAGCTCTGTTGCTGTAATATTTAGCAAACCAGGGGCTGCCATTGCATGGGATTGCATGACCAGAAACACCTTGCATTGGGTCAAAGGGTGTCACATCAACAGGATCACTTTCATTGCTATTATAGCACCCACAGACAACTTCCCTGTCTTCAAAATGGAAAGAGCATGGGTCTGCACTTCAGCCTACCCAGAGTGGTGATATGAAACTAATTAATAATCCTGTTAAGATGAAAACAAATGAGGAAGAAGAGTGAAAACATACACAGGCACAGGCATAAATCCAGTTTTGTCTTTTTGCATATTGATGCATATATTTTTGTGAGGGCTGAAGTTACAAATTCTCTGTTGTAATTAATATTGTGCTCCAGTGAATTCAGAATAATTTCTCCAGTAAGCCCAGGGGCCTGTGCATGACCATTTTGCAAGGAGTAAGGTGAGCTCACAGAACTACTGATCACACTCCTGGGGAACTGGGAGACTGCTGGGGTACCATTCTGCCTATGGAGTTTTAAGAGTCCAACTCTTGACAACTTACAGGTATTTCATTGCCTGTAGATTTCTATAAATTAATAGAGGTTTTTCTCTAGTGTAATGCTAGATTAATTCCAGAAGCACAAAATCAAGAAGGTGAACAGTCATTTTTGCAAGGGCTAGAAAAGAAACAACAGTTTTACAATTAGTAAAATACATACAGGCATGACTTATCTTGCTGGCTGATAAGTATCTATTTTCTTATTGGCTTCCTGCTGGCCCATTTGAGGGCTGTCTTGCACTGATTTAATTCCTTTATGGAAATGTTTGAATGTCCTTTCTTTTGTTTTAGTGTCACCTTGCTGCATGACTGACTAAAAAGAACATATCTGGTGAGACTGAGGATATGAGAACCTGGGCCTCAGTAATGTGTTTTGTATACTGTGTAACTTGGAATAGGACAATTTATAAAATATACGATTATCTTTTTGTCTATGATTTGTGGGATATTTCCAAGTAGGAAAGCACAGGAGAGACAATTTTTTGAATACAGACAGTATTATTGACTACTGTGCCGCAAACACCTGGTGGTCTGTGATTTCTGCTGTGGCATTCACTGCCAGCTTGCCAGGAGTTGCATCACAATTTTCAAAATATGCATTTTTCTCCTTATAAAGCAGACTTCACAGGAATGCATTTACTATTTTTTAAATCCTTTAATAGCAGATATAGCCAGTCAAGGGTGAAAAAATCTCATGTGGTAGCTTGTTTTATTCATTCATGATAGTATCTTACAAGGTACAATATATATTCCAGGGTTTTTGGAGATATTTTGTCTGCTGACACTGTATACATTTAAATTAAAACTATTTAAATAAGTAGAGTAAGTTACCACTTAATTGTATTTCTGAAAGTATTTTTAAAAGTCTAGTTATGACTAATATGCTGAATGTATTTTGTAAATGTTTTATGAATTTCTTTTCTGAAAAGATTGTGAAGTACATAATTAGGTGTAATGTATACCAACAGGCAAGCTCTAACTGCTGAATGTTAAATTATTTCTCATTTTTTAGTTACAATTTTGGCATTTAATTGACCTTTCAAAAAAGAAACAGTGCATGCATAAATGTACTTAAAGCGTACTTCTTGAAGTAATGATTTTTCTCAGCCTTGATTGAATTTAGAAATACAAAGTCAGCAAATTTTTGTTTCCTTTTATGTTTGTGCTAATTAATGGTAGTGTTTGGGCAGTTTTTTATTTTCTTTTTTTAAATTTTCTTTTTTTTTCCCCCTTCCTTTTATTTTTTTGCCTCTTCTTCATTTGTTAATAACTTAAAATTATGAGAGGAGAATGACTCATAAGAAAAGCTAGGGCCATTCTTGGAAGCTGTATCCACTGCTTGGGTGTGCCTGGGCATTTCTTTGAGCTCTGATCAGGCACATGGAATTCATGTTTATATGCAAGAAATGAGATCTGGACTAATATAATAATCCTCTTGCCTGGAAATCAGGTGCTACAGCTGGAGTTTGGGGAGAAAACATGTTGATATTGATAGCTGAGCTATCCGTGTACATTTTGCACCTCAATACAACTGAGACTGTGTTTCTGCAGGTTTGTAGGGAGGCAGTATTGTGTATGGCACTTCTGGAAGTTAACCACTTTAGTCGTCTCACTGCTTTATGTCTCCCTTGGAATGCTTTATGTTTTTGTGTCCTCAGTGTCCTTCAAAGTTTTCATCGTTCTAGGGGAAAAATAATGTAGCATGTCTGACTATTGCTCCTAATTCTTTCATGCTGTTTGGGAATAATTTGTGTCCATCTGGTGGTTTTCATGAAGTGTCACAATTACATAGGAATACATGTTCTAGTCATAGATTTCAATAAATGCCTTCTGATTCTTAGTATGGAACTCTTGAATCTTTTCTCTTCCCGTTGTCTTTTTTACACCTGTCTTCACTATTATTGTTCCAGAGAGGTTTTTATTCTCTGTAAATTTCATCTATAAAACTAGTTCACACCGTTCTTTACCAGTCAGTGATTTTTCTTTCTACTACTCCCTTTCTTTGTCTACCTACACCATAAACCTTATTTGAAATATAAACTATTGAAGTTAGGAAACAATCAGGTTGTATTACATTTGTCTGGTACAAAATGAGCAGAGAAACAGAGATGCTGAGCTTTCCTATTGTTGTAGAAAACAGAGAAATAGAAAACATGAGAAGATCGGAATGATACTGTTAAATTGTTTTCAATATTAGGTCCATTACTGCAATTAGCGGCTAATTCTCTGGTGTTACTTTCTCCTTTTTCCTGTTGGGTATCTGGAACTGGGAAATATATCAGTAAAATAATTCAAAAATTTTCCATGGAGAACATAGAGTTATTATTAGTGTATTTAAACTTATCAGGCAATTCACATGCAAATATATATCACCTAGATGTGCTTGTTTTTCTTTCCATATTTTAAAAATTTTATAGTACGTTTACCTGGGGACATGAGTAGAAAGACAGTATTTTGTTTTATTTTTTGTTAGTTATCTTTTACAGCCACTTTTATTTTGAAGGTTGTATGTTAACAAATGTTTTTAAGTACTCTTTTTAATAGAGTGTCCCAGATTACAATTTGGTGAAGTGTTTACAGTGTGTTTAAAAGTGATCTCCAGTAAAAGGAAAGTAACCTGATGTTAATGCTCTCTAGTTACAACACTTACATAGAAATGGTGAAAGAGTTGTTTCATTTGGACCAAGAGTTTTAGTTTCACAGTCTGAAAATACACTGAGCATGAGTGGCACTTAATAGTGTGTCATCCTGTTTTGGTCAAGAATGTCTTGGAGTCAAGGGGTGTTTCTTTCTGGCACAAGATTTTGCAATCTTTTCTTCTGAAAAACTTCTATTTTCAAGAGTTGTCATTTTGCTTTGAAAATTTCCTGATCAGGTCTAATCTTGCATCATTTGGAAATTCTTTGTGTGAAAGGCAAAAAAGGTTTTTTGCATACTGTTATAATTGTGGAATAAGTGAGCTTGACAGTAATATCTGGACATAAGCATTTGAACTTGCTATCAGCATATAATAGTTGATTAATTCTAAAAGCTTCACCCTTTTTATTTACTTTGCTGTATGTTTCATTCCTGCTTGCAGAAATTGATATTCCAGAGGAAATTGGGTACTGGAAGCATGAAGCTGTCTAAAAGAAAAGCTACATCAGCTGAGGTAAGACAATCAGCTAAGATGCATCATTTTTTAAAATAGCTTTTTGCACCAATTATAGAAAGGGCAACCTCTGGTTGGACTTTTAAACAGCTCATAACCTCTCTCTCACTCTCATGACAATGAGAAAGAGAAGAAGATGCACATTCAGCAAGCTAGAAATGTTTTTCAAAAAGATTAAAATAGATGTGGCTAACCTTCCCACAGATACCCATTATCAAAGACCTAACATTTTGACACCAGAAGTACTTAAATGCTGTCCTGGTTTGTTTTTCTCTATGTGAAGTTTAGGGGGTGTTCCACATGGTTTGTTTTAAAATATGTTTTACGTGTGAGGCTTAGTTGCAGTTTTCACTCCTATAAACTGTGGTCTAAAACTATAAAACATATTGCTGTGTGAAAAAAACTGTTATTTTTCTGTGTGGGCATTTTCTGAAGATACTGTCTTTGTGTGTAAGGATGCAAACTACAGAATTTTGCTGACTTGCTTAAAAAGATATCAATCTGTTTTTGTGACTTGCAACCATTATTGATATTTGTCTCTTTTTTGGAGTGTGATGCAAAACCAAAACCATCCCTTTCGCTATCATAAGGCAAGGTACAGGGATACTCCATTGAAGCATCTGCTTTTCTGTATAGATTCTGTGAAAGAAAAAATTCTGCCTGAATGTAAAGTTTCATAGCATAGGAAATTGAGATTCTGTAAGATATTCTAGAAGTAATTTTAAGTATTATGACTAAGACTGTTTATAATATTAAAAATTCATTAAAGCAGAATGTCATTTGTCTTACTCTACACCCAAAGTAGATATTCTGCAAATGGCTGGGATAGGAATTCCAACATCTATCTAAAAGAAAGTAGAGCCAGAGTTTTCTGACCTTCTTATCATATCTTCGTTTGAAGTGTAGCTGTGCCTACAAAACCATATTCACAACACTAAGGATGAACACAACTATAGATGTATTCTTAGTGACAATCTAGATTTCTTCAGAATTATATCTAGATTGTTTAAAAATTCATACATAGCAATTTTTTTTGTTTAAATGACAATTTAAATGCTGATGGGAAGTGGTGAATAAATTCCTTGTTTTGCTTGGCTTCCAGGCATGGCTTTTGATTTACCTATTAAATAGTCTTTATCTCAACCCATGAGTTTTCACACTTTGGCTCTTCCAGCTCTGTCCCCCACCCCACCAGTGAAGTGAGTGTAGTGATTAGTTGCCAGCTGAGGTTAAACCATGACACCCTCTGAGTGGGAAAGTGAGAAGTGCACAACAAACTACCCTGAGGGGTTTAGAACAAAAGGTAACAGGAGGATGAACTATAATTAAAAATAACCCTGGTATTAGTCTTTATATCCTTTCTTGGTTTGCACAAGGCTATGCTTCCTCAGCTCTTTTTTACATCAAAAAACAAGACAAACACTGAGATGAAAGCCAAACCAAATCCAGAATGTTGTTCAATGTAGCTGCTTTCAATTTCCCTGAAAGGGGGACAGGCCCTCCCCTCTCAGGTCCACTTCTTGTTTATCTTAAACCGCCGTTTTGGAAGCATTTGTAATAACTATTACATATTTAAAATCGAGTTAATTTCAGACGTCAAGAGGGGAACAGTCTTCATGCATTGGCTGAAAAATTCTCTCCTGACCTGTTATTCTGATGTTCTCTGTACCAAAGTTGTGCTTTCATGCTCCTGTGTGCTAGACCTTAAAAAAATCTCTTTTAAAAGCTCTCAAGTCCTATGTCTGTATTAGCCTTATCAGGAAACTATTTCAGTAACAATATTCAGAGTATCTCTCCTAATAAATAGCACAGGGAGAAAGAGCTCTGCTAAAAATCCACCCTTGGGCTCCAAGCAGACAGTGAGAAGCAATCAGAGCACAAGAAGATAAGCTTAATCATCATTGCCCCATTTGTCAGTGACTGCCCTGGAGTCTTTATCTACCATAACTGAACTTGTAGACCCTAGGAGCTACTGTGATTCACTTTTGCTCCCAACCACCCTTGGGTTAGCCGCCCGCTCTCCCCTCAGCAGCCAGAGATGTCCAGCAAAGGCATCTGTAAGGAATCATGGCAAAGGGGAGATGTGTAGCCAGGGCTCTCAACAGCTACAGCAGCTCAGATGGAGGGTTAGCAGGCTCCAGTTTGTTACTGCTTCCCAATCACAGCTGAAAATTGCCTTTTCCAAGCAAAGCACTTAGGTTTTGTACATGACAGCACACCCTCACACACTAGCAGAGGTAAACTAACTTGTCACACATAGACTGTATCACCACCACAAAAGGTGGTTGCTTTTTTGTCTTAGTATGAAATGCAGATTGCTGGAGTCCTTCCCCCAAAGAAAGGGCATTGCATAACTGGCCAGCCAGCCTGCAAATTTTGCCACAGTTTACACAGTTTCACAAGTTTTCTTCATTTCTATGCATGCCAGCTGTCCAGTTTGTTGAAATTAGAACAAAATAAAGACAAATAACCTTCTAGATATTTATCTTTCTAGGTTTTTCCTTTTTTTTAGTCAAGTAGTATTATTAAGTAGGGAGATATACAGGGGACTGTGCAGGCAGCTGTGTGAAAAATTTATGTGATTAATTTATGTGGGGTTTTTTTATTTTTTGTTTCCCAGCTACACATCTATTTCACTTTGTGTGCCTGTGCTTCCAGACTTCCAATAAATTCAACAGTTTTCTTTATGCATATAAATATACCCCTGAATGGCAGAGCAGTTCATTTATATAGTGGGTAAGTGATTTGACAGAAAGTTGCCTAATGATAAGGAAAACATACACCACTGGATAAAAGCTATACAGCGAAGTGAAAACATTCAGTTGTTAAACATAATTACTGTTCTGAAATCTCAGAATATTGCTCTGCTTATAGAAACAGGGCTGTTATAACATCTCTTGCCCTCTTTAGGTCCAAGCTGCTTTGATTTTGTCGTATAAAATCCTGTATTGTATCTGTTTGCAGTCTCTACACGTATTAAAGAAATTTGTATTTTTTTTATGACAAGTCTTTTTCTGACTTTACATCATTATTGTTATTTGGGTTTTGATGTTCCTATGTGAGCAAAACTTAAAATTGACTCCTCAGGAAATTATATCTTTGCTTATAAAGCAATTTAATATAAAAGTAATGTAAAATTTCCTTTATTCACTAGTTACATGTAGCTGCCTGGTGGCTAGTCTGGATAAGATTAAATTGCTAGGCAGAAGTTCCATCAGTGTGTGTGATGACAGTCTACCTGCAGTTGTCACTGTATATATCTATTTATCCTTAATGAAGACTAGGATGAACTTTAAAGTCCGGTTCTTACCAAGTACTAGCCACAAAGTGAGGGAGGACAACAAAATGAGAAGAAGGAAACCCCTCACCCCCCAAACTTTCATTAACACTATTCAAGAATGTAAGAGGTGTTTTTCATTTGAAATGGGAGGTTGGCAATCTGTAGTACATTGCTGACAAGAAGAATTTCAAGTGTTTTAAAACTAAGCAGGTTTTGAAATTGTTGATTCTGTCTAAAACCCAGTCTGGTTTGTTTGTAGCACTGAATAAATTCATTATTTGCTGCTAAAAACAATGTAAACTGACTGTTATTTTTATCCAAGAAAACTACATCAGAGAAAGTGAGTGTTACCCTCACCATCTGGTTTTTTAAATACTGGAAAGAAAGTTAGTGCTACAATAAGTGCCCTACAGGCAAAGTCCAGGGGTTTTTTAATGGCTCAGGGAATAGTAGGTGTAACCTGAATTTTAGGGCATAGCAGGAGAGGAGAATTGAAGACTGAAGGTTAGTAATGGCATTTTGTGGCATTGCCTGTTGACAGATACTTTAGGGCAGAAGAAGAAGGTCATTGATCTAAAGGTCAGCCTGAAATAGGATTGTCTGTATTTTCCTATCACTTGCTTGTACAAGATTTAGCATTTTCCTTCTCCTGCAAATCTAGTCTCCTAGCAGAAGTCAATACCCAACATGGATATAGTTATGAATATATATTTAATAAATATCAATTTAAATATAAATCCAAAGAGCTGTTAATTCAAATATTGCTTTACATAGGATATGCACTAAAATGATCAGAGATACGTATGTGTACTATTCAAAGGAAAAACATGTTATTTCATTTGCCTGAATTGATTAGGAGACCATGAAATTTGCTACATAGGTTCCTTTGAAAAAGGGTATGTATTAGTTTGTTGTTGTTACATGATTATTTATGTGACAAAATATTTGCTTTATAGTTCTTGATACAGTGATGAGAGGAAGACTTTTACCTCTGCCTCCTGCTGGGATCTTAGATTCGAAGGAAGAGGAGTACGAAGCATATGTAAAGGTATGTTGTGGGACAGGTTTCAATAAAATTGAAATGATGCTTTTTGCTGGTAAAAGCTGATAGAAGAAGGATGGATGCAATTTATGATTTTTTTTAGTTTGCAACTTGAGGGCCAAAAAGAGTGACTTCACCCAGAAAAGGGAGAAGTAAAAAGAAGATAAAATGAAATATTTTAAATTTTGAATTTATATTTAGAAATTTTACTCAGAATAATTGATGCCAATTTTAAAATCTCTGAAAAAAAAGACTGGAGGAACATAGTATTTCTGGCTCAAAATATATATTTCTTTTGCTTTTTGTTTTTGATTTTGTCGACTAATGACACTGGTGACTGGTACATTGTTAGCTTTCTGTTCAGCTTGTGGGCAGCTGTGAGCCTGTTTCTTCCTTCTTTCGGGCTTTGTAGTTAGTACACATCTATTCCTTGGTTGCATCTTCCCTGGGGCAGCTCTTGAATTATATGGAAGCCGCAGAATTTCCAAGTTCCAGGATTTCATGGGTTGTCTGTTTTGTGTTTGCCTGCTCTATCCACGCTAGCATTGGATCTCTGTTCTGGGACAAGCAAAGACTCATGGCTTGATTTTGCATTGGATTTACATATTTTGTTTTATGAATGTGACCTCCTGGAAGAGACACGTTTTTTAAAAGAATTGGGAAAAAAAGATTTCCGAAAGGAATTTATTTTCTTTAAACCATTTTTTTTTTTGTTGTTAAATGAAGGAGATATGGAATTATTCAGGGAAATGAATATTTTCATTGTTATTCTTTGTGAATTATCTGGGTCATAATGGATGAAAGAAAGTAAATAACGTATGATCCATTAGTAAGATTAGTTAAAGCTTGTAGAATCACACCTGTTCTTTACTTTCTTTGATTTTTACAATATTTTAAATTCATGCTACTCTGGCTACCTTTGAATATCATTCTCCCAGCTGAGAGTATCGATATCAAAGATTATGGATATATCAGTCACAACACCCCACCATTTTTATCTAAATTTCTCTCTTCTCTCTTCATCACTGGATGACAATGTTTCCTACTTAAATTTTCATTAATACTTTATACCTCAAACTTGATGGGAGAGAGAATTTTGCTAGGTCATATGAGCTTTCTTCATATAAGTTATGTCAAAACAGTAATTCTGTCCCTCTACCTATTAAAAAGACATGGCAAAATTTTTGTGATGGTGGTTTGAGCAATAGTTACGTATCCTAAAACCTAGTGCTCTCATATTGTTTCACTGTCACTGAGGTTAGATATTTTTCTTATGTCACCATGTTTTTTTTTCTAATTAGAGGCTTTAAAACTCTACGTACTAAAGTGCAAGAAAAAATATTGTAAATCAAAATGCTTTCTTATGTTCAGTACCTTCAAAACTCAAGTCGTGCTTTTATTTATCCCCAAATCTGTATCCTAAATAACTGAAGAAGAAAGTAGGTCATGCTGTATGCTCCTATTGTTTATATAGCTTTTATGCTATATATATGCTTTATATAGCTGTAGCATACTGTATCAGAAGTGTTCTGTGCCTCATTAATGTAAGTACATGTTGTCATCTGCTGCTGTTTCTAATTATATGTGATGGTTCACAATGTCCTTTCAGTGCAATGGAAGCTGATGAAGAATATCCTTGGATGCTGAATCTGAGAACACATCCCTTTCTTTCAAAATTATTTAGTAGATTAAATCACGATTCTGAGGTAAGCTGAGTGAGAGACATACATGCAAAGGTAAGAGACAGACGTGCCTGTGGAGTCTGTTGACTACACAAGCCTTTCTTCCACAAGCTATTACGGCAAAAATGAATTGCATTCATAAATATATTGTGAATGACTGTTGTTGAATTCTCAAGATACAGCAGCGTATTATTCCATGAGCAGCAACAGCAACTCAGGTTCTAAAGAGATTTAAAAAAAAAAAAAGCTTCATCAAAAAACTGGACTGAATTTCAATGTCCAGTGTATCAGCAAAATAGCTGATCTTTAAACCTTACTTTTCTCTGAGAAAAAGATCCTATTGTTGTAGGAAAATAGTGACATGTGAGTGTGACCCTGACTGCTGGGACAAGGAATCTGCAGTCTCTTGTAGCTGTGGTGGCCTCTTTGTACCCACTCCTCCCCTGCCTGGGCAGTCCCTGTGCTGAGTGGTGCACCATGGCCTTGCTGCAGAGGGGTCAGCAGGTAGCAGCCTAAGCTCAACTGATGTATTGGTTTCATTGCTCATACTCACCTTTTTTCCTGGTTTGGCAAATGGGTAAGTCCAGTGCAGTTCTTGCCAACGTCATACATAGGATATGACTTTAAAGTAGGACTGACGCAAGGATTGATGGAACTTTATTTCATTTTTTTCTTGTTACACATTCCAGTATTTTTACTAGGACAGAAAAACCCCTTTTCATTGTAAATATAACCTGATGATGCCAATGGACCCAGTTGTTTTTGGTAGTTTAAGCAGCAGCTGCCAATTTCTACATGTGCAAATTTCATAGATATTGAAACTACAGCCTGTTGCTTGGGCCTCTAGCTGTTACCAAATTGAGGTTCCACTTGAGCTCTAATTTCCCTGCAGCAGAGGTAGAAATTGTGTCCTATAAATGGGTGAGCTAGCAGCAGAAAGAAGTGGCCTTGTTAGCTGTTAGTCAGGGTTTGGGATGCCAAAAGTCCTGTGTTTCCTCATTGCTTATTGCCATCCCAGCTCCTGGGGGAAAGGCAACTTGATCTCAGCTGCTGAGATTATTGCTGAGTGGTGTCAGCTTTGCACATTAAGTAAAGTTTACTAAACAAAAACTGTTTCTACTGAAGTTCTGCTTAAACGAAAGAGAATGGGTGTCCTCAAAGTTCGCCACCTCCGCAGAGTCCAGTATTTACGCAGGGTATGTGAGCAGCAATTTTGAGGATGGTGTTTAATGAGAGTAATTTCCCACCCTTTACTATCAATCTTGAGACTTTCTGTTTGCCTTCTTTCCCAGTGTTTTCAGCTGACATCCAGGTCTGAATGTTTAGCTAAAGGTGTATGGCTTTCAGTCCTTTACAGGTCTTTACAGAAACACTTGCCTTCCAAGAAGGTGTTTTTCAAATCAAAGCAATATGTCAGAGCAACAGACAAACAAACACATATGTGGATTGATTTTTCTGAGGGGAAAGGGAATAAAAAGTTTATTCAGTTACAATGTTGCCCTCCTCCACAGAAGGTGTTACATTTTGCTTTTTTCCCCCCTAATTGAATGAGAAGTCTGCAATTTTTGTGGAGGAATATTATGAACTGTGGAAGGTAAGGAGATTAAATTAGGCTTTGGGACTTCAGAACAGAATTATTTTATTTTTTAAAAAAAGTTAAAAAATAGTGTCTTTCAGGCAACAGTGCAATTTACCATTTGGCGACAAATAGAGGAGCAGTACCTCGAGAAGAGAAAGTAAAACTAGGGAAAGGTAGTTGATTAATTGTCTTCACACTTCTGAGCCACTTCAACCATTCGACCACATTTTTATTACTAAATAAACTACTTTTTAATACTTTTTAAAGAATATTGCTGTCAAACACAGTATATCCAGTTAACTTGTGTAATCATAAACAATTATACCCAAATCCTTGAGGTGTAAATCTTTATGCCAGTGATGGGAAATGTTGTTCTGAGAAATCATTATTAATGTTTTGTTTCACTCATAAAGAAAAGGCCAATAAAAATGAATGGGACTGAAAGTATAAAAGGCTTTTTGGCATCACTTGAACATTGTATCCACCACAAAGAGAAATTTCTGAAAGGCTTTTCTAACATGATGACAGTAAGTAATCTAGATCATTGTTGTTATCAGCATTATATTTTATTCAGTGAGCCAGGCCCTATAAACGAAGTGAACAATGTCAAGAAGTCATGAATCTCAGCCCAACTGTGTAATTAAAAAACCTAGTGAATAGGAAAGCACCCATCTTGATTGTGTGAACAAGAATAGCTTACTGAAGTCAGTGGAATTACAACGTATAATTCTTAAATTTTTGGTAGGAGGATGACACATCCATTTATAGCTGTACAATATAGGAAAATTCTGTATAATAAAAAAAATACTACCCCACCCTATAAGTAGAATTGTCAACTCCAAATAACAATCTACTCCAAACTAAATGAAACTCTTCCTAAAACCTGGGTATCTCCACACTAAACAAAAACCCCAAACCAACTAACCAACCAACCAACCAACCACAACAAAAAAACTGAAAAAAAAAGAAAAAAAGGTTCTCCTAGTTTTATTTAACAGTGTAATTACAGAGGCATATATTTTAAGAATTTTTCATGAGATAACATAAAAAGGCAGAGGAAAATGTTGGTAAGGGTGATGTGGATTTACCAATAGACTGGAAATGGAATATGGATTGTAAAAGAGTGATGAAGGGAATAGTGACATTTTAAAAGCTAAATTTTAGTGGCAATCTCTAAAGAATAAACAGAGCACTGATTAGTATTACTGGCGTTTTTAAGAGCATATTTGGTTGAGTAGTCTGCCTTTCTGTATGTGTTGTCTGTAACAGATTCTAGGAATAATATATAATGAGGCAGGTGTTGAAAGTACAAGCAAGAAGTAATATTAGGTTGCAAGAACATAAATGTGTTTGTAACTCGAGAACATAGACCCTGTTTTAACAAAAAATTTTGGGCTTTATCTGTTCTGTGACAGAATAGGAACACTGCTCTTGTGTATTTGTAGCTCTTTAAATCTAAGTTATGAAAATAAAAGTGAAAATGCTATTCTTCTTCAACTGAAATTCAAGTTACATTGATATATATGTTGTCATGAATATTTACAGCAATAAGAGAACTGACATGTTTCTTCTGAGGGAGTTGCAAATGTTAACAGTTTGCTTAAATTTTCATATGAATAACTGTACATTGAATTAAATCACCTCTATAGAAGGATCAAAAATTAATTGTGTGATGGTTAAGTTATGTCCTTTTTGTCTTTGTAAGGAATGCTCTAAGAATTATGGATTACTGGAAAATAGCAACATAAAAACAAAGAAAAAAAGGTCAAAGTTGATTCTTAAATTGACTCCTCTTTCTGTGGTAAAACAAGAAAATTCTCACTTTGACTACACTGAACACAGCTGTTCTATTGGCCATTATTACCATTAATATATATTTTGCAGTCAGAATGTTTCTGCAGACTATTAACAACTTATTCCTTCTCATTAACACATGCTTCCTTGCTGCTGTAAGAAATACTGCAAAATTTTCCTCTGAAGTCAGGTACATTATGTAAACCTATGTGAATATGTTCTTGTAAAGCTAGAATGCAGAATCCTACAAGTAACAACATAAATATTGCTTGTCATGTTTCAGACATTCTTATTTAACCACGTGTGCCAGGATATGTATTACTTTTTAACTCGAAGAACTCTCACATTTGTGTGCTGGTTTGTGTGCCAGTGTTTTGGTCGGTTTTTGTCTTTTTTTTTCCCTGTGAGATTTTGTTTCACTGAATGTTCTGAAAGGAAGGTATTAAAAAAGAAAACAAACCCATTTAAAAAATAGTTTGTAAGCTGATTGATTCTACTAGCTTAAATCTGCTGTGGTTAAAAATACAAACCCCCTGCATCTTCTCTGTGTGTATGTGTGTGTGTATTCCTTCCTCATATGTTTACAGAAGTGATTAACAGTAAACTACTTGTACATTGGTTTTACTGTAGCAGCAACATAAGAGAGTATACTGATAATGCTATTACTTTTTTTTAAAGACCTTAAACAATCTAATTACACTGGCACAATTTCTATGCTAATTTACTGGCACTGCAGGCATGAAATTGTTCTTCTAGTTATCTTAGGATTCTCTTTGTAACTTTGGGAGCAGCGATATTGGTGGGCACATCAGATGTGTTCAATTTACTAGACAATACAGTGTTGTTATAGATTCATTTTAATAAATTGCTAGTCGATTGCCCTAGATATTTATTGAATGTTATACACACTGCAAGGTCAGCAATATCTCTTATTGATTGCTGTAGCTCATCTCTGGAAAGATGGTGCAATAAAGTTTTCTCTGTTTTCAATGCCTCTGGTAAGTATGCCATGCATTTGGTGTTATTTCTCTATCTTCATCTGCTTATAGTTACAATTAAAATTGCATTTTTATTGGAATTTCTTCTCTGATGGCATATTTCAATTTAACATAGATATTTTTTCTCATATAGGCTCACCAATTGGATAGAAAATATTATTGTTACTTAGCTTTAAAGAGTGGTTGCTTGGTAACATCCTCAATGATGCTTCATATATTTTCTAAGATGTATTTTTATGCCAGATTAAATAAGAATGTTTTGAGTAAGAAAAATTTTTATTCAGAGTAAGTTCTTTCCTTTTCAGATATCTCAGCATAGTGAAAGTCCTATTTGAGAGAAGAAAGACAACATTAAAAAAAACAGTAGTAATACGTATTTGAGTGGTGAAAAAAAAACCCAAACATTTTTTAATACCTTATGTACCAAGATTTTCTGAGATTACTCCACAGTATTAAAGATGCCTATTTTGCCTTAAATAAGAGTTCTGAATGGGACAGAATTCCAAATTTGGGGAGCATATATTTTTTCAATTACTACTCTGCCTTTAATATGTGAAAGTATCCCACAAAGGAAGAAGGATTATTTTTCTTTTCATTGGTTTATTGTAGACAAGCCTGAGAGGCAAACATTACTTAGGCGGGCTTTGCATGGCACCAAGCAAATCTATTTCCATTCTGAGAAATGTGTTTGAGTTTTGCAGTGGGGCACATGAATGAACACTTCAGACTACAGATAAAGGAAGGTCTTGTGTTCAAGGTGAGACTACTAAAAGCAATCCTTCAGGTTATGTTCAAAGACGTCCAAGGAGAAAACAATTTAATTTTCAAAGAGAATGCAATATAATATGTAAAATAAGTAATAGGGACTGAGTCAGACAGCAATTTGTTTATTTTGTTATATGTTCTGGAGATGTGAAGAGGAACCAATAACTTTTTTCAGTTTCTTATTTTCTTTAATTTTTTTCAGTGGTTTGAGAGAAAGTCCTTCAATAAGATATCAGTTATTCTCATAATTTTCATGCACCACAACTGAGTGGGAATGAAATTTTTTCTTCTTAGCTACTTGGAATGTTCAGCTGTATAAAGCCACTTTTAGCTACCTGGGATGATCAGCTCCATAGAGTCAACCTTGATTTGATTAACTTTATGGGTAGAAAATGGTCCAGTTCAGTATTGAGAGCTAATTAATGCAAGCATAAAGGATGCAGTAGATATATGGGAAAAAAAATTGATATCAGTATTTTTTCTTTTTCCATGGCATCAGGAGTCTACGCTACTACAAAAATAGTAGGACTCCATCTGTCCCTGTGAGTCGTGAACTCTGGCAAAATTTATGGAATGATAATTTTCTGACTCATGATGTCAGTATAGTAATTGACTTTGCTTCAGCCAGGTCGTTTGGGGTTTGTGGCCCTATCATGTGAAAATCTAGTGTTTTCTGTGAGTGGGACAGACATTCAATGCATTGTTTTGGGCATCAGACAAGTGCTGCAGTACCTGAACCTAAAATATTCTGAACTTGGATCCAGTTTGGAATGTCAGTCTTTTGAACTGGTGAGATTCAAAGCTTGTTCGTTTTTTTGTTTTAGTGAAAACTTGAGACACCACAGAGCTCTGGGGCTGTCACCATTGGACATTTGTATAAGCAGCAGAACTCGACAGACAGGGTGGTGGGAAACTGGGAACTCTTTGGGGCAGGCTGCCAGGTCACTGGCTGTACTGGTGAGTTATGTTAACACTGTCCTTCCAGCTGTGAAATTCCAACAAAAATTAAAGTCATCTTGATGAACATGTACTGCCAATCTCATATCTTAATTCTTTTCTTGTATCTTTAATTAACTCTTTTCTGCTTTGTGACCATGTTCCCATCACAAATGCTGCTTTCACACTTAGCTTTGCCTTTTTTAATCCAATAAATGTCAAGAATTTGTGGAAGTCGAAAGTGCTCCACTCGAGTACTGAAATACTGAAACACTTATAAAACAAAAGTCACTGTTATACCCTTGACCTAAATTCTTTGTTCAATTCTAGTCATCTAGATGAAGTCTAGACAGCAGCTGCTGGAGTAATCAGAAAAGTAGGGAGTTCATTTCACCAGAGTGCTGAAAAAGTCTGTCTTTTTCCATGTAGTCCATAGATCATATAATTGCTTGCTAGAAATTTATCAAAAGGAAAAACAAGGCTGGTCAAATCCCACAGAGAAATAGCCCAAGTCGAAGAGCAAATGCACACGAGTCAAAAGACCAAGGACAATGGAAACAAATACAGCAAAAATTAGAACAGGAGGGATCTGGTAGCCCTAAGAAGAATGAGATTTTGAAGAAGGCTTTCTTTTTATTCTGTTCTGTCTATGTCATCTAACCAATTTTATAAGAGAGCCCTTCTGAAAGGGACAGGCTGTACCATACACGTTGCCTCAGGAAACAAGGAGTTAGATATGATGACAATGGAAATTGTTTTCATTGGTTTATTTGTAAAATAGTATCTTAAGCACCTTGTACCATGCCTGGGTATTATTTACAGGTGGCTGCTCTGATTTTCTTTCAGCTTAAATGGATGGCATGCCTTATATACAGTAAAATTCTAGATGCTGTCAATGTGGTTGCATTACATTGCTTAGGGGCTTATCTTGCTCCAAAAGCTTGTAATTCAGGCTGGTATGTTCAGAATGGTTGTAGGATTTGGGTGTCTAAATCACATTGATGTCACACATAAATAAACATCAGGAGTTAGATATATTGGTTTGAAGTCTGCACTCCTTAGCTGCGAATAGATTTGTGACTTAACAGTGAAGTTTGGGATTTTGAAAAATGTCTTTCCAATCTTAGTTCTGTATTTCAGTTATATTTCTACATATTTATTAGAATTGCCTATTAAATAACTTAATTAAACAATGTACAACCACACTGATCTCACTGCTTTTCCCATAAACTAAGGAGTTCATTCATGAATTTGTCACATTTCAGCAGGGGGAACCAGTTTTCCCCTGAAGTTGTTTCAGCTAATTGGCATGAAAGGGTCAAGATTTAATGCATTAGGTCTTTGCAATTTTCATTACCTTTCATGCTGCTTTTTTCCCCATCTCATGACCATAAAATCTTATTTTATTTTAAGAGGGTCTGAATTTAAGGTGGTGCTTCTGATATAAAGCATATAAAACATAGAAGTATATATTTACCAGAATTAGGTTTTTACAAAAGTAATCCCTTTGACTTGAATAATACTATTTAATTGAATGACTGCTATTTTGAATCAGTAACATGGATCAATTTAATTCTGTTTTCCAGAGAAATATGCTGTTATCATGGAATGTTACTATGGTCACTATGCTTTCACATTTATACAGAGAAAAAGCAAGCTGGTGAGGAATCTGACAACTAGAATATGTTATGTCTGCTGACACAAGAAAGAAAATTTTTTTCAAGGAGGTATGTCTTCTAGTTTCAATTAACTTTAATTTCAGTATCAGTTCTCTAAAGTGTTTTATTTTCTAATGTCAAAAGGGGTTAATGAACAGTAATTTCACTAAAGTTAATCACTCTTTTATACAGTTTTTCAAACACTTTGATACAAAAGAATTGAGGATGAGGCCCTGCACTCAGCAGGTAAAAGGGCAGAGATCCTGGCCATCATTATTTTAATTCTTGCAAGTTAATTTGTCTTGAAGAATTTCTGTCTGTGCAGCATTTAGACTGAAGCTAGTTGTAAGAGTTTTTAATTCATCTTCCTGTGAAGAGTAAAAATTACTTTTCTCTCTCTGTTTCATAAAGAAAATAATGTGTTTGTCCACCTCCCGTTGTCTGTGCCGATATGTAAGACTTTTTTCTCCAGCTCTTTCACTTGGTGAATGTCCTGCACATGTGCTCAATGGTAGGTTGGATCAAGCTGGTTTGGCAGAGAGGAGCACCACCTGCCCTTTCTTCCGTGCTCATTACCAAGCCCCATGAGGCCTCCTTGGCAATTCCTGTCCCCTCTCTGCAAACCTTTGTGTCTCCCACCATTTCATCAGCACTGTTTTTCATATTTCGTTCTGGCTCATGGGTAAACATTTCACTTAGGTTTGGAATTGGTGTTAATCCATACTTAGCGTGATTACCAGCCTAGAAGTGCACATATAGCCACAATTGATGAATATTTCTGATAAAGGCTGTTTTAAATCAATTAACATGTACCTTCAATATATTCTGTACTGCTGCTTTGGACTCGGTGGTGTATGATAACTGCTACTCATGCAGCTATCAGAATTTACAGAACTCATATTAGGGCATTTATTATATAGACCTTTCTTTTATTGTAGTCTTTTGCAGATACTCAGATCTTCAGAGGTTTAGCTGCCGTTCTGCCAATATTCCTTAGAATTTTGTTCTCTAAAGCAACCAGTAAAGAATGTGTTGTTATTATTAAAGTGATCACTTTTTTGATTTTACTTGTAAGTTAAATCAGTCACAGTTTTGAACCAAGAAGCTTTTTCCTCAGGAAACAGCACTGAACGTAAAGGTCTATAAAACATTATCTCCATTATTTTTCCCTGTGTAAATAAGTTAGAATTCTAGATAAACTCTTTTTTTAAAAGCACTGAGAATCCTTTTAAAGGTATGTGGTATAAGCCAAAATATAGTAACATTATTGCAGTTGAGGCAGTGTTAAAGAATCTGAAAGTGGCAAAGATTTAAAGCCCATCAAGCTGCATAATTTTTTGGTTGTTCTCTGGAAACAGCTGTATATATTTCTGCCTGTGTGACTATATTTCTTTATGTGTGACTGTGTGTATACATAGATAATTGTAGGGATCTCTGTATGTGTGCAGGTGTACCAAATATCCTATAATTTGTTTCTTTTTCTCCCTTTTACTTATCCAGGACACTGTCAGGTTATTTTGTCCAGTTTCTCCTCTCAGTTTCCTGTTTGCTAATGCTGCAAATTTTTCAGAAGATCTACTTCTTGCTCTTTATTTATAATAACTGCTTGGAGAACAAAGCTTCACTGAGAATGTGAGAATGCCTTGAAATAATTCAAAAGAAAGAAGAAATCTGAAGAATTTTAGAATAGCTCTACCTATGTATCACAGTGGTTGCAAAAATGTTTCTCAGGTAAGCAACAATTCTTTTGCTGTTTTTAATTCTGCATAGTCTCTGGGTAATGCATAAATTTGAGCTACATCAATTAAACCCACAGTCACATGCTGGTCACTTTAGTCAGAACTCATGGTAGGCTTTTTTCCTGGGTTTAAGTTGCCTTAGAGAGAACAAATGGCACCTAATCCAGATGAAAATCCAGGAGAAAAAAAGCTACAAAATGGAAAAACTTCTAAGCAATTATTAGGTAATAAATGGTTTGCACTAGCTCGCTACATTGTGAATAATTTTTTCCTATAATCAATGTTTTTTGCTAGATGAAATAATCTGGAAATGGAATTTGAATTATTTTATTTCTAAAATACAATAGACTGCTAAAAAGATCAAGTAAAAGTTTGATGAATGGAGTGATTATGTTATTCATGTGACTCAATGTGCCTTTGAGTGAAAGCCAAATTGCTGGGTACTGGAAATATAACATTCACTTTGCTCCTCAAAGTGAAGAATTGAATAGAAGTTTTACATGGCCTTGGTAATTTTTCCATCAATGTTGTGTAAATAAGATTCAAGTCTAGGCAACACTTGTTTGCTTTAGCAATGTACAATTTTGCAATTAATATTATAAAAATGCAAGATTTGTAAAATATCCTAAGTGAAAGAATTGCCTTCTAGACCCTACTGCCTCCTAGGCAATAGTTTAAAATATAATTTAAAAAGTAATTCCAAAATCTCTCTGTAAAAATATTTCTTCTATTGCATTTGCATATTAAAAAACGTTAAAAAACAAAATATTTTTTCTAAATCTGCAAAATATTACATTCTGCTTCTGATCGCTATAGCAATTCTTTATATAAACAAAAAGTTAATCTTCAGTTTTGATTTATCATACTGAAATGTTATTATGAATACATTATATGTAAACTTGAAAAAGTCTTAAGAGGGATTTGTACAGGACTTAGGCTTTTTTTCCTATTTAAATGAGGTTACAAAATCACAGCAGAAATAAAGAATTTTTAATATTATAAACGACTTAATATTGGAGTTCATAAAGTAGCTTGAGTCAAAACACTATTGCTGAAAGACTGCAGTCTGAGAAACTAATATGAAGAGTCACACATCTAAGGCAGAAGGAAAACAACTAGAAACATCAAAAGGACTAAAAAAAAAGACATTGACATGGGACCAGTAAAAGAGCATAGGATAGCCATGGTTTATTATTAGTGAATGCTGCAGGCAATACAAATTCGGCAACATATTTAGGCAGTTGCACAGCAACAAAAGCAGCCTTCCCTATTTGTGTAGCTCCAGAAACTATCTGATTTCTCAATAGAATATTAGAATTATGCCATGAGATATTAGTAAAACTACAATCATACTGTAGGAGAAGAGGTAAACATTTATTTGTGTGGTAAAGCTAAGCACAGTTATACTTGCAGGATAGACTGGAAATAATCCCTTGTGATTCAAGACAGTAAAGCAAATATTTTTAAAGAAATACTCTCTGAAGAAGTTGTCATGTGCTTATCCAGTATTAATTAAACTTGTGCTTCTTTTGCTACACTCAGTACCGGCCACTTTTGAAGGCAGAGCACCAAATTAGAAAGTCAATGTGGCAAATCTACCCTTAATATGCCCATTACGCAGCTATTTTCTGCAAACACATTAACGTTGCTACACAGAAGCCAGTCTTGATTGTAATCTAGAACACAGATGAAGAGGAAAAAATCAAAGAAAGATTTCCTTCGTATGATTGTACAAATGGTATATAGCTATCTATTAGTTATACAGGTTGCTCTTTCAAAGAGGAGCATAGAAGAAATTGCTTTAGTATTTTAGGTGATTTACTTTTACTGATCCTGGTAAGGTCCATTAAATACTGGAAAAAATCAACCTGATTCATTAGATTAAATTTCTATAAAGGTAATTAAATCCTGTCCTAGGTTTGTTCATGTATCAGTAAACTAATTGCATTTAGTCAAACATTTGCTTTGAGTCTGAACAGAATTAAATTAATTTCCCTAGCTGTGAACTATAGGAAAGCAACATATAGTAAATTGTTCAAACATTGAGACTATTGACTCCAGAGGCTGAGTTACAGCAGAAATGCTGATATATTCAATAGAAGAAGTCATTAGAAGAATTACATTTAATTTGAGGAACAATTAATTTTTGGTTATATATAACAAAGTAGAAGAATAAAAGAATTCTTAGAGAAGGTTTATTTCCTTCTGCCTCTTGGGGTTTGATTGTAAAAAACTTGAGTTTTCTCCTCAAATTCCACAGTACAGTTGACAGGAGTGAGTCTAAGATGAACCAGAATTTGACAGAACACAGACACCCCTTTTTGCTACTGTTTGGGTGGAAAAATTTAAATGGAAGGAATCTGAGAGGACTGGGACAAGCACTATTGCCTACACAGAAGAAAGGTTGCAAATAGTTGTCATATGAATGCGTCTAAGGTTTTGACTTATAAAGGGCTTGTGAATGGAGAAGAACAAATACAAACATTTGGAACAGATTTTAAGGGCAAGCCTGTTCCATTTTCAGTAAAGGTTTGCATCTAGAACGGGAGCAGGACAAATTATTTCTGCAGTCTGCTGTCCTACTTGTGCTCTGAGCCAAGCAGAGGAGCCATGGACAAGCCCAGAGCAGAGCTGAGCTTGCCCTGGAGTTGCTGCCCCATGGCACGAGCTCAGCACTGCCGGGTGCGTGAGTCCCAGCTCCGCACTAAAAATATTCATCGGAGTTTCTGGGACTGAGTGAGCTTGATAAATGGGAAAGAATACACAGTACAGAAATCTGATGCAGGCTCATGTCTGATTGCATGATTAGGACATTCCTTAAGAGATGAGGATTCTAGGGCCATGTAATTGTTGGTGTAATGTCATAAAAAGACACTGAGAATGTCGACTTCCTCCGAGCATCCTGTATTTGTGAAAGCCTGAACTCAGATACTTTGCCTCTGCCTGGACTAACTCTTGAGGCCCTGTGACAGCCTTTCTCCTTCCAGTAATGATGCTGTGCATCTCAGCCCTCTATTCTATTGATCTGCCTACAAGTGAGTTAGAAACTAAACAAAAATTTCAGGGAAAGATTCAGAAATTCATAATCCTGATATGATCTGAAGTGATTGTTTTTTAAACTACAGTAACAAAAAAGCAATTTTTCAGACAACCATATTTTAGTTAAGTGCAAAGAATATCTGGCTAAGTTTCTGAACTAGAGGAACACTTATTCTCCCTGAGTCTCTGATCTGAGTACTTTAACATTTAATCACAATTTCCTATTACTTTGAATAAAATGAATAAACCTGTGAATGCTAGAGATGAATAGAGGATTCATTTTCAAAATGTAAGTCCAACATTCTCACCCAATTTATCTTTAAACTACTTTATCACTGGCATCCTTGGGCTGGCTCCTTCACACTTCTTGTTCTTGTATATATGGGGGGCTTAATATTCACAGCACTCGCTCAGCTAAATATAATCACAGAAAGACTGTCAACATCACCACTTTTGTTCAGTTCTGTGCACAGTTAGTTGCACCAAATCATAGACATAATAAAATAGGGGGGGCACCACTGTTCTAAACTCTATATGTATAATGTTTAAAGGAAAACTTGTAAGAAAGATTAACTGCAGAACAGCATCCAGTTGAGAACATCATATAAAACACTAAGAAGCCTGTGAAGATCTGGCTGATATGCAGGAATCACAGGCAGATTAAACAGAAGAGGAAACAAAAAGGGTGTGTTTATCACAACACGTTGTGTTTTGGCACCTACTAACTGAATCATCACATGAGTACTGAAGGTCATTGCTTGAAATGGTGACTTAAAGAAGATGCTGGAACAAATTTTTACTTATGAAAGCTAAAAGCTGTAAATTATTATGAAATACAGTAAATCATACTTGTAGAATTTATACAAGGTTTAGAGTCTGTCAGTTTTTCTGCATCTGTACTGGTATAAGTCATACTTCTTTGAGCTGCAAATTTATGATACAAAAGGTAAATAGTTGATTCACACCTGGATTGAAGAAATGCATGTAAAATTAATATCCATAGGAAGAAATAATTTACTTACGTGATCAATTTACATTGTTCACTGCTGCATTTTCTAGAGATAAACTCAATTTTGTATACTATAACATAAATTCATAAGAATAAAAATTTTTTTTTTTTTTTTACCAGAACCAGACCCTCCAGTTCAGCCTCTAAGTATATTTGATTTATTTAGGCTATACTGCCCTATTTTTTCATGCTACAGATCTTAGGACAGAACTCTTTCCTAATTGTTTCCTTATAGTTTAACTGGTGACTACAGTATTAATAGACTTAATCTGTTTTAGCTAAAAATTAATTTTTTACCAATTTAATATAGATTAACAGAGTCTGTTACTGTAAAAATAGTGGTATGATGAAAATCAAACTCCTAGAAGGAAAACCAGGATTCTCTACCAATTTTAGTAATTTATATTCTGGGGTGTTTTTCCTTAGTAAAGCAGAATAGTATGCCAACCATTCTTGTTCAGAAAGAAAAAAAAAATGCAGTAAGACTTGAAAAGCCACAAGAAAGATAGAAACCAAGCCAGAAAGGACAGAAGACTGACAGAAAAAACAAAACAGAACTCTAGTAGCCTGAAAACAGAATGTGTGAATGAGGCTATGAAGTGAAAAACATAGCTGAGGCTGTAAGTACTGCAAAAAGTCTGCTGAAGTTAACTTTGCATAAAATATATAGCAAATACAAAACGGAAAAAATATAGCTGAGAAAAGAGTCATCTTAGAATCTGTTTAGTAAATTCTGGGACCGAGGAACTAAATTGAAAACAGCATTAAAGTGATGTGGAATATAAGAAATGTCATTGCAAAAACAATCCAGCTCTCCATCTACTCTACTATTCCATTTTTAGCAGTGACTCTCAGGGTCATAATGTGTTTTAAAGAAAGCTGGAAGAAGACATGTGCTAAGCAATTATAAAATCTACCCTGAGGATAAAGTTTCTTTCTTCAACCCATCAGTTAGAGGCTTGTTTATGCCTTGAGGCATGAGATTTAATATTCCCTCCAAATGCTTTTGTTTTATAAGCTTTATCTTTTCTTCATAAAAATGTTCACTTTAATTATTATTATTATTAGTAATGCTGCTGACCCTCTGGAAGCCAAGGGTGTCTACAACAATAAATTCCACCATATAGTTACTTATTTATGTGACAGAAATGTACTTGATGACTTTTAAGAGCATCTGGAATAAGTGTGTGCTTCCAAAGATTTACTGAGATCATCACTGACAAAAGAGAAAAGTGAGAGGAATTAAAAAGGCAAACAATATTTAAGGGAAGAAACAAAATGGAATGAAAATAGATAAAACAACAGCAGCTTCACCAGACAGTTGTCATTCATCTAGTCCTTGTGACTACCAAAAGTAAATGTGATAAACATTAAGTACAACCAGCTGTTACTTATAATTGTTTGGATTACATGTACCCAACCTTTTTAAGGGTCAGCAAAACTACCTATTCACCTAAGTCCATTTATGCATTCAGGTCTTTTAAAATGCCGAAGCATCTACAGTGAAAATACCGCAATAAAGAGCCATTTATGAAGATTTTTTTTTTGGTACTGCTTTGGGAAGCTATATGAAAGACAATTCAAAATAGACGCTGCAGTGCCAATAAGACACTAAGGATTAAATAAAGCCTCACACAGTCTCATTTTAAAAAAAAATTACAGTATGCAAGTATTTGTGTTTTCCTTTCAATACCTGAACTGTTAGGAGGTACTTGAGTTTTTGTAGTAGACAGGAAATGCTCATATTTTCTACTTGTAAAATGAACGATATGATTAACAGATAACATAAAAGTATTTGTGTAAAGAACAGAAACCTTAAGGTAAGTATCAAGTCTCACAGGAGTTCTGGAGAAAAAAACCAAAACAATGTAAGTCCAGGTAATTCTGTGGTGACCCACACCCATCTAATGTATTCTGAAATACCTATTGGTTGCAGAAAACCCTCCTAGCCAAAATCTTATACATCTATAAAAAGCAAAGTCAGAGAAAGAACAGACCAGAAGAGGATGACTGTTAAAGACAGATAGGAGGAAACAGTAATACAATGACAAATAAAGGTCTTGGCTGTGACATTTAACCATAGAGCTACAGAGTACGTAATGAAAAGCTATCTTGCTTCTGGTGATGCTTAGGGAGCAATTAGATAAAGGTAACCATCTTGAGTTCCTGATGCCAAAGAGCTCTGCTGCTGATGTCAGTCTTTTAAATAGCCTGTGTGGCCTCCAAGCTAATGACCTAAGAAGGAAAACTGCTATTTTGCCTTCTGCCTACTTTCTGCAGCACTGCCCATCCCCGCCTGCTCAGGGAGGAAGTCCTTCCTTTATTCTCAATACCCCATTCAAGATATAAATAGCTACCACAGGAGAGACTCAGAGAAAGCAGGGCTAAGGAAAAGTTAAAATATTAAGTCACTCTGCATCCTTCCCAGGTCCCACCTCATGCAGTATTTCAGAGTCAGAGATATTTGCAATTCTCTTTGCAATCCTTTATTTTTTCCTATGGCAAAATCAGGACTGCAAACTGTCTGGTAAGATCTTGTAGTTTAGGCTGTTGTGATATCTGAAGGACTTGCTGGTAAACTGATCCTTATTCCATTTTTAATTATCCTAGTAATAGACAGTACTGAAATGTGTATAATATGGGGGTTTTTGTGCCTATTTTTTAATTTTCTATTTTTCCCCTCTAATGGCTTGTGCAGACATGTTTTACTGATTACATGACAGCCAGGAGAATTTGCTATTTTCTTGGTTTGTATAAAATTTCAAAGAACTTCAAAAAGCAGGTAACTTTTCATTCCTTTAATTGTAGCACTCATTTAACTCTAATTATATTAACAGTTTCAATTATAATAGATGTAAATACCATGATCTAAGCCTTGTAATGGATAGAATTCTTGTTTTATCTCACATTTTTATACAGCATTGTGTTTCACTTTGTGAGGCAGATTTGTCAGAAAATATTTAACTATGTAAGCAGTGCAAGTGAACAAGACAGACTATATTCGAAGTCTGAGAGATGTCCAGCGATGAGCTTTTGCTTATCAACTTCAACTTCCATTTAAACAAGTTCATTTCTAATCTTGAGGCCTCTTTGGCACCTGCATCTAATTATACCTTTAAGACCCACTTGCAGTCAACCCTGTTCCCATAAAAATAGTGAGAATACATCAGTGCAATACAGAACTATGCAGGAGGAGGTCAGGACTTTTTCTTACCGCTGGTGCCAGCTTTTATCATCCTGCAATATGCGTCTCCTATTGTTTGTCTGCAAGTGACATATGTAGGTTTTCACACGTATCTGTGTTTCTTGATGCACCCGCATATAATCTTTTCCCCAGGTAGGTTGCCTATGTTTTTATTCTGATGCAACTGAGTAAAATTTCAGTTAAGCTTGCCCTGAAATGTCAGAGAAAGTTAGATGAACTGGGGAACTTTGAAGCACGTTTGTGCTTTCCATGTATTGCAGCCTCCTAGAACAGGTGTGGGAACCAATCTCTTGCTGACTGGATGTAGCTCATCTGGGCAATGTAATAATGCAGGGGTTTAGGATTGAAGAGGTATGGAATATTGTAAAGGAATCAAGTGTACTTGCAATGTAATTCTTACAAGCCTTTAAAAAGAATGCAGAATTTTTTACTTAGGCTATGTGCGCACACAAACATAGAATGGATGACAAGTATATTTTTAAGGTAATACATGGATTTGCAGGACTACAAAAATAAATGTGGTATAATTTGCTAGAGTGGATGAATGGGATTTCGACTGAGAAAATGTACAGGGCCTGTGGGCTGTGCAGTGGGCAGTGTCACTCAGGTGGTAAGTCAATGCAATCTTTGTTTTGCAAAATTATAACAGGACGCTTTGGTGTGTAGCCCATTTTCATATGTAAGAGCACTTTCTAGTCCCTTGCCCTTCTAGTCTCCTTGTCTGCTGCAGAGGCAACAATGCCCTTGTGGTCCTTCTCCTCAACAGAAGTGATGACAGCAATTGCAGTGCTTGTGTCAACTCTCTGAGAAAAAGACATTACTCTCACCCCACCCATGGTGTGGGTTTCACCACTTACACAATTACCAAGCATTTTTCTATGCTTTCCTAAAGAGAGAAAAAACAGTGCCTCAGGATTTTTTGGCTGCTCACACTCTCTGTTGAAGTGGTGCAACTTACACATTAACCCTTGATTGAAATCCATCTGTATCACAACAGTCAGGGATTTTGTCTCCAAAACAGCAGCCTGTTAACACTGTAAACTGTGAATGCTCTTAGGGATTAGTTTACTTACTAGTTTAATGAGAAGGGTGCTTTTGAGCTTCATTAAAACAGTTTCAAGTCAATTTTCAACAAATGCCAGAGATTTTTCAATAGTCATAAATATGGCACACAGTGGCAATAAAAAACATGCACATCTCTAGCAGCAGGACTCAGCCTTCCTTGAAATACTGATTTGGAGACTGTGAAAGAGATGTTGCGATTGCAGTAAAAATGGAATTTTGCTTGGGTTTAAGACTGTGTCAATAGTAATATAATCCACAATGTCTGTAAAGTGCTGTTTATGAGTCTACCATCAGCTGGCACTTTGCAGCATACCATTAGAGAGTGATATTTACTATAAGAAAATATTCTCAGGAAGCACAGTGAGCTGCAAAGTAAAATCAATGATAGCTCAGTTTCTTTAGATGAGTCCAGTTTTGAGATGCAGCTGTATCTGTTTTCACTGGAATTAGCTGTGGATAGGAAGCATTCACTGTACGTGGCTCTGCCTTAGGATATTGTACAACAAATTATAGTTGGGCTGGAATGCATGAGAATATTGGTACAATGCTTAAACAGATAATAACATTTGCAGATCTCTTGGGACTGTGGTTTAGGTGCTGTATTTGCACCTAAAATGCAGTTTTTCTTCTATGCAGTGATATTTGACCACTAGATGGGACTGTGCAACTTCATGCAATTGTATTAACAACAGTATTTGTGAGATTTTACTTGCAATTAATACTTTTCTTTCCCCCCCTGAAAGAAAGATTTGTCCCTGGCCTTTGAAGAGGGTTAAACCAGCAGAGCCTCTTGTAAACAAGAATCTCTGTAATGCTTGTGAGAACAAAAAATTAACAAATATTACGATCTATCCAAAGATCTATAAAAATCCAGCATGCATTAAAAACCAGTTTTAAAGTTGTAACAAATCATCATCTGTGGAGTCTAACACTGCAATCATCCTTCTTGACTCTGCACGACTACTACTACATATTTCTTCTTCATCATCTTTTTCCTTTGTATGCAATTATCTTGGCTGTTAAAAGCTGAGCCTGACTCTAAACTGTGCATTATATAAATTTCTTTCTAATCTTGAGCTCAGCCAGGGTTTTGTGATGCTTTATTCAGATTAAGATGCTATAAGGAGTAAAAGAAATGAAAACCAGTTATCCCTTTCCCAGCTAATTCATTGCATTCGTCTTTAGCTTTCCAGTGATTAGATTCATCTGGAGGCTGTAGCAGTAAAACACTTTCTACTTTGATGAAATCAGCAGGTTTTATTTCATTTTGAAACAAATGTATGGCAGATGGAAAACTGATCTTGGTTGGCTGTTGTGATTGTAGTGCTTTTTCCTTCCAAAATATTTTTGTTGGTTTGTTTTTTTTTCCTTTTATTTTTTTGTTTTGTTTTGTTTTGTTTTTCCCCCTTAATTTTGCTTTTTCTCCATCTTAGAATCCTGGTTCTTTTCATTTGATGTCTAAAGAGGTTGACTTTCATCAGCATAGAATAATACACTTAAATCCCAAGGCTATTTTAATCTGGAATTTTCAGGAAAGGTCTTGACAATGTGGTAGGGGTTGTTGCTGAATTTATTTTTGTTTTTTATTGGAAATGTGACTTTCAAACTCTGTGACTGCCTTTTAAAAAACTAAATGAAAGGAAACAAAGTGAAACTTTATTTTTTGTTTGTGTGTCTGGAATATTTGATTAGAGCATTACAGATTTAGGGCCAACTCTAACGATTGTACTCACCCAGTCCTTTTTGTGGCAAATACTCTCTAATTTGCTAGTATATCCACAATGCATAGCTAACCTATCTTTCACCGTTTAAGCTCAGGCACTGAAAGCCATCTAATTTTTGGTTTATTGTACCCCACTGAGAATTTGTACTTTAAAATAACAAGCCAAAGGATAAATCCAGTATTATTCCATTTTACCTAGGCAGCGTAGAATAGCGATAATACCATTAACATTAACATTAACATCCAGCTGACATGCACATACATTGTAGAGCAGTGGTTCCTCATGGAAATGATATTTCAGTAGATGAGTCCACCATGTTACTCAGACACTCTCCAGAAGATGAATTCCCATGTTCCAGTAAATATCCTTTCCCTCTAGGGTCCAGACACATCTCAGAAATGCCTTATAGTTATTAACACAGAGAGCCAGAAACAGAGGAAGCAGAATGAGCAGGTTGTCTTTTACCAGTGCCAGGAAGACAATAATAATTAATAGGACAACATAATTAATATGGTTTCTATTTCTTACTGCTGTGTAAATGGTGTGTGCATGCCTATACACCATAGATATCTAGATAAAAATATGCATTCTGTTTATTTAATGACAAATTAAGTGTGGTTGCAATTTATTCATATATATTGGAACTAATTTAACTTTGTCTGATCCTCTAGTTTCATTGTGGGTGAGGAAATCTGACTGGCAGGGTTCTTAGACATTTTCAGAAATCTACAGGGATGTCTGACCCAGCAGAACATAAGACTCATTGTGTGTATGAAGAAAAAATGTAGGCTGTTCTGTGTGCATTATAGAGAGTGTGGATAAGTACATGCATATAGATGTGTGTATGTGTGTGTGTTTGTCCATTTCCATAAGTGCATATTGAAGGCTACTTCTCCTGTCACTGTCACAGAAAAGCATTTAGAAAAGCTCCTGGCATGTGAAAGATACCTTGAAAAACTGACAGAACTCTTCCAGCAGTAGCACCATATTTTTGGTCAACTCTGCATATCCTGCTTCATAATTGGCTTTGAAGGCTTTCTTTCCAGCTCTACCCCACAACATGGCATGCACCATGGAGAAGAAAAAATATACAGCAGCTGCAATTTCCCAAGCAGAGATGCCTGGCATTGCAACAAGTGCTATTTCCCATTTTCTTATCACTGACTAACAGTGGGAGGAAGAAGGTAATGTGTGTGTGCAAAGGGATGACTGCAGGGTGAGATTGTTTCACATCTGAACTTGAACTGGATCAGATCTACCTGAACGCTTAAGATCCAGGAAGCCAGACCAGTCTCAAGAATATTCTTCACTCTCCCTGAGCTTCATGAAGCAGGTATGTGGAAAAAAAAAGCCCCAAGCTTTCTCCCACCTCAAAACACTTGCCCTTTAAAGGAAAATTTTACAGTTATTTTCTTCAAACAATAGCTTAGAGTTTTGCAGTTCCTCCACAGAGAGAGATTATGATTGCTGCTCCTGTTGTTTACCTAAAGCAGAATGCAAGAACTGCTGCTGATTTAGAAATGAGAGACCTATTCTTCTTTATCCTTTATATTCCCAGGTGCCTGGCTGTTTTATTTAGCTTGGTTGCTAGAGAGAAAATTTTGTCTTTAGACAGACCTGCTTTTGCATTAGAATTCCTGATTTTCAGAAAATACATTATTACTGTTGCTTCTTAGAAATCACATATTTTTATGAGTAAAGCTGAAACATTATCTGCTTCCGTTTGTGTATACAAGCTTGAGGTTATATGACATTCTATGCAAATCTTTTTGAGGTTACTGAGTCAGACAAAAGCTGTATTTTGAGGAAACCCCCCAAATGGTCATGTGGAGGGTATTTTCCAGGATGAAGTTAGTAATTCTTCCTACTCATCAGGTTTATGCAGTGTCTAGAGGTCTAGCATGGACATTTGAGTAGCATTACCTGCAATATGCTGATGGCATCCAGCTTGTCTCCACTGAGCAGGTGTTTTAGCCCATCAGTAACAGGGGGTGTGATTGAGGGCTGCTCCAAACACCAGTACTAAAGTCTGAGGGGCCAACAGCTTAATGCAGTTTCTTTAAGGGAGGGCAGTATCTTACTCATTTTATCTTATGCAGAGCAAGCTGATGAAAAGTGATAGAGCAGTGGTTTGATATAGCAGTGGCTTAGTTGACAGTAACTGGGTGAACAGGGTTGGTTCTCCTGTGTAGTGGTTTACACTTTCAAACCTTCCCTAACTGTAAGTGTTAATATAAGGGTCTAGAGATGTGAATGCGGGCTTGGAGAAAGGAAGGAAGGATTTTAAGATTTGTTTGTATTTTAAGTAGATTAACCATGGATTTAATTAATTTTTATAATTTCAGAACCTATAACTCTATGAACCCTATCTGATGGTGTGGCTTTTATAGTGAAATACTTACCTGACTTTTGTTGCAGGTTAAGTGAAGCAAACATCAATGTGTTGTATTCTCTGAGGTGCGTAATGGTTATAAATTGGGTACTAGACTACTCACAGAGAGCCCAAAGCACTAACATGTTTCTTCCAAAGGGTAAAAGGGTACATCTTCCCATCAGCTGCCTGGGCCTGTTTGAAAGTTTGCAGTGAAAGGGAAGAAATGGTACCTGATAGCCTGTGTCAGGCAGTAACAACTTTTGGACTTGCAGGTCCTGAAGGATTTTATAAGATGTTATGTTTTGTAATAGTATCAGAGCTAAAAATATAAAACACTTTAAGAATGTATCAGTATGTGTGGTCTCACTGGAGACTAAGAAAACCAAAAGGCTTGAGGAATTGTTTAAGGATATCTCCCAGTGGACAGAGAAGCTCTAAATTGTGTGTAGTACAGAATCTGTAAAAAGTAAAGTTGAACAAGGATTTATTGCCCCCAAAACAGTTCTTTTGATCTTTATGCAGAGAAAAAAATCCCCAGACAAACCAACAAGAAAAAAGCCCCAAACAAACAAAAAAACCCCCAATCCCAAAACATGGATAGCTCTGAGAATAATCTACAGCAGAACTGTCAAACAATATGCATTCTTTGTGGCTCTAGGAAAAACAGATTTAAAAAATAAGCATTAGATAAGTGCCAACAAGAGGAGAAGACTGAGACTGATGTGGGGCTTTTTTGTTAGTTTTGGTGGGTTGAGTTTTTTTTAATTATTACTGTTATTGTTGTTATTATTGTTATTATTGTTAATATTGTTGTTATTGTGTTACCCTCAGGTTCGCAGCAGATTCCTTTAGGAATAAAAAACTTAGCACATGCTCTCATTTATATAATCATTCAGTGTGCATTTTAGGAGACACTGTTTTCTCCCACTGGTCATGTTAAGGCTTACCAAGAAAGTGCTAAAACGTTCAGATGTCTGAATCTGATGAAAGAATGGTAGAAAAGCATGACTCCAGACTCGGTGCAGCTGTGGAAGAGGTGGACATGATAAATTAAAGCATATTAAGGAAAAGGTTAAGTTGAAATGAAGATAACATACTTGGAAAATCCTGTGCAGCAAAATGAGCAAACAGGCCATATTAAACACACCAGGTCTGTATTTACAGCTGTCTGTAAGGAAGCTGTTGGTGCAGTCCTTTTCTCGTATGACAGCCCTGGAGATGTGTGGCTTATGCATCGCTGTCAGTAAGGAAAATTGGATAGAAAAATGTCTTTGGCCTTAGTCTCTGAGAATTAAAATAGTTTGATTTTTTTTTTTTTTTCCCCAGAAGGTCACTATTAGCTGAAACTGAGTCTAAGCCACATGCTGCATTGCCAAAAGGTGCCTGGCAAAAAGGCTCTAGTGAAGAGGAACATCATTTTCAGCAGCAAATGTATGCTTTTCCAGAAAACAGGATCTGAGGAAAAATTGGGTAGTTTGAAATAAATATTCTCAGGCTGCTTGACAAAAGTGGGTGGGTAGCACTCCAGAGGTTTTATAGGTTTTATACGTTTTATACCTGCCTGTCTGATACAAAGCAGGCAAAGAGACTTGCCCTGCAAAGGCAAAATAAGGGGTCATTCTAGGACCATGATATCCTATAGGTGGTAAAACAAGACTATTGTCCTGAGGCAATTAAGTATTTTAGTAAAGAGGATTTTGTTGAAAGATACCTGAAAAGCTGCAGAAGAATATCATAACAGGGAAAAAAGAAGGTGATGCAGAGCTGGAATACATCCTAAAAAAATTTATTTTATAAACCAAGAAAACTGATACAAAAGAATTCGTGTTTTCTTCCATGCTTCAATAATAGGGCATAGTTAAAATAGTTTAAGAACAACAGTTCTTGTAAACAGCTCCAGAAAAGTGGCTGCTGAAGTAATGCATGCACAGACATTTGCACTTAGAAAAAAATTATTAAACATCCCTCTCTGCCTTGCATTCATTTTGGGCTGCTGTTCTCTCTTCCTTGTTAGAAATACGTACTTGTAGATAAATCTGGGCTGTGCAAATCAAATGCATCTTCATCAGAGATTAACTATATATATAATAGTTCCCAGTGGATTTTAGGAGATATGAGATGAGCCATTTCCTATCTGACCTTTTAAGAAAACTGTTCAACTCATTCTCTAATGTTTTCCTTGGCACCATCAAATTATAGAACAACAGAAAAGGGGCATGTGTTGTTACTTGTTGGCAATTTTACCAATCTAAAACTGCAAAGTAGAACACCTTCCCCTGTTAAAAAGTGATATCACAGCACTTAAGGATCTGCAGTTAAATGTGCAGATAAAGCAGATATGGAGATATGGAAGCTGCTGAAGCAACCTCTCATGGTAACAGCTTGTCAATCCAGATATAAATGTACTACTGAATTCCCTGCTTCTTAGCAGAACTTCTGTGGAAGAACCAGATTAATCAAGTAAAGAGGGCCTTCTTTTTCCCCCTTAAATAAAATGGGAGCCTGAGAGATGAGTTTTTGGTATCTCACAAGCCTTTTGGGATGACTCCCATGGTTAGTAATCCTGAAAGATAGTCTGGCATCCTCAAAAGAGTAGCAAGAAGGTGGACTATTAGCCATGTTTGGGACAAAAATAGGTACTCACCAAACCTTCTCTAAAGGTTTGTTTTCTTATAGCCCCTAAACCAATATAAGGTTTTATTTTTGGAAACATTAAGTTTCAGGATTTCTTCCTGCTTTTTCCAAAACAACAGACTCAGGCTGATAAACTGTTATATGAGCTCTTGCAACTCTCTCCATAGAGGAGCTGGATAACAGCTGGAAGACAAGGGGTACTCTATTTTGGGATTGCCAGGCTGCAGGGAGCATCCCTGAGGAAGTCTTGAAAAATGGTGTACTGTCAAACATTGTGAGCCTGCCTGTGGCTGTCATGTCTTGGTAATGGTGGATCGCTGAACCAGGGGGAAGGCAGTTCCCTCCTCTGGTGAGAGTGTGCACAGAACACCTGCAGCTCACACATTTCTCTCTAGAAACCCTTTGCAGCAAGACAATTTTGCACTGAATGCCCAAACCATCCTGAAAGAGGCTTTGCATAGGGTGATTGACGTACAGAAGTGAAGCTGGAAGGTGGAGGAAGACAATAAATATAAAGGGATGTAATGGGCATAGACTACAGGCTTCTACCTTATGCATCCCAAAGTCACAGGTAGACTGTCCTGGGACAATCCAAAATTACTTTCTGTGTGTTTTTCCACATGTTTACAGCTGGGGCTACACAGTCCTGTGGGAGCACAGAGACCAAGATGGTCAGACTGTTCTGGTTGATGTCTCAGACACATGGACGTGTGGCTAGGGAGAAGAGTAGCCACAACCATGTGGCTGCAGAGAGGTGGCACATATTCATGGTTCTGGCAAGTGAAGTTGGCTGGACCTCATTGCACCGAAGTCTGGCCAGGTTGCTGATTTCCAGATGAAAATCTCATTTTATGGCTGAGAAAGCTGGACTTGGGATCTAAGCAGAGGCGAACGTTGTCTGCAGACTCCAAAGAGCTTGGTGGTTCTATAAGTGCAGCTGTGTGGCTCCACCCTTGTCACCTTCTGGTTCTAGGTGAGAGGCAGAATGTTGCTGCACTCATTTTATGCTATTCTGGCCCAGTAGGGCATGGATAGTGACACTGGTGTGTGTAGCCATACAGGGCTGTCTGGTGCAGTATGTCTTGAAAGATAGAAATGGTTCCTAGTGCAGGGAGTGATCAAAGTGCCAGGAGCAGTCCTCTATAGCATAATTTAAAGGACTAAGTGCTAACTAATATTCATGCTAGGGCAAACCAGGATGCACTGAAGGAGCTCACTGAAGATGAGAGATTTGGCAGTACAGACAGGGTTAGTCTAACAAAGCAGTACATATGCAAGCTGTAGTAGAGCTACAAGGTGAAAAGAGAACTGGTGTGCTGAAAGATGCCAGAACCCTGAGTGTTAAAAATAAAAAACCCCCAAAACTGCTTAAAAACCTGAAAGTTTGAAGTGAGTGGCTGCAGTTCCAAAGTATTAAACAAAAAAATTACACTTACTGCCTAGAACTGCTTAGTTTTGTTTTTTTATTTTCTAAGAAGGTAGGTGAGGTTTATGTTGATTTGATTTATCCTTAGTGCAGTCCAAAGCACAGTAATTCACTTCACCAGCAAGTGAAGCACATTTGTGTTATGAAAAGCCATGCAAAGTTGAAATGATTAATTTGAAAATACTAACAGAATAGTGTCCAACTTCATGATTATTTAAAAAAATTAAAAATATTAATTTGGATAATTCCCTGAAAATTCTTTCATCTTGTTCAGTTCTGGATATTTTGATGAAAAAAAATGAACCAAATGTTGAAACTTGCCTGTACATTTATAGAATCATAGAACCACTTAGGAGGGAAAAGACCTCTAAGATCACTGAGTCCAACCACAGTCCTTACACAGCCAAATCCACCATTAAACCACATCCCCAGGAGCCACATCTCCGCATCCAGGGATGGTGACCCAACCGCTTCCCTGGGCAGCCTGTTTCAATGGTTGGTAACACTTTCAGTGAAGACTGTTTTCTTAATATGTGATCTAAATCTCCCTGGTGCAACTTGAGGCCATTTCCTCTTGTCTTATTGCTTGTTACTTGGAGAAGAGACCAGCACCTACCTCACTCTAATCTCCTTTCAGGCAGTTGTAGAGACTGATAAATTCCCCTGAGCCTCCTTTTCTCCAGGCTAAACAAGCCCAGCTCCCTCAGCTGCTCCTCATCAGACTTGTGCTCCAGACCTTTCCCCAGATACGTTGCCCTTCTCTGGACACAAATCAACCCCTCACTGTGTTTCCTCTAGTGAGGGGCCTAGAATTGGACACAAGATTTGAGGTGTGGCCTCACCAGTGCCAAACAAATGGGGACAGTCACTGCCCTGGTCCTGCTGGCCACATTATTGCTGATCCAGGCCAGGATGCCATTGGCCTTCTTGGCCACCTGGGCACAGCCTGGCTCATGTTCAGCTACTGTCACCAGCACCCCCAGGTCCTTTTCCACTGGGAATCTTTCCAGCTTCCCCCAGCCTGTAGCACTGCAGGCGGCTGTTGTGACCCAAGCACAGAATCTGTCACTTCACCTTTTGAACCTCTTGCAGTTGGCCTCAGCTCATCAATCCAGCCTGTACAGATTCCTCTCTAAAGCCTTCCTACCCTCCAGTAGACCAACACTCCCAGCTTGGTGTTGCCTGCAAACTGGCTGAGAGTGCACTCAATCCACTCGACCAGTTCATTGATAAAGTTATTGAACAGGACTGTCTCCAGTAGGGAGCCCTGGGGAGCAACACTAGTGACTGACCATCATCTGAATTACACTCCATTTACCACATCATCTTTTGATTATAGGATTAATTTAAAATTAAAATTTAAATTGATTAATAACTTGCCACATCTGTGAAAGTTTTGTGTTAAAACTCATGTGCAGCCAAGACTTAACAGGGGACCCAGGCAGTCTTGTATCATGGACAATGTGTTCCAAGGGTATATACAAAAAAAGAAATGATGATGAAAAGAAAAAGGGATTATTTATTTGTTATGCTTTGGTCATCTTGCTTGCTGTAGACAAGTGATATTTATTTTGCTCTGACCTAAAGCAACTTCTTTGGTAATCAACACTGAGAAAAGAGCATAAGGCAAACCGTGAGCACAGGATTCATGTGGTAGCACAGATGCCATTCCCAGCAGGTTTTCAGTGAGTGAAAATTCTACTCATCTTTTATATCCAAGAGCAATCTTCTCTTGCTTTGCCACTCAGATATTTGCTCTCACAGTGTCTTACATAGGAAAATAGTGACTGTGATGGTTAAGAATTGTAATCACCAATTCTCTGCATCAGCAAATTTCCTTCTTTTAGAAGAGGCTTATGCATTTTCTATTCAATACTGAAACTGTAATAATTTCTTCTAAAGAAGTAATTTATCACTGAGAAAAATACTATCTTATTTTTTTAGTGTTTTATGTGTGTTCTTAATCAAAGTTCAGCTCTTAGATTACATGAAAACACTAATACTTAACCCCATGCTTAGCAATGAAGGTAAAATAACACCTAAAACCTGATTTTTTGAATTCTCACGGGTTCGTTTTTTTTGGGAAGGGTTTCAAATAGAATAAGATAATTCATTTCTGAAATCAAGAATTTTTCTTTAATGGCTTGATTATAGCCTATGAAGACTCCTGGGATAGAATTCTAACATAACTAGGTTTGTCCTTAATGTATTCAAACCTCATCAATTTTGCTCAAATGGTATTCAAGCATGAATGTTAACTAGTAGAACTGTAGTCTTTGGATCTTTGCAATTGCTGTGGAATCATGGTGGAATAAGGAAGACAAGATTCTCATGTGGTTCTGACTGCATTGTTCAGCAGGGACATTGTGCAAATCACTTGATTTAATAGAGACTGATTCTGAGCTAAGTGAAAACAAGAGAAAGTCTTCCAATGAACCTTTTCAGAATATAGTTTAAGGGAGGGTAGTTTACTTGCTATGATACTGATTTTTCATTAACAGTGTTGTCTCCTCCCTGTCACAGAGCAAAATGGCACAGAATTTCAGGAAGAAACAGGAGGTGCATGTATTCATGGCAAGTAGCCTAGCTTTATGCATTTTATCATCAAAGAAGGAACTGTCTCAAGATCAGTCCAGAGAATTGAGCCAGCCAGTGCATGGGCTGTTCTCCACAGCTTCTGTTCTGATGCATATTTTCATATTCACAAGGCTTGTTATGTATTTGGAGAAACTTAAAACATGTAACTGCACTTAGTTCCTTGTACTGTTGTGTGATTTGGGGGGGGAAGGGGAGGGGGGGCTCTGTAAATGATCAGTAGGAAGACCTTCTCAATAGTTTGAGCTAGAAGAGTCCCAAGTTCCAATACATCCTCTCTATTCTGACATTCTTTTGCTCTTTTGGGTTGTTGATCTTTTTGACTTACTTTTTTCATTGTTGATAAGCTGCTCATAACCTGTCAGTCTTTTTGTTAGACTTCCCCCCTTCTTTTTCAACAGCTTGACCTTATAGAGGTTTTAGTTCCAGACACTTTTACAACAGCTGAGTTCAAAGAATGCTACTCTGCATCCCTGCTGCTCTCCCGAGGCACATATTTTAGTGTGTAAGTCGGCTTGCAGCTTCACTTCCCTTTGTGGTGTGTTGTGGAGGGTGCCAGGTCTGAGGTGCTTTAAGGCTCAGAGACTTGCTTGTTCCTAGGAAAAGAAGTATGTTTGATCAAGAAGATTGATTACTGAGCTACTTATATTTGAGTTTAAATTATACCATGCAAGGATAGGTTAAGATACAGGCAACTTGCTTTCCCTGCAGCAGATTAACATCTCAGTCTAAATCTTCATTTGCTGCTAGTTAATGACTAGAAACCAATGCACTGATTGTGTTAACACCATGGTGTAAAAACCTCCCCTTTTCCCTTGTATTGTAATCTCTACAGTCTAAACAATTTCTTAACTTGGCTGATATATAATTAGGCAGAGCAGCTTGAGCCATGATTTTTTAGAAAAAGTTCAGGAAAAAAAGAAAACTCTACAGAATATGACATAACTTCTTTTTTTTACATTATGTCTTATTGACAACATAATGGAAATAAAATGATATTGGGGATTATAACATTAAGAGTTCAGAACACACACACACACAAAAAGGCCCAACCCCAAATATACAAAGGAGAATTCTTTAAGAAAAGATTGAAGAGAGAGTGAAGGAGAGGTCAAGTCTCAACATATGGACAAACAAAGAGACCTGTGTGTAAAAAGGGCAGGAAATCAGAAGATTGTTATGTGCCATTTGTTGGGCAGTAGGTTTTTATCTTGAATGTGTAATAATTTGAAATCAGTGATAATGAGACTAACATAGAGGCACATCTGAAATTACACTCTACCACTGTGCCTTGGGTATAACTTCAGACTTTTCAATCTTAAAATGCCATGGGCTAAATCGTAGTCTATTATGCTTGTGTACCTCTAGCAAAAGCACTTGAATTCAATGAAATTACAGTAGTTTCTAATGAAAGAAATAAAACCTTCTGGCTTGATATCAACATTATAAAAGAGAAATAAAACAAGTGACAATTCAGAGTACAAGAAGGCACTGCAAGTGAAATCCTAAAGCATAGTTTCGTATTACCAAAGTGGTTCTATAAATACTGTTTTGATTGTCATTAAATGAGAAAGAAAATGTACCTGAGAATATAATTCTATTTTGGTTAAACACAAATCTGTGACCTTGCTGCATTATTCACTCTTTGAAATTGAGGAATTCAGAAGTATTACATTATATATATGCCCCTTTTTTAATTTTTTATTGGTACTTTTCTCCCAATGTTTTCTAAAGTCAACACAGCGAACAAAACCATTAGTTATTAATGATCATTTTTATTGCATATTTGTGCCATAACTGAAAACTGTTAGAGGTGTCATTTGAAGAATTGTTGTTGTTTACTGTGTTTTTCTTCAAATTTGCTAGAGGTCCTTATTCAAAGAGGGGAAAAAATGTTACTAAGAGTTAAGTTGAACTATGACAGAAAAGGGAGGCAAATACAAAATAGGGTATGAAAACTGTGCCAGATAAACTCACCACTCGCTGCTTGTAATGTTAGAAGTAGTTGCTATGAAAGTGATATTGCAGTGCAAACAGTGTCAGAACCTTTTTTTTTTAAAACAAAACACTGTACATAGTTTGTTTCTTAGAGCAACATAATCCAGAATTATTTTTTAGAGACTTAAAAAGTATGTCAAAAATTCCCATCCTTCAGGACTTCAGCTAGTGTTAGAAAAAGAATGAATATTATGATTGTCAGTATGATTGTTGATACCTTCCATTGGAATTGGGAAGAAAATGCATACTTTTCTAAACTCTTGAAAAAGTACTGCTCCTTAATGATAAAGCAAAAGACACTGTTGCTGTCCACATTTTTTTTTTTTGCAATCTGAACTTTATTAAAAATGAACAACTACCAAAAAAATAAAACAGAAGCCCAGCACACATTGCATATTGTATTTTCATCATTTTACTATTTGAGAAATAAGTTCAGGAATGGATTCATATTTCTTATACTTAATAAAGTAACTGTCAGAAACTTTGAAAATTTAAACAACATTTGGCATTTCACCCTTTATTTGAGTAAGGGCTGACATTAGCTTTGGATTGCTGATTTTTTCACATAGCTAAAGCTTTTCTTTTGAGATGTAAATTTCTTTGCAGCTTTACTTAACTGTGAAATTTCCTTGACAATCTTGAGCTCTCTCCTGTCTTTCAGAGCAGTCACATGAAAATGGATAAAAACTATGACCACTGGAAGAATGCAGCAAATAGCAGTGAAACATCAGGCAAGACTTGTATTAGAGTACAAACAATACCATGTCATCATTCTGGATGTAAAGTATTCTCTACTGCCAGTAGAGTCTAGTAAAGGTAGAGAACTATGAGGAGTTCACCAAATTTGGACCACTAATGGTGCCCTCTCTCAGCAACTATATTATGAAAGCAATTGCATTTAAATTGCTTTTCAAATGTATTGAATTAGTGTAAGTAATACTGACAAACTGATGGCTCTTTATTAGGTTAACACACATTCAATATAAAAATATTTGAGTTAACATCTGTTTTTGAGATTTAAGTTGCACTAGGTGGTTTTACTGATGTTCCTCAGAAATGCCAAACTTAATTCCTAAGGGCTAAATTCGAAGGAGACAACCTTTCTTCAAATAGCTAACATCCTCTTTAGACAGTTCTTGTATTCACAGCATCATATGAAATATTAAGTGCATACTTCAAAAAGTTTAGTAAACTAATGAAGATTAAATATGTAATTTATCTCATAATTTAGTAAGAGGCATATTTGACTTGCTTCCTTACATCTTTAAAACTGAGAAATCGAAGTATGTGGTTGATTTCTTTCTGGACTCAGTCTTGAAAATATTGGAATAACTATAATGTTGTTAATTTCAGTTATTCTATGATTTTACTGAAAGCTATGTGAAAGCTACTTCAAAATTTCCAGAGCAGTATTCTGGTTTGGATAACTTGGAAAAAGTGGCATAGATTAACTTAATGTTTAATAATTTTATGAGGACTTAGTTAACTTGAACTTTCATGGAGCCTCTATGCAGCTGTGCAAAACAGCTACTACTAACAGGCCACCAAAATTGCTTTAGGTGTTTTTCCAGTAATTAAAAACAGATGGTCAATAACAATTTCCACAGTGTTACAAAATTAGTAGCTACTAGTTGTGTAATCAAACACTGATTTACTTGTTTATAAAATGTTTTTGTGATTGGATAAGGACAAAAATGATTAGGGGAAAATACTGATCTTGGTAATATAATATTATTCAATTGAAGACAGTAGCTACTCTGGATTTACAGGAGGATAGAAGATAATATTTAAACCACAATTTGTTGATAACATTTAAACCACAACTTTTGATTTTGATTTTTAAAAAGAATGAAGGTCTCAGTCCAGAAGCTTCAGAAATATTCTCCACCATCATTTACATTCATAATCAATCTCTTCTGTATACAGTTTCTTCTGATTCCTCCTCCCACCCACTTTACTAACAGTCTAACTTACATTGTTGAAGGGGAAACGTTGCAGATTTGCATACATCTAGCTGTGCTTCTCAATTGGATCAGTACACCCTGGCTGAATCATTTTAGAGCTTTTGACATCATTGGCATCCTCAGATACTACAGTGAGATAGGTTGTATGTGTTCCACATCCCTGAAGAAGTGACAAATTAAGGGAGATTTCTGCAGCAATATTTAGTTCTGAAGAATTTAATATTTAATATCTTGTGTTTGTCACAGAATCTCTGCATTCTCAGATTAGTGTAAAGTTGTTCAATGGAGAGTTATAGGCGTGTAAGTAAAGATTTCAAATTCTTAAACCGTCCTTAAGGAATGCTTAAATAAAGCATGTATATTTAAATAATATGTTTTAAAAAAAAAATTTATCAACTGTAAATGCTTCCTTTTACACAGTTAGACTCTGTATTTTTATGTTCCAAAAGCTAATGGCTATACTTTTTCATTTGAACAAAAGATTTTGCTTTGTGCCTAGAAGCTCAGAAGGTAGCAAAAACAGAATTTGGGAGACAAGAGAGGTTATAAATCTTCAAGTGCTTGATAGGCAGGTCGATGTGGAGAGAAACCTTGAGTTCTATTTAATGTTGTGATTTCTATAGGAGAGGTTAAAAGGCCCTGCAAGTAACATTCTCTGCTGAATGCATCTTTTCTTGATCCTGGCACAATTCAGTGAAAATTTAGTCAGATTTTCATCTGGTGTAGCCCTCTGCTCGAAACACTTGTCTGGGTATTACAGACCCGAAACACCTAAAATCATTAAGGAATTTAGTAATTAGAAGGTTGTGGCTTTAATTATTCATTTCCTAAGCAGCATATAGAACTAGACGTATGTCTGTTTTTTTGTGGTTTTGTCTGTATTGCTTTCTTGTGTGGGGATAGCCTTCCAGGGGCAATCCCAGAAGCCAGTCTGTGAAGATGAATTGGTAGCTGCAATTTGTTTAGCTGTTAGTATGCAAAGCTGCGAGCTGTATTTCCAAAGCAGGTGGGGCATATGTAGGGAGGTGGGGCATCCCAGTAAGGTTCTGAAATCCAGGGTAATTGTAACTTTCTTCATTTCTTCCTCCAGGAAGATTCTGGGAAAAGGGTGAAAAGGAGAATTGAATTGTCTTGGTCTCCATTTTGAGTTTATATCAGTACCTGCAAATGAAAATGAGACTAAATGGTAATGTAAGGAGATGTCACACCTTCCTTTTTTTCTTAAATTTTATTTTCATTTAATATTTAAAACTGGTTTTGGCTGAATGTGGAGTATCAGTTGAGTCTGACACAAAATATCCATCTTTAGGTGCCCTGGATAACTTTACAGTCTTAGTAAAGCTTCAGTATCTAATGGCATTCAATCCATCAAAAGGATGGAGTGGTGTTAATGGCAATCATGATAATTACATCCAAGGGGTTAAAATCTGTTTCAGTGATGCTTTCTGGTTAATGGAATTGATCTTGACCCTTCTTTTGCATATATCCCTGCGCAGACTTGTATATAACGTCAATGCTGTTCTCAGCATGCGTTTTGGTTAATTCTCCAGCAGAACATACACCCCTGCTGATACACTTGATGCAGCACAGGTAAAGATAGGCAGTTCTAATACAATAAACTGTGGTAAGACAAACATAAATCACTTCTATGTTTGTGTGCATAAACATCTGCCTTCTTTTTTCCAGTAAAATCTCTGAATCAGAACCCAAACCCACATAAATCTGCATCCCTCTGTGGAAGACACACCTGATTTACAGTTTGTCCTTATTGGATAATACATCATTTTGTCTATCACCTACATGATTTTCTGTAGAATACCAAAGGCACCTTATACTATAGAAAAAATACAACTTCTGTGTTGTACTCAACAGCTGGGCGTGTGCTGTATGCAAGTTCCTATGGAGTATTTTGTTCATTTCCATGGGTGTAAAATAGTTGTGTACAAAAAATGGGGATTTTCTTCTGGGCATGATTGTTACCAGAATGTTTTTTTAAAGATAAAACTCAAAGGGTCATCTCATAGGCTTTATCGTCTAAGATACTGGCTTATTTTTTCTTTCATACCGTGTGTCTGGTTCATGCCGCATTTACTTAAGTACAGCTAAACAACGGTTGTTAAATATATCATGCTGCAGGTGGAAAGGTAAAACAGTAAAGTGGTGCCTTATGAAACTAATAGAGCAAGGTAAGGCTTATCTGTACATTGTGCACTACTAGAACTAATAAAATGAGAAATATTTATAGTGACATTTTTCCTAGAATGGTTCACTGTTGTATCTTTCATTTCATTTTAAGCTGATGGAGGTAAATTAAAAGGGAAAAAAGTTTGTTTCAGTCATGCTAGGATAGAGGCCTAGATTTATTTGGATCCTCCAAGTACTCTGTACTAGTTCTTTAGTACAAAAAATGTTGTCTGTGATTGATGTGCCAGGGTTTAAAGTGATAGTTATAGAAAATATGTTGATAGGCCAATTAATATATTTTTTTATTCTGGAGACAGAATTGGAAGGACAATAAGAAGTGGCAGAGATTTAGAATTATTTTAATATTTCTTTCCATAACAAATATTTCCCTAAAATCTAGAAACCAAGGCAGTCTGTTTTCTTATAGATTTCTCTCGGATCAATTTGACATTGGAGTCTAGGAAGGTTAAAAGTCATCCTAAAGTCTTTCTCTGAGGACAGTTATTCAAAGGATCTTTCGCCTCCATTTTCATTGAAATTGTAGAACTGCAATTATTTTTGAGACTGTTTCACCTCTGTCAAGTTCTTCTTAAATGATTCAGTGTATATGAAAGTAATTGAAGGCATATTCAGACACTGACAGTGTCCCAGAGAAAATTATTGAATCAGCTTGGTGTCCATGGGAAAAAAGCTGGAGTAAACCAATGGATAATTTATGATAAAAGATCTGCACTGGAGCTTTAGAGGTAAGGAGGAGGCTCCCCACACCTGCAAGATGAATTTAGTGCATCAGATGTTCTTATTTGTGTAGTCACATTAGTTTGTATTTTAAATGTGCTGCAGTGTTTACCAATGGGGTTCAGTGTTACCATTTTCTTTCTTTCCTTGAGACTTGTTACTTTTCTTGTTAATTCTCTTGCTTTTCTAAGAATGAGAATTGCTGTTACTATCATTACCTGGTATCTAGAGGTTATCCATTTCCGACTGAGTTGATGAAGTAAATTTCTAGTTTCTGCTTGATAACAGGAGCAAGAATATCAGGAGATAGAAAGAAACATAACTGAATCATGTTCATTTTCTGAGGTGTCTCAGAAATGCTCTTCTGCAATGACCTTCAAAAAACCCTGAAAATGTTGCAAGATTTGCAAAAAATCTTCTCTCAATAAACATTTTACCTACCCCCTCGACTTAAAAGAAAATATTTTTATTGTTCTATTTTGTTGTTGTTGTGCAAAATGTGTCACTGTTTTTAGTGACAGCATTAAATAATATTCTACAAGAACCATTTTAGAGCATAAATGCTAATGTGCTACTGTCATGAGTCTGAATTATAGTGATCTTTCACTTCACTAATCTGTATGTTGTTAAAATGCTTTAGTATAACCAAGACATAAACAGTGCTGGAGCCACATTGATTTTAAATGAAGGGATGGTAACAATTCCTGCAGTTATGAGTTACTTTTCTGCATGGGAGTTTCTAGCTAGTGAGCTGGAAAAAGAATATTACAGGTGACAAATAATGAGCCTGAGAACCATTCATCCATCACTTTATTTTGCAATGATAATTTTCTAATAAGTGGGAGTCTGTAATGCCTCAGAACTCTTCCCCAAGTTCTTTGAGATATCCAATTAGTCAGTATAGTACTTTATTCAGACACAACAAATGTGAAGGTTTGTTTTGAATCTGTGGAATACAGTAATAATCTTATCCCTTAATTTTCTGAATTTTACTTCATTTCCTTTGCAGCTTCTACAGTCATGCTAAGAAAATAACAATGGTTGTCTAAACAGTCATTGTGATTATACATAATTCGAAAGCCAGTCAGAAAAGCAGTCCTTAGTAGCAGATAACATTGAAGTACAAAACTAAAACTAAGTCTAGAGACTTTTTGTGTTTAAATTCCAGAAGGAAGGAAAATAAAATAAATAGAATTGTCTGAAATATTTTAAGACCAAAATCTGAAAGAGCAGATTTTAATTTTTTTTTTTTTTTTTTTTTTTAGAAACTACTGTGTAGTTGTAGTGAAAAGAATTATAGCAGTCTATACCTTCTGTGTTGGAGGTGTTTTGAAGCTGGACTTGATGCCTACTGCTTCCTCTACCCATCTTTTCTTGTCCTCTGGCCAATGGAATATATGAAGGGAGGGTAGAAACCAGAATCCAGGCAACAAACAGTTGACTTTTACAGCCTAGTAAATAGGAATTTTGCCATGGTTAATTTAAGTAGATAATCTTTGTATTGACCCGACAGGATTTAGGCCTGAACTGACTTTAGCTTATTTTAACAATTTTCTAGAGTTGACTCTTGCTTATCTCTTTAACTCAACCTCATCCTACATATCTGACACACGTAAAGAGTAGATTAACAGCTCTAGCATACCAGGCAATGTGGTAGTCCAGCAAACAACAGCCCCTTGTACCGAGACAGTGGGGGTTTCTCCTGCAGCTTTCAAAATTAATCTGAAAACCAGCGGAGGGGGACATAAGGGAGAGGAAGTAGACTGTGATGAGAAAATATTTAGAAATAGATTCAAGTGAATCCAAGAGTGAGAAGGAAAAGAGCCCCATGGCCAGCAGTGTGCTGCTCCTGGTGGATAATCAGGAGTGTTGCTAACTCACAGTGACACCTCACAGGACAGCTCTGCCTGGAAAAGACCAGGAGTCACCAATCTCCTGACTTAGGAGCACATTGGAAAGGAGACTACAACGTGTGAGAAACTGAGTGGATAGTAAGTTTTCTCTCATGACAGTTTTAAGACCTTTTTTATTCTTATTAATAGATGATTGATCTTATTGAATCTAAATTAATGAGAACTATTGTACTTAGAATAATTTGGATGTTATCTGAGCTAACACTAAATTTTTGGTTCCACTTAAAAAGTGTGTTCTACTTTTACTAACAAGACTTAAAACATAACAAACACTTTTGGTACAGCCTTTGTGGAGCCAATGTTATCCTGGGCCATGCTGAAAGATATTTCTCTGTCTTCCCTTTTTTACGCTTCCAAGGTTTTGACCACTGGGCACAGCTGTGGGTGTACTGGGCTGAGAAGCAGTGTGTGGTGTAAGAGATCCCAAAGCTAGAGAGAGACTCTGGTGCTGCAGGGATGTGAGGTACAGTTCTTGTTGTCAGAGGAGCCTCCTGGTATGGACAGTGGGATTCAGAGACATGTAAGTTGCTCTAAAATATACAGAATGCTCATGAAAATACAGTGTTGGAGAGGGTTGCACTCTGTATCCTGGAATTACAGAAGACTTTGGGGTTACACAGTAGTGGAAGGCTGAGGAACAGGGATACATTGTTTTGCAGCCTTGGTTTGGGAAGATGCAAAAGGGGGACACAGGGAGGGCAGGAGAATGTAGTTTTTTGCTAAATAGGTTTTGGACTGTAGTTACTAGAGCCTTAAAGTTTGACTAGTGGAATGCCATAATTTTAGGTTTTTTCCACGTTGTTTTCTGGAAAAAAAAAATAAGAAGAAAAAAGTCACATTTATTTCTTTGCAAAACTGGGGAACCAGGAAGTTTTTAAGTGCTTGTACTCCACTTATTTTATCTTTAGTTTTGTGTAGGAATCTTGGACTGAGCACCATGTGCTTGTTTCTTGCTACTCCTTCTATGTGTAGCAGCCCTTTGCTTTTGCATTTTTTGCATCTCTCAAAGGAGAATCTTAAATTCACGGGTTTTGTTTGAGGAATTCCCTGATCTTTCAAACCCGCCAAGTCACATTTGTCAACACTCTCCACACCACCACATTTTCTCCTGGATGTCTTTCATTTTCAGTGATATAGTCAGCCCTAATTGGGTAATCAGTGCTCCACAGGTGCAAGGGGAGCAACATGTCCAACAGTCAGTATCACTTACCTCTTTAAAGCACATACAGCTCAATTATGTTCTGTAAAAGTGTTCAAAGGTTCATTTCTCAGGAGGATGAGCCCAAATCTTGACTGTATCCACCATGAAATCGGAATGTACTCAGATAGGTGTGTACTGCAAGCTGTACTTGGTTATCTGCCAAGAGCAAAATTTGATAGATGTGCCTAAGGTGCAGTAATCGCAATTGATCCTCTTAAGCTATGTAACTGTGAGCTGCTGGTAATCCATCTGTTTGGCTGTCTACATACATGTATTTTAAGTCTTTCTAGCAAGGGAGCATTTAACATATGTTGTTTTAGAGACCTAAAACCTCCACTGAAAGATTTTCAGATTTCCTGCCTAAGGGAGTGCCTCCATGTGCTACCATCGGAAACTGTCACACAACTGATCTTATGGATTCGTGGGAAGGAGCATTTCATGGTATGCTCTTTATAATAGGGTTTAATTTGAAGACTTCTCTTCAAATAGATCCGGATTGATCCACTATTACTATTCATCATCTTAAGACATGGAAAAGTTTGACATAATTTAATAAAGGGCTTAGAAAATTTATCTCTTCTCAACACCAAACTTCATTTAAGAACAGCTGTAGTGAAGCTGGATTGCTGTATTTTTTAAAAATTCTTGTCTGGTAGTGTTACATTTTGAACTGAGCTAGACCAGAATTATTTTTTGTTGTTGTTGGTTTTAAAAATTTTTTTTATTTTGTGTTATGAAAGGCATTTTTAACAGAGTCCTACATGAGACTTTCATTTCTTGGACCCGTAGGAAAGTGTAGAATTTTTTTTTCGCTCTGACTCACAAAACTCAAATAACATATTCCTCCGTGACAGATCACCCCAGAGGACACAGAGCAATATGCTTTCCTGATTTTGCATACATTTTTCTCTCCAGCAGCAGAATTTTCCTGAACAGAAAAGGCTCACATGAGCTCTTAAGACCCATTTTTAAAATTATGGTAAAGAGAAAAACCCACGAAATCCGAATTTGTGGACCTAAAATTCCTGATTTCAAGTGGAGTGAAGAAGGCAACTATTTTAAATCATGTCAGTAAGTAGTTCAATAATGTACTCTCACTGACAGTATATGTGAAATATGGGCCAGATCCTGTAAGCCTGTTGGATCGGCAAAAATAAATTCTAGTTTTCTCATTGTATTGATTGAAATCTAGATACTATGAAAGTAACAGAGTTTTGCATAAAGAAACTTATTCTGAGCAATTAACTGAATTTTGAGAAAAAACAAGGGAATTTACATATTTTCGACATTTCAGTTTTGAAAAATATTTTTCTGTCATTTTACTGTCAGTTTTGACCTGAGTTGAATAGACATTTGGATATCCAAAACTGCAGAGAAATTTTTGAACCTTAAATAGTTATATGAAATAATAACTATTATTTCTGCACTCCTGTAAGTTTTTTAGAACTATACTAAAGCTGTCTCTAGAAGCACCTTCCAGAATTAAGGATCCAATACAGAATTTCAGCAATGATTAAATCATAGGCTTCTGGACAGAAGTGTTTGTAATGGAAAAGCTGACACATTAACAATCAAAGTGTGCGTAGTCATAATGAACAATTTGATAATGGGTCTTCTAATGAGTTACAAACTTTTTTGTGCAGTAGAAGTGATGGTGATGGTATGACTAATTTATTTAACTTTTGTAATTTTAGATTAACACATACATTTCTTCAGCTGTTAAAATTCACTTACAATTGCTTCAGTTTTCTAAAATAAAGTGTGTTTCTATTCCAAGGGTATAATGGACCTTTTAATGGGGTATTGACTACTGTTTCTTGTCATCCATCTTCTGGTGGAAAGGTGATCATTACTTTTCACTGAATAATTCTCAGTTTTCTACACATTCACATAAAATCCCTTTTATAAGGAATTCATTCCATTTGTATTTGAAGATAGCTCCAGCAGCAGCTAGTGTTGAATTGTTATTTTCTGTATAGTATAAAATTACATTTTCAGGGATTCACAAGTATTAAGAACTGTTTTCTTGACTTGAGATTTATCAAACATATGCATGTCTTCAGATTTGAAATTTGGTGCCATCAACTCAACTGATAAGGAAAATCTTGTATACAATTGATTTAAAAAAATATGTTGTGGTGGAATGTTTCATTGAAATGAACTGTTGTTGAGAAACTCTTGAGAAAGAGTGAAGTTGAAACTATAATTCTTTATTTGGATTTCTACATTCTTCAAGTAAAAACCAAAGAGAGGAAGTTTCCAAGGATTTGGTTCTATCAAGCCCAATAAAAGAAGCAGAAAATGCAAGAAACATCCATTTCCCCACTTTTTCAGTGGGTCCTTGGGATAGTATCTGCTTTTATTAGAGGTCACAATCTCTTCCGTTTTCTGGATTATCCCGAAAATTTTGAAAAATTTACCTCCCTTAAATGCATATGTATGGTTGAATCGCCAATGGCTAAAGTCAAGCTGCACCTTAGAAAGTGATGCTTAGGAATGTGCTGTCGCTCTCTCTTGGGTTAAAATATTAATTATCTGGAATTGTACTATTATCCTGAATTCAAGTGCATAAAATCTGTGCTTGAATTATCAAAGAGAGACTGAGCAGAGAGACACAATTATTTTATAATATTTTTAGATCCTCATAAACATATTGATTTATACTGGAAGAGCATTGTCAGAAAACTGTAACAGTCCAGTTCATATTCTGCTTAAACTGCATTTTATCTTTCTGATGAGCAGCTTTCAACAGAGCTGTAGAAGAAAGGATGAGAATACAGAATAGAGTATTAAAGGTTTCAGTTATAGAGAGAATCCATTTCCTGTTCAGAAATTTTCCAGATTTCTAGACAGGTTGTAGAAACTGTAACCAAACCAAAGAAAACTCTTTGTCATGCAAGTTTAAAGTTATCTTTATCTATGATCCTCCACTAAAAAATATTCCCAGTTCCTGACCTCAGTTCCCATGGCAATCTGTGGCAACTCCAAGTTAAGAGTTAAAAGCTTTTTGTGCACAGTTTAAATGTGAGTGTTCAGCTATAAGATACTCTTTGTAGTGACTGGCCTTTATTTTGTTACAATTCTCACGTTCTGAGTTTTCTCTACAGCTACTGGTGTGAGAACTGGACAGATTACATAAAAAGTGAACTTACTAAATGGAAATATTCTTCTTCTTTTTCTTATCTGTCTAGGGATTGTCTGAAACTGTGGTGTAGTCTTCCAGCCTGCCTCTATGATAAGCTTTTAAAGATTATTTTTCTGCTTAATTAATTTTTCTCTTTCAAGTTAGAGAACAGTGAAAGGAGTCATGATGTTCTGCAAAAGATAGTTCCTTGTGTTTAATCAGCTATAATCAAGTAATTCTAGTCAATACTGAGAAACAGGCTTAACAGTGATTGCCATGTACTACTACCTGAGAAATATTGAAAAGATATTAAGATCTGTATTCAAATCTTACCATATTATTAGGCACTAATGTTGTCACTTTCTGATGGCCTCTTACTATGATCCTACATAATAAACACATGTATCATGTAAATATAAAATTAGGCGGCACATACATTTATGGATAGCAGGAACAAACAAAATTAGCCATGTGCTGAAGAGTTTTTCAAAGACATTCATTTAGAATCGAGTCGTTGATTTCTTGTAACAGGCCATTGTGCCTGCAAGTTTGTAATAACTGGGAAGATGAAATAGAAATTATCAAATGAATGAAATCCATATTTAGACACATTTTTTGTTAAAAGCCACATGGCTAAAAATGTGTCATTTGGCCTGCCCTACATAAATCAAAGCTATTGATATGTGTTTGATCTTTTATTCCCCTGTGAGCAAAAGCCACCAGGATAGCACTTTGAAATTCATAGCGTGCTCCTCTCTAAAGAGATCTTATTTTGGAAAATCTAATATGCCTCCTCCATATAAAATGATTTTCATAGCTAATTGCAAGACTCTCAATTGACCTCCTAAGACCAGTCAATCAGTGGGGTGGTGCCTTGGCCGCCTTCAGAGGTGGCAAGTTTCCCTAGCACTCAAGTGTTCTGCTATGGTAGTTTGAACTTTTTATCTTTAATCATACACTTGAAAAAAAGTGAGAGATTCTTGGGCATTAATTGTAAGCTGTGTGGTCTCATATACAAGGCATAAGGGAACTGAAAGGAGCAGCCTTTGGAAAGGAGCACAGCAAGAAAGGTAAAGGTTCTCTTACCTTATCTTGCAGGTCTGGGGAGAGATCCAAGCAGGAGAAAGTCCTGCAAAGCATGAACTATGTGGGGATGTCTGCTTACCCTGTGCATTATTCTGCTAAGATTTACAATTCTTATGCCAGCAGACTTTACCACTCTCCTAAGGAGCAAGTTACTCTAACTTGTTTTGCTGCATGTAGATACATCACCTGCATCCCAACATGACTCACCGCACAGAACTGTCTAAGCATGAGGGAGCTTCCAAAGAAATGTGAAAATAATTCAAGATTGTCCTTGTCTGCTCTTGGTATTTAGAAGTTTTTATTCAATTCCTCCAAAACTTGCTTTGTTTCTTGACTAACTTTTAAAAACAAATGGTGCAGTAGAACAGCAGTGGCATCACAAAAATTATTTAAAACCTTAGGGACTGAAGACAGAGGTTTGATTTTATGGAAATGACTGAAAATGCTCTGCAAATGTTTCATGGGCTACAATGCTACAATGCTTTTACTGTATAAACAGATTTTTGAATTCATCATATTTTCCATGAAATAAAGAAAATTATCATTCCATTTACATTCTAGCAGAGAGGAAAATATAGCAAGATTCAATAATGCTGTACATTTGCTCCCAACAAAAATAATGCAGTTGGCTCATTGGAATGTTATCAAAAATGATTATCACAGTTGTCATTTTTAATAGGAACAGTGTCCAGGTCTTTGATCTGTGACATGGCATAGAAAATATTATTGACTTACTCTGCTAGAAAAATTAATAATGCATGTTATGGCACAGCATGTAGTACTGCAGAAAGGAATTATTTTGAGAACCATTTTGGTCATCTGCTTAAGTAACTGTGCTTCATGTTTTGATGATCCACTTTTTCCTGTGGTTTTCTCCTGGGCATTGTGACCTGAAAGAGTTAAATTTTATTTTCTTTGTTGCTTGCATTTGTCTCTGTCTCTACTAACCTGATTTTATTCGTGCTGTCTCTGGATGGAGCACTCCTTTCTCCACCTCTGCTGCTTTCTACCTGCACCCACAGTGATACATGGAGACAGTAGACCAATTCTGCAGCACAGAGAGCAGAACTCCATGGTATACTTGGGGGAAGCACTTCATCTTATATCACATAAGTTCCAGACAAATCTACTTTTTAAAATATAGTTCACATTCCTGCCAGGACTGCAGAACAAAAAGATATTGGACTGTTTTATTTGTAGAAAACATGTTGAGTATCCAGAGAGGATGAGCCAGGAATTTCTTCTATTTTTTTATATATATATATATATGTGTGTGTGTGTGTATATGTGTGTGTGTATGTATATATGTATGTATGTATATATATAGATATATATGTATATATATCTATGTATATATATTCTCATAAAATTTTTTCTACTCCCTGTCTAGCATTTTTTCATCGTGGTATATTATTCTTCAAATATTGGGGAAGAACCATTCGCTATCGAGAGAGATAAGTTCCTTGAAGATGATTGCATGTTTTTAGCTTCCATGCTTGGCAAAAAAGAGTAGGAACAAAACCAATTCTGTACATCAGTTTATTTCCAAAGCCCCATGTACAGAGAGAAGTTTTAGCCTGAATCCTTCTTTGTTTCAGAGGAAAATGTTTATACCAGCAACATCTAGTCTGTTGTTCCTACTCCATTGGTTTGTCTGGAACTTTACACAGAAGGGCTTCTATGGGGCACAGAATTGTTTGGTTTACAGATAAAAATGTGTTTGAAATTAGAGAAAGTGCAGCATAAAGTGTGATCTGGGAACACCTTTACATTGATTTGTAAATAGTCTCATCTCAATAGACAATTGTCTCCTGTGTATCAGAGCTTTGAGGAACATAATTCGTACCAAATTTTGTGAGGTTCAGCTTGGGAAATCTGTCTGTTCCAGTAGACCACCTGGCTATGGAGTAAAGGTTTTTTAAAAGCCACTACTTCTCAAATTTGGTTTGTTGTGGTTATTCTTTTAAAATCATTGTGGTGAGATGATGAAAATATCCATGCAGTTTTATCAAAGAAATTATGTGTGCATTGTCAGTTCTGTGATGAGAGAAATAATGGTAAATCCAGGTCTAGAGAGATCAAACTGTACCAAGGTCAGACTTTTTACTAATTTCAAAACAAGGGGATCATCCAAGTAAGGTGTTGGGGCAGGCACAGTCAAAGCATTGGCATAATAGAGTAATCCCACAGAGTCCGTGGAATATTTGCAAAGCATTTTCTCAGTTATCTTCCATGAAAACCAGCCTCCCTTCAGATCCCTGAATACCAATATTTTTGTAACTCCTGTGTTAGCGCTGCTGCTCTAGTGCTCTCAAAATCTGTGTAGTACAGCTTCATGACTGACAAATGCAAAAGAAAGATGCCAGAGGCATATTTCTTGCTGCTGAAAGAAGAAATTTGTGTCCACGTTTGAACTGTCACCTGTGAGCTGTTAACGGGATATGGAAGAACCTGATATAGCTCTACTGCGTGTAGCCTTCTTTACGGTACTCAAGCAGATCAGCCAGGCACTTAACTTCTCACACAGACTCCCAGCTATTAGGGAAAACAACTATAAGTCAGTATATAAATAATTACATCAGTCAGAAATCACAATATATTAACATGATTTTCTAGTGTACCTAAGCCATTAAAAATCATCTAAAATAAGTATGAGAAGCTGTTAATTGGCCACAAACTTATTTAGATCCACAGTGCATAGAAACACTTTGTAACTTAGAGAAGAGCCAAAATGAATGGAGTTTCTCCTAGGCTTGTAGTTTTGTATATTTTGTGTTTTATATTTTTGGTACTGAGTGGAATACTGTGAACAGGTACAAATCCTACCTGCTTACTTCATTCTAAGTATCACTGAAGATTCGTTTTCTACCCAGTATCATCACACAACTAGAATAATTTAAGCTCCTAGCAAACCTTGAGGGATCAGTCTTGTAATTTGGCCTAGACTACATGGGTTGTAGGTCTCCTGTTTCCTGTAAAGAAGTAAAAGATGGAGTGCCAGGCATCAGAAAATGTGTCAGAGTGGTCAAAAAGAGAAATAATGTTTCAACACTGTGAGACAAAATTAAAGTGAGGTAGCTGTGCATCTAATGTTATTGAGCTCAGCAGCACTCAAAATTGATACTGCTGGTATTACATGAGTTAGAGTGAGGGAATGATGCTCTTTTTCTTTCTGTTGTTAGAAGGCATGATATTAAAGAATATAGAAAAGTGTGTGGTTTTAATACTGTATTTTATTGATGTTTCATACTGTAAAAAAAAGTCTGGTAACTAAAAAGACTTTGTAGAATCAGAAATGTAGCAAGCAGTCTTCCCTCATTCTTACTTTTATTTGTGTTCTATATATGTGGAGAGACTTCAGGCCTAGGCTAATGCATTACTCACTGAAGAATCTTTCCAAGAAATAAATTCAATAATGAAGTAGTTGGAAGCCCTGTATATTCACATTCGTAAATGGGAAAAGTATCAGCGAAGGCATGTTGTTATTGATTTTGTAATAAGCTGCACTAATTAACTAACTAATAGGCCAGCTGGAAGTCAAAATGGATTTTTTTTTTTTTCACACAGATTGAGAAAAGCAACATTGCCAGTGGAAGTACTGGAATTTTGTTTTATTTCAAAGGCATGAGCTAGGAAAATAAACGAGTCCAAAGCAATTGCGTAGTATGGTTTTCCAAAGAGGCAATAAATAAACTGAACCTCTACAAAGAAACTTTTCTCTGCAAAAAGGTATGTGTTTCTACCTGACTTGTTTAAATTAATTTTCTTTGCTGGGAGTGCCATCCATTATTTTGACATGTTTTATGGTGAGTAAATATCCTTGATTGCAGCTGCATACCAAAAGAAGGAGTTTCACCACTTTTCACAAAAAAACTATCTTCAGAAATGTCAGAGATCATTTAAATGTCATTGCTTGAGAAAGTAGTTCAAGAATGCTCCAAAATGAGTCTTTTTTGGAGATGTCAATTCTGGAAATAATAATAAAAATGATAATACTAAAGATGTATCTGTCTTGCCATATTGGAATCACTTTTATACAGGTTTTCTTGTATGCAAATAGGAAATATATTAGTCATGTGTTCAAAGCCAGAATGCCCCCATAAGTAAGAACATTTGAACATTACATACAGAGAGAAATTCACAGGTTACTTCATGAATAAGATTGATTAGACTGATTCCAGTTTGTCTGCTTTCTCATGGATAGAAAAATAAGACACAAAAATTGCTGGTAGTTTGATTATTTTTACTGAAATTTCTAGTGTAAAACTCTAGTACTCTAGAATTTTGCCTACCAAAATCTCCTATGCTGAAGTCCTGACAATATATGCTGAAAGTGATATAACTGATAATAAAGGAACAGGGGAAATGCCTTCTCTGGCAGAGGTTATTTGAATTTGTCCTTTCTGCTTTGTTCTTTCAAGTTCCCAGTTTCATGTTTCCTTCATTTTTCCCCAGGAGGTGTGAGTATGTGTGAGGAGGCTGCAGTGCTGTCCTTTATCATTTTTTGGAATACTTTTTCATTTTGCATATCACGACCGCTCTGTGTGGTCTTCATGTCCTGCAAGGGTGTGGAATGTTGTCATGCATTTCTGCTGCTTCATGTTCCTTGAGAGCAGATTTCTTCTTTATGAACTGTGTTGTAGGTTTTATTGATCCTAATATTTTATCTTCATTAATCTGGCTGGAAAATATTAGGAAAGAATGAAAGTGGCATTATAGGCAGACCAGTCCAACTTATGAGGTTTATAGTACGTGTATTTTTCAGAAAGTACTTTCAACTAATTTTTTCAGGGTTTTTTGGTTTGTTTGAGTCGGTTTTTTTTGTTTCTTTTGTTTGTTTTGGTTTTTTGTTTGTTGGGTTTTGTTTTTTGTAGGGTTTTATTTGTTTGCTTGTTTTGTTTTTTTTTTTTTTTTTTGTGATAGAAATCTCATAGTTCGAATCATGAATGTTCTTTTTCCATGGGAAAACTTTCATTATTACACTGCAGTTTTATTTGGTTGGGTTAAAAATTCTTTTATGATTCTGCTGACCAGACAATTGGTGTGCCTTCATCTTAGACATGTTTTTTTATTTAACACCACAGATGCGTCAATCACATTTTTTTTTCCAGTTTAGATGTGTGTTACTACTGTATTTTAATTTCACCCTGTGTATAAGCTCAAAACCACTCAGCAGTGCCTCTGAGTACTTAAAGCAAATAATCTAAGGATAAACTGAAAAACTATCAATTTATTGTAGAACAAGAGTATTGTGAATTGTCAAACTTGCAGTCTTTTAGTTAAGGATAAACTGGTTGTAATTGTTATATTGTTTTAAACTGTGATATCAGTTTTATTCTTCTGATAATAAGGATGCTAAAGATGCTAAGACTTTTTGAACTAGAGGTTGCACCAAATACCTGTTTGCATGATGTCCAATTCCCACAGCACCTGCATGCTTTACTCACATGACTCTAACAACAACCTCACCAATAATTAACCCCAGATATTTTTTAGCAGAAGGGTGAAATGAAACCTGGGATAAAAGGTTTAAAATCTGGGCAGTTCGGGTAGTTTCCTTGCCTGCTCTTCCTTTCACATGCAAAGTTTATAGTTGCTCCCATTCCGTGCTAGAGAGTAACAACAACAGTAAAAGTTGTGAATGTCTTTAGTCATTATTATTTCAGTATGTCAAATAAAGATTTACAGACCCTGCTGAGTGGTGATAGAATCAGAGATGGATCATTAATGCTCTTAATAATATATTACTTGTCATATTTGATTTTGAATGATCAGCCAGTTTTGGTCTATTTTTTTTGCTTTCCTGCTTATGTCAGCTCTGACATAGTTCGTCATTCTTATGTCACTTTTCATTTTGTTATTCAGCTCGGAAGTAATTTATAATTAAAAAATCCCCTGATATTGATTCACTGACTTACTGATCTGTTCACCAAATAGTTCAAATGAAGTCATTACCCTGTTGACCTCTGCATTTGCTATTTGCTTCGCTTTCATTTTACCAGTCTGGATACTACAGAGTTTTGTTTTTAAGAGGTGTGAAAAGAATTGGACTTGCAAATTGTAAGCATGCTGTGATTCTTTATGCTTTTCTAAGACTTCTCATTTAAGCATTTAAGATTTTTCTTCCCTCCAGGATAGCTGTGTTGGAAGAGACTGTTGGTTTTGTACAAGAGATACGGTATCAAAGCCCTCCTAGGGATTAGTACCACACTGACTTTTATGGGTGTTCAGTTCCTCTGTAGTAAAAATTTACATTTGCTTTTCATATTTGCAAGGTTTAAGAAGATGTTTTTCTTGTTTTTCTTGGTAGAAAGATAATGAGGGAAATAATTTATGTACTCCCTAACAAGGTAAAAAGACTTTTTGTTCCTAAAGAAACAAATTTGCTCCTTTGGTCTTAACTCATGTTTCTCCATCAGAAATGACTACAAGTCTGAGTTCTCAGTTTTGCCTGTTAGTCTTGGAAGAATAATATTTTTTCAAATGGAACTGCATGATGACCTGTAGTTTCTGAATAAGTCCCTTCAGAGCACCACAATTCACTAATTGCTCTGCAAATAATTGCAAATAATTGCAAATAGCCAAAATATAGATTTAAATCAGGTTTCCATGACTAAAATAAGGAACAAAAGGGTACATATTTCTTATGAAAGCGATTTTTAAAAATAAGTCTAATTCTTTGTAAAAAATAGAATAATTTTTAAAACCAATGTGCTTAATTGGGACTTTTGCTTGCTTGCTAATATTTTTGAGAGGTGAACATTGTGCTTTTTCTCTTCTATTTTTTTGGAAGTTATCTCATCTTCACCATCTATGAGAAAAATTACAAATAGGAAATCGCAAAAAAAAACCTCTCCATCTGCATAGATACCAGATACTATCTAAACTTTCATTACTTCTTTTTGTCCATTTCATAAGGGAAAAAAAAGGATTTGACAAAACCCTCCATCATATTTGTGGCAGTGCCTGGACTTAGACACACGGTGTTATTGTGTATCTGAAAATGCTGGTACATCTACAAATGCTGGAGAGAACCAGAAAAGATGAATGTAAAATTTTGAGGATGTTAGAGCATCCTGTTTTGCTTCTCTGGCTGTTCCAGCAGGAATTTTGATATCAGGTAATTATCAAGAAGCTTATATATGGTTTTTACCCCAGTATTAATGCACCCCTGGGACAGTTGGATGTAACATGATCATCTGTAAGGAGATAATAATTGTAATACTTTTCCTCACTACAGTAAAGTTATAAACAGCAGATGAGTCTTTCCATTGGGCTAACATGTCAGCGATCTCTGCTTACTTATCTCTTAGATCAGTTTTATGGTTTTGTAGCATAATTGACTAAAATAGAATAATTTTTGATTTACAGCTCTGTAAGTCAAAGAATAACCAGTGCTGTAATTTTAATTTTTTATTTTTAAAAGAAAATTTAAATTTAAGACTTTCTGTATCAGAATGGTGCATCTGTAAGTGATTTATGCTCTGATATATGCACTGGGGAGAGAAGGGGTTGGCATTTTCAGAGGTGATTTGTAGTCTGGAGTTGAATATGGTTGATAAACAAATCTAAGTCACAATGTCCAAAGTCCTGATGAGACCACGAGATGATGTGCAAAATTAATGTAGGGCCAACTTAAAATTGTGGATAAAGCACCATGGGGGAATGGTGACTCAAATTTGATTCTGATTGGGGATGAGAACCCAGCAGGTGTCTCTATGATTTGAAAGGGTCTGATAAGAAGGTACAGAAAAAACTTCCATCGCTAATCACTGTACCAGCTGCCTGAGGGTGAGAAACAACACCAGCAACTGAGAGCATACAAAATTCTCCACAGTTTAGTCCTTTCATTTTAATCATCTATTCTGTTCAAGTGCAAGATGAAAATATACCATCCCTACATTTTTTTGGCTTATTTTTTTGTACAGAGAGCCTGAAACGCTGAAAAAGGAGTGTCGTGGTTTTGATTAAGGTAGAGTTAATTTCTTCTCAGTAGCTGTTGCAGTGCTCTTTTGGATTTGGAATGAGAATCATGTTGATAACACACTGATGTTTTGGGGTTTTTTTCTAAAACATGTTTCCCTAAGTCAAGGTCTCTTTTTTTCTCTTGTCTCATGCTCTGCCAATGAGGAGGCACACAAAACCCCCCAATAAACCAACCAATCAAAAGGAAAAAACAAACCAAGAAAAAATATTTGGGAGGGAGCACAGCTGGGACAGGTTACCTGAACTGACCAATGGGATATCTCACACCAGAGCATATATGTAAACTGGGGGAGTTATCTGGAAGGAGGAGCTGATCTGGGTTCAGGGAGGTGGGGTCTGGAATCAGTTAGAGGGTGCTGAGCAATTACATTGTGCATAATTTTGACTTTTTTTCCTCCTTTTTATTATTATTTACCATTATTATCACATTTTACTTTCTTTTCAATTATTAATCTGCTCTTATTTCAACATACAAGTTTTACTTTGATTCTTCTCCCTGTTCCCCATGTGGGAAATGAGTAGGGCTTGAGAGAGCAGCTGCATGTGTTTCGTCTCCAGCTGGGTTTAAACAATGACAGGGAGACATATTTTTCTCCGTGCCAGAGCTCTTGAAAGTTAACTAGATTATCTATACTGAAAGCAAGTAAGCTGGTTTCCTTTCAGCTTATGCAAGGAATTTGTGTTATGAGTTCTGTGTTTTGGCAGACCTTTCTTTTCTTCCTTTAACAATGCATTATTGGGTGATATTTCCTACTTAATGCTTTCAGATATGTTTGATAGTGGAAGCAGTTTATAGTACTTATTATGTGCATGAATTATACCTTTAGCTGTACCTGGAAATCTAGATGCTTCCTTAATTAAAGTTTCTGCCAGGTTCAGATTCAAGATTTGATTTGTATGATTAGTCTGTATCTTAGATGAAAATCCATTGTACCATGCAATTGAATGTGCTGGGATGAGTTGCTTTTGATCTATTCTTTATTTTCTATAAGTAATTAAGTGTCCATAGATTCAAAGAGTAGCTCAACTTACCTGGAATATGCCAGAATCAACCAAGTCCATACCCACCTGCTTCAATGCAGATACATGAATCTGAGTAGTTCTTGCTTTAAATTGAAGTGATGTATTTAGAGAACTTAGTTCAAGCAGAAAGTTTTCCTTTTAATTTTGCAGTGGAGAAAGGTATTGTATTCAGGAAAATTCCACATATTTTTCAGTACTGCTGTGCCACACTTGTAATTGTCAGTAATCAATAGCAGTTTTTCTTGGTCTGGTCTTTGATGTCATGGATATGCTGACAAAAGCATTTGGTTATGTATAAAGCTGTGAGGAAAGAAAATAATGGGGGTATATTCAATGTGGTTGTTTAACTTAGCCAGCTCTCCCTATCCTTCCTGCGCCACTGGGGCTCATTCTTCACTTCTCCAGGTGTTTGGGATAGGAGATTCCTTTTTTTTTTCTCTGAATTGCACAAAGCAATAGCCTCCTTTTCTCCAGGGACTGTAGTCTAGACCTAAGGAGGGTATTATATTAACTTCAGTCTAAAATAGATTGTTAAGATTAGGATATGTGAATGTTCATCATGTCAATGTGTAAATTTCTCTTAATTTCTGTTTCAGTGTCTAGAAAATGGAAGACTTTGAAAGGGAAATCAATGTTACTCAAGTATGGAAGGTAACGATCTCCAGAATTACACTTTAAATTTTTTTTTTTTTTAGGATACTTTTGGTTGACATTGGGATATTTCCTTGCCTGTTTGTGAGTGTTGAAATGCAAGGATTGTTTTTATTTTTTCTATGCCATTCACCTTGAGCGACAGCTCATATAATTAAACAGTATGAAATCCTGTGTCATTACATTTTAAGAATCTCTTTCCACTTGGGAAATAATACTGCATTGACTTACTCTGAGAAAAATGCAAGATTAAATCCTAACAGGTGTTTCCTTAAGGGGGAAGGTTTTGCAGGCCTGTTGAATCCTCAGGTTATGTGACCACTCTGTATTTCTCAGACTGAAGTAATATTTTCTTTCGTACAGTAAAGGAAATCAAGTTTTTAAAACTCTCAAGTCTGTTCTAGTGTTTTAACTACTGATCAGTGCTGCTGTGATTTCTTTTTAAATATTACTTTGGATTGCAGGGAGTTCAGGTATAGATGTAGCCTGTTATGTTGTGGATATTTATGTCTAAACCAGCTGGCAATTGTGAAATTTTTATTTTAGTATCATCCAGTTATTAAGACTACGCACAGTCTTGGTCAAAATATAGGCAGTACAGGGGTTAAAACGTTTAAAATTAATTATTGCATGAGAATTAGGTTTGATTCCATGTCAGATTTGTTATTACACTTACATATTAAATGGCATTTTAGTTAGAAAGCAGTAGAAATTTCATTGGAATCCAACACCAGTGCCACAAACAATTTACAAGCACTCTTCTTATTCCTATAATTAACTTCTTTATCTTGTGTATTTAGTCAGAATTTATCCTCATGAAACTTCCTAGGAAAATATTTCTGAGTAGAAGAGGGTTTTATGTGTGCTTGTGTATGCGTGTTGGAAGGAAAGAGGTGAAGAGAAGGGAAGACAAGTGAAAATAGATGAGAACATCAGTATGGCTGGGGAATGCTAAAGGATCTCATATCCATTTTTGCACTGTAAATACAGCACTAGACATTGTAAATAGCTGCTCTATCTGCAAATAACTTACCAAACGGTTCCTTGAAATCCACTGTCCTTTGCAACTCTGCCTTGTTTGTAAGCTCCTGTCATTTATCATGGGAGCAGCTGTTGTGGCAGGGCTACAGGCTGAGACAATCTGTGAGCCAAATGCTGCTGTTGTATGTTTTGTGAAATTTAGCTTAGATTGTTCCTATCTGATCAGGATAGAATCATCCTGCATCGAAAGCAGTCCTAACAGGAGGAATTTGCTGGGAAAGGATCAGCAATACATTTGCAGAACAAAATGGATTCAACAAGGAGGAAATCGAGACCGTGTAGCAATCGGTGAAGGCCAGTAAAGTCTGAGAGGAATTGAATTTGCCGAGGAATTGCCATCTATAGTGCCTAGGTTTTACTGGAATAGTCATCCTGATGTACTAAAGGAGGGAAAGTCAGCAATATTTGCTTTGTGAAAAAGATGGATTATTTTAAAGATTATGCCTATGTAAGACCTATCTTAGGAAATGTAATTTCTAGATTATATACAGGGGTGTGCTTCTGTTTCTGATTATGTGGATTAGAAGAATCTAGAACTTTTTAGACTGCCTCAGAATCACAGCCTCTCTGAAAGCAGACAAGTTGGTCAGACAAACCCTTTGGGTGTCAGTTGTTTGCTAGCTGCTTCAGGAGAAGTTATTGAATCTAGATTCAAAATCTTTTACTTAAATAAAAATAATTAGCATAATAAATCAAGTTCTTTCCTGTAGCAAGGTAATGTATCTTTCTCCTTTCATGCTGTTACACGTCTTATTTCCTCTTTTTAAATTGTTTGAGTCAACACTACCAAATGTGCAGTGGAAGTAAGAATAAAACCCCACAGATATAATATTTATCTTGTAGAGCTTCACTGAATCAAATAGAGTGAAATCTATGCTATCCATGTTTTCTGGATGTGTGCATTATAAATTCACCATAAATTAGTTGTTTGAAGACAAATGAGAAAATTTGGGTTACTGACATGCGGCCAGTGTCATAAAAGATGCACAGCGAGGGTGGCCAGGGTTTTTCTCCAATTCACCTCAGAAGACTCGAGAAGAATTCTACAGTGATGTAATTGCAAGCACTGTTTTGACTGAGGTCCTGTTTTCATGCAAACTCTTAAAAGCTACTTGGTCTTGCATATAAGCTGGAGGTAGTAACTAGGCCTGCTACTTTCATTAAAATGAAGAAAATGTCGTTAGCTAAAAGTTACATTTTGTGGAAAAAATAGAATATAGGACAAAGAATAGAAGAGATAAATCTAGCATATGGAGTTTTTTGTCATCTAATGGCTAGAACTAGTCCAAGAGCTGGCACTCAGTACTGTAGAAGTGAAGTAAATCAAAGAAGATGGTAGAACTTACTGCATTTGCAGTTATTTGCTGCCCTAGAAAATGGAAAACCTAAGAATTTGGCCAGAAGCTTAGATGTATAGCTTAAGTTTTTAGTGTGATGTGCCTCACCTCTGAAATAAATGTTTAGCAGTTGGTATTGTAGAGTAAAATAATACAGGTGGGAAAAATATTTGCAACTTTTCTGTGCTGAGACTCTTAGTGAACTCTTGTCATATCAAAAATTGTTGTTGCTTATGTGCAACAACACATTCATATTCATTGCTGTATTTCTTGCTACAGGAAAACTACTTATTAAACTGAAATTTTTGATATGTGTGCTACTAGGTATCAAATATTTCACTTAACTAAAATTTGAAGGTTATATGTTTTCTATTATTTATTATTAAATATAAAACTTGTCCCTTTACAAACAGTTATGGTTGCTTTTAAGAATAGATTCAAGAATATCTTTGTATGCACATGGGACTGTTAGTTTTGAAGCACAGTAGTTCAATGGTATTTCAATCTGCTTAAAAAATCTTCCATGCTTCTGTCAACTACAGCCTGAGTGTTGTCTGTTGTGGAGTGCTCAGTGGGAAAGGAAATTTTACCTTTAACTCTTCCTTGTAAACCCCTTCAGATTTCTGACTGTACTCACACTGCAGGTGAGAATTATATTTATATGCCTCATAAAGCAGAAAAACATGATTTTGTAAATCTGAAAGGCTTATAAAACTGTATGTCTAACTACACTTGTTCACCATGAATTTTGAATGATTTAAAAGGGCAAGTGATCATTCTCTATTGGCTTTAGTTTGCAGTATGATCTTACTGACCTCTAAAGCTTCCTATCTAGTAAGCACAGACTGCACATTTAGTAAGGGTTTGGAAGAAAAGACTCATTCGAACTGCCATCCTCCTTGACTAGTTGAGTTCTGGAGGGATGGAAAATGAGAATATATTTTATGTAACCAGACTTTTCTAATTGACTTTTACAGCTCTACCGTGGTAGAGGATAACAGTGTGACACCCTTTTATCATCATTAATAGTAATAGCTCATCCTTCAGAGAAGATGGCTACAATATAAACCATCTGTACCTTCTCACATTGCCAAGAGAAGCCAAACCCTACATTGAAGAGGGCATATGCTCAGGAATCTCACAGGGAGAGAATCATGTCCCATTAAGTCAGTGATGCAACTGTGAGCTTCTCCTAAGTGCTATTACCTACCTATGCTTACTGATCTGAATGAGCTGTCAGAGACCAAGGGGAGAGGAGAGCAACATATGAGAAAAGATCTGTTAGGAAACAACATCTTTGATTGTTCTGTTCTGTCTTGCACAATAAAAGACCAGAAAGGTGTATGCTAAAATGAAAGTCCACTGTACATTTAGGAGGTGATTCTATTTTGCTCTGCTTTGCTCTGATGAGACCCCACCTGGATACTGCATCCAGCTCTGGGGTCCCCAGCACAGGAAGGACACTGACTGACCTGTTGGAGCGAGTCCAGAGGACGGTCAACAAGATGATTTAAAATAGGCTAAAGAAAGGGCTTTCAAAGAAGCCAAGTAGACCATTGTGACCTACACAGATACTGTTGGTGGAAGATATGGCAGAAGAGAAAGACAGGTATGACTTCTCAGATGCAATGCCTTGCCACAAGTTCTGACAATGACACCTTTGCAGATGGTCTTGATGGAGGAGGTTTCTTGTGCTTCCAGATTGGTGGAGCACACTGTCCTGTATCTAGTACAGGTACCTCTGGTGGTTTAAAGCATTAGATTTGTGACAGCATGTGACTCTGTATTGCCCAATTTTCCTTGCTGAGCAGACAGGTGAATCTGAACTCAATATTGTGCCGCAGGTGGTGCACGCTGCTAAATAGGATGTCCCTGGACTCTCTGCAGGATGCCACACATGCTGTAATCTTGTATTTTCCCTTCATCAGACCTGAGCTGAATGACTTCCCCTTTGACAACCTGCTAGACCCTGTGAAAGCATAGCGGTATTACTCTACATGTGCATGTGTGTGTAGACATGTGAAAGTATCGCTGATATCATATTCCTTTTATGACTTATTAAAATTAGAAATGGAAGTCAGGACAAAAGTACTGGTTCAGCTGAAGCAATTTTTAGTTCAAGGCAATAACATAGATGCTCTTTATTGCAGGATGTTATGCTTAGGTCATTGCTTTTAGCGTTACCTGTGTGCATCCAGGTATTGTCAAACTTGTCACAGACAATAGCATATTTCCTTTTCTTCCACTGATGTTGCTCCGCATACTTTTTACCCAGGATAAGAGAAAAAGAATACCATTGGAAGACTTTTTGTCACTGCTGTTAGTGCAATTTTTGAGAGCTTTTGCAGACATTCTAAAAAATTTGTAATACCAGCACTTTGGGAGGGTTGGCCAAAGCTCTAAATTTATTTAAATATGTGGCTGTCTTTTCCAGATTGAAAATGTGAGCTACTGCAGTAAGGAAAGCATGCATGTGAGAAAAGTTTTTTATTGACTCTTTTCCTATAATCCTACTTCTGCTTTCAACTCCTGATAGCATTTTGGAACTACATTATGCCCAGCTGAGACTATTAAGGTGAGGTCTATATCTTGGTACATAAGGTATTAGACATGTTTATAATCTTAAAAGCCCTACATCTGTATCAATACAAAACCTTAAAGTATCAATAGCAAAATGAAGTATCATAATTTCCAAGGGGAGATGAGAGCAATGTTTTGATAATGTCTTAATGGAAATAGTACCCATTACTTCTTATGAGAATATTGTTGTGCAAGCTATAAGAAAGCATCTCTTTACTTGAACTGTTAAGTCTAGTGTCTCCCCTATAAATATACATTCTATTTCCACTATATTCTTTGTAAAAAGAAAGTAGCAAACTTAACAATTTTTGGGTTTGAATTTTTTTCAACTGAATTTGAAATGTGTGTTAAAAAAGACAAAATTTGTCACAGAAAATTCCCATTAAATTCTGACATAAAGTGAAGGAGTGCCATTCTCATCTCAATGCTCTTAACTGCCTTTGGTGGATAAAAGGGAAGTGGAATTTATACCATATTTGAAATATGTGTGTATAAATATACATATATAAATGCATGAAATTGAAGAAGATAGCAGTCAGCCTCACTCAGAAATCCTTGCTGGAGGAGTGGGATGAAATACACTAAAAATATTGTCTTTATTCAAACAAATGTCAGAATTTGGATGACAGAAAACAGCTATGCAAGGTGGGCAAGCCAAACGTAAACAGGTTAGTGAACGTACTTTCTGGAAAGAAAACTCATTAAAAAAAACCTCTCCCCCAAGTAAACAGCTTAATTTTTACTAAATATGTGCTATTTTATTATTTCCATGGCACCAGTAGCACTAATTCTGTCTCCTACCCTGCTTCTTCCTGCAAACGTTTCCTTCAATGTCTACCAAGACTTATTCACTTCCCAACCTTCTTCTGGTTAAGCAAATGGGGAGGAAAGGAACTAAGCTAGTAGACAAAATACTGTTGCTCGTAAGGCTTTGTTTTTAGGTGGATTTTCTGTTGGAATATCCAGTGTTCATCAACCTCTCAGGCTACAAAAAGTGTTGCAAGAGCCTTTTTTCCCTTCATGTGCCCTGGCCAGCTTTAAATTAACTATCTGGCTGCTATCTAGCTTTGCTACCATCTATCAAGTTGTCTTAGCCAGAGAATGTACTGGATGGGAATCTGCAAATAATTGTGTTGAGGTTTTTCTATCGTTTTGCCTAGTGAATGAAACACTTGTAAAGATTATCAGGAAGTATTTGAATGACTGGTTTGCACACTCATGAAAACATAAAGCTTTTTTCTAATGGTATGAATCCAATGCAACTTCCAGAAAAGTGTTTATAATTCAGCTCTGATAACTATCCCTCTGGGATGATTAGAAGGAAATAAATGAATGTCCGCAATTTTATTTTTTTTTAAAAGTGATCTTCCATGTATGGCATCTTGTTTCCTTAACTGGACAATCCACCTCAAACCAAGAAAGAGGTCACCTCTCAGATGAAGTTTGGAACATGAGAAATGTCACCCCATAAAATATTAGGAGCCTTCCAGGAAGTGGAGCCCTAAAACTGATGTAAGAAAACTAGAGAATTAGCAAGTAAAGCTCCTAAGCCAGAGGCACAATAATAATTCTTAATAGAAAAAAAGACCAAATAGAATAGTTAAAACAATTTATGATACAATTGTCTATAAAAGAGCCATTAAATCTGAACAAAAAAAGAAAAGGCTCAGCTCAGAAGCCTGAGTCTACCCTAATAGAAGCACTAAAAAATGACCTCCTCTACTGAAAAAATACATGAACTTTTGGAAAAAGACTAGTATTAAAATGTTACATGATTGCAAATACCTATGATTTTATTCCTTAATAATGGTGTAAGTCAGGCATAAACCAGGATAAATGACATTATCAGGAAAACAAAACAGATCATTAACAAGACTGTAACTTTGCCTTGTAAAGGACACTCCAACAGTCTTTGGTGCTGCTTGAACTCCAGCTGACATTGCTGCAGGAAGTACTGAAAGGTTTTATGCTCGGTACCATCTCTGTTTCCAGAAGGAGATGAGGGTAGTCTAAGCAATTCCCCTGCTTAGCCAGCCATAAGAACATTTTCTATCCCCTCAAGCCATGTATTTTATGTATGATCTGATGAAGATTGTTTTAAGTAGTTTCTGTTTTCTACCTTTGTACATGCATTTATGAATAGTAGCCTCTGAAAGGATAGAATCATGCTGCCATGCCACAAACTTAACTCAGTTATTTTTGTTGATTCAATTCAAATCTCATGAAAAACTCTCCTTACATTCGGAAGGACAAATTTTACTTAGGATTTTCAAGCACACACTAAAAATTTTTAATCCCCAGCTGAATAAGCTCCTCGTGAAGACTGGTTCCTTAACCCAGATGTTTTTGTTGTTAATACTGATACTTTCCCAGGATCAGGTTCTTTGTATTGAGTAAGGATTAGATCTGGTTCGTCATGATAGAGGAAAAGAAAGCCGAAAAGACTGGAAGAAGCGTTGCTTCATCTGTGTATTTATTTAAGTATAAGCATTGCAAATATAGTGACTACTACACTGCTTCAGCATGGAGTAAGAGTTTTGCTTAAATCTGCATGTAGGAGAAAAAACTGACTGTATAGTTTATTTGGTCTTCAGTGTTTCAGCTGAAACACCAGAAAGCAATATCTGCTGTAATATCAATTTCTTCTTTGTGCAGTCTTACATGACATTATTGACACCTTTGTGAAGATGGGCCTGTATTCATAACAATGATAGAATTATTAAAGTTTTTTAATTAATTGTGACAGATATCTAAACACCTGCTCTGCAAGATACTTATTACTGTCAACCCCTATTGTGCTGAACCCATGGATGGCAAACATATAAAATAACTGTTTCAGTAATTATCAAAAAGGCATTTAATGAAATATGGATCTCAAATTGCTGAATGTATCATTGGGCCAGAACAAAAGGAATGGGAAAGAAAATGAAGGGGAAGGCAAATTTTGTGGGGAATTGTTGCCTCTTAAAAGAAATTAAAAAATTACGTCAAAGTTTAAGTATTCAGGGGCTGGCTTTTGAATGCAGTTCTTTTTAATTTTTGTGTTTTTTTCCACCACTGCATCAGTGATAGGAAAAGACATCATATATTCTCAAATAAACTAGCAAATAATCCTCAAGAGATAGTTTTCAAGCACTGTGGACCGCAGCTAGGATTAATGGTCTAGAAATCAGCCTTCCCCCCTAGTAGCTCTCTCCACTGATCTAACCTCTCTGGAATTAATTTTTTATAGTCAGATTAGAAAGATTAAAATAAAACAGAGCTGAGTGTTGAGTGCTATAATTGTTGTAATATAAAAGACAATATTTGAGCTCTTTCATTTCCCTGAACAACCCATGGAAACACAGTTTTAATGGCAAATATGCTAGAAGCATTCTGTCCTTTTTGTAAAAGAATTCTGTCCTCCTAATGTAGAGTCTCAGTTCATCTGAACCAAGTCTCAGACCTTTACTGAAAGGATTCCCTCTTTGAATTTGCAATTTCTTTTAGAGATGGACTGGTTGTTACACAGCTGGCACTGTTATTGCACAGTCCCATTTTAGTAATCTATAATAGCCATCTGTGCACTCTCAAAACCCTTCCAGATAAAACCCAAGCATTTCTACAGTCCAAAGGTGTATACTAATGTTTCAGGGTGGATTTTTGATGAGTATTTAATGGGGACATAAAATTATGCTATAAGGAGAATATTGGCTTTAGAGGTATTGCTTCTATGAATTGAAAAAAAGGATCCAGATCTTCACAGTTACCAATTTGAGCATTTTTTGTCCAACCTAATTTTATTTTGAACTGCTGAAAACCAGCAAATTCTTACATTGTAATGTTTTTCTAAGCCTCTTTAAAGAAGAGACTTTATTATTTCAGATGGACTAAGGCAATTCATTGGGTAGTTAATTGAGCTTCAAAATATATAATTTTTAGAAGGAAAAGTAAAATTTGATCCTCTATGTCTTTTATAAACCTTTTTCTAAATGGAGAATGGGACATGGAATTGCTAACTCTAATTGCCACAAACAATTTAGTTTATTTTCATTCAGGTGTAAAAGATGAGTAAGCAACTTTTGAACTTACTGTTTTGTTTCAGGTTTTCTTCTTTTAGCCATTATTTTCTTTTCAAAACTAAAATGAGTTTTGACTTTAAAAAGGGAAAAAATATCACATTTTCACAATACTGTTAAGCTTTGTGTATTTTGTCCGTAGGTGAACTTTGTACTGTTCACTCAACAAATGTCTATATTCCTTTGTTTTGTTTGTTGGATTGTGCTGATAAAATGCTGTAAAACAGTTAGAGATGCTTGCCTTTTGTCACAAGCTAAACATTTGGGATAGAGGACTGTAGTATGTTACTGGTAGTTAGATTCTTTCAAACGCCAAAAGGCAGCAGAATTTCCATTGCAGATTCAATTTCAACAGTTGCTGACCCCAGTTCTACCTGAATTATGACTTTACTTGGAGACCATGATCTGCTTTTTGCTCAGATCAGTGGGTAAATCTAAACCTTCATTCCCCCTGAAAGCAGTCAAAGCCAATAAAATGTTTTTTAGAACATTTTTCTGCAATGGATAATGATAGCAAGCTTTGTATGAGTAGCTTCCTTGGGGAAGACTGTAAAAGGAGAGGGGAATTGTCCTTGCCCCTTTCTTGTGTTTTACTACCTCTTTGACCCAGGCTATTCCAGCACAATAGCAGATTCTGCAGGGTGAGAACAGGATAATGAGGGAAATATGAGGTGTCTCAGTTCCTTCTACCCTTGCTCATAAGGGAAGAATCTGGGGCTTTTTCCACTAGATGTGTTGTTACCTTCTGAAGCCTCTGTTTCAGTGTGGTCTTTTCTGCCTCTTCAGAATAGCAGACCTTTGAAGAAGTCTTTCTATAGTTTGTGCAAAGCAAACAACCCAGGTTAATTGTACCTGAGTAATGTCTTTTTTTTTAAGTATCAGTTGATTTCCAGAAACTCAGTAGTTCAGAATGTAAAATACGATTACGATATCTGGATGAAGTATTGGTGAATCCTTTTCATGCTGTTTTATGTCTTTTCACATAGTAGTGAATCCAGAGAAGTTGCTGTTGCTGTTGCACATCCTATTATGACAGTGTATCATGCATGTATATTTGCTTCTATGGCTACATTATGCACCCAAACACCTACACATCATAGAAGTGACAGCAAGGATTTTAATGCTCTTATCTACTTCTGTTTTCAGAAGTGAAACAAAGATCAATTGTTAAAATGCGCTTTTTTTTTTTTTTTTTTTTTTGTTTTACCATAANAAAATGCTCTTTTTTTTTTTTTTTTTTGGTAGCTTGACCATAAATCCAGGAAAAAATATTGGCAGCTAAAGATGTTACTGCAAGCAGAAACTACTGAGTCTGTTTTCTGAGCACAGAGAATGTAATTCTTGGGAGAATATTTAGGATTTTTTTTTTTTCAAAGAGTAAGGGAATGCAAAAGAGCCATGGAATAGTTCTGAGAGAGATGTGATTATATAGTCTACAATGTGCCACTACAGGACAATAAAGGTGTTTTCTAATAGTCACGTAGAACTTTATGCAACTTACTTAATTACATAATAGATGATGCTTTTGTAAGAGAATAGACATCTCATATAGCCATAAACCATATTGGAAGGTCAGGTCAGGGAAAGCCTCAAAGGTGTCTTTAAGAGTCGATTTCTTATGGAAACTCAGAAACTGCCATTAATCCTGTCACAATCTCAAACAATGTGATGTTGTAAAAGCCTTTCTTCCAATCATAATGATGATGTTAGACTGATAGTAACTTTCTGTACAATAATACAAAGTATTGTTAAATTTATTGTTTAATTAGTCATTATGCCATGTCATTTATTTTAATCCCTCTAAAAGGTAATTCTATTCAAGAATTGTAACAGGATTTGATAATATTCAGAGAGAGAAGTGAAATTTCTATTTTACCATAAAATATTTGTTGCAACTGCTATTATACTATTTCAGTACCTAAATTAAAAAGTGACTGTCTATAGCGGTTTGCTTGACTATAGAACTGTATGTATTTACAAAGTTTGTTGCTAGTTAGCAGTTTTCAACAGATTAATATAAAATAAAAATACTGTAAAGCACACATTTCTCAGGTAATTCTGATTTTAAGATCTATAGTTGAAAAGAAAAAACATAGAAAATGAAATTTAATGAGATGAAAATTAATTAGAGATACACACTTTCATTAAGATTTCTGTATCAAAAGATTTGCAGTCTATAGCTTCAGTAAGAAGATAGAAAAAATAAATCACTCTGTTTTTAGAACATTTTGATTTTATTGTTCTGGGAATTATCACCTTATTTATAGGTACTATTCAATTTGATTTATTAAATGATTCCACAAAGAATGTTTTACAGTGCAATAAAATCATGGAGCTTAACACTAAGGTGACCTTTATTTGAAATATGCATATGAAAATGCTCAGTTCATGTAAGGATAACCATTATTATTTTTTAGCTACATTAAATAATCATTTCCATTTATTCAGCAGATATTGCTGATCTGCCCCAATAATTTACCGAATAGTTTATCATCTAGCTTTACTTGGTGGTAAAATCAAAAATCTAAACCATGCAATCATTGTCATATGGCTTCAATGATTTGAGGAAACAATATTGAAACAGCTAAGAAAAATTGTTTCCTGTCACTGACGTTATTGTCCTGAAACGTCTGTCCAATTCTGTTCTTCTATTTCACTGAATTTCGCAATTTCATCTGATTTTTTGCAGCCTGTTTTGGGGCTTGAATCTCTTTATCTGATTTTTTTACACCACTACAGAACAGCAAAATTTATGATAATCATTAACATTGAGATTTCCATTGTTATCCACTTTCCATAAAAAAGTAAGTCATGAAAAAGAATTTTGTTGGGGATCTAGAGCATAAATCTTTAGATCTGGTGGTGTAGAGATAAGGAAAGATGTGACTGAAGTGAACAAATCTGGTGCCAACAAAGAAAAGAGAAAAAATTTAAGAAATAGCACATTGAATTAAAAAAAAAAAGAAAAGGAGAAACATCTGTAGAAGTGTAGGGTACATCCTCAAATGTTTCCTCTTGAGCAGCACTGCTCTGAGTATCCCTTTACCTTTTCCTGTGCTCTGAACAGTACCATCTGTCATTGTAGGAAAACTCTTCAACTTTACTTATCCCGAGTAAGGGTAAGCTGCATATTTTGACTTTTATGCTTTATCAGTTGCTACTGTCATATTCATTGGCAGAAAGTACTGTTTAGTTTGCTTTAGAGAAAATATACCTACAGAGGTCCCTTCCAACCCTAACTATTCTGTGATTCCATAATTATGATGTAATAGGCAACACTTTGATGAAGTCTATGTTTTCCCCCTTTGGAAAATGCTGATTGATTGACCCTAGAAATAATGACTGGTAATTAATTTTTGTAGTGCCTTTTATTTCAAACAAGCCTTTCAATGTAGGGAGGTGCTGTACACTTTTTGAAAAAAACTTATGTTCTCTTTTTGATGGAGAATGTGGGGAGAGTTCAGAATCATAATATTTTTGTCCAATTTAGTGAATGAATGAAAAAATGTTTTCTTGCTAAAATATGATTTTAAAATATCTATTCTTTTAGAGGCCTATTTTCACTTCGGAGTGGATATTCATATGCATATACCTCTGACCCATTTTTTTTTTTTCTGATTGTATAGGCTTTTGCTCTTTGTGCTAGTTTTCTTACAGTGTAGTAGTAGTTGCTTTCTATTTTCATCACATTGCTTAAGAGAAGATGCCATCGTTTCAGATACAAAGTAACTTCTATCAATTGTGCCTTAGGGAGACTCACCTTGACTCATCATAAACAAAGAAACTTCTTTTAGAATTTCATAGAACATGCTGGGAATTTTTGCCAAATTAAAAAAAAAGCATCCAACAATTCACAAAGAAAAAAACCTCAAAACACAGAAAAATTTATTTTTTTAAGGAACTGAAATCTCTCTTCAGTGCTTTTTAGGGCAAAATTCCTAGGGAGCTCTTAGCCAGCATGTCGCATATCTTTGGTATACGCTTAAGATCATATGGAAGCTTGTCAGTTCTACACCTGTAGTGTATTATCTACATTTGGGACGCAGCAAAAATAGAATCCTGGTGTTCTGCTTCTGGGTAGGGCATTAATTCTCTGAAATGATTGAAATTTAGCCTGTTTGTGCAGCATGGATTTATCAGCAATGAGCCTTGCTTCCAGTTTTCCATTTCTCTCATTCTTTCCCCCTCTGTAAGTACACATCAATTTACAATATAGTTCACAGATGGCTTTCTAGTAAAAGCTTCCTTTATGAATCAGACGAGCAAGAGCTTGTTTGTGCAGGGCACAAGGTGCAATAAGTAAAAAGAGGAGGCAGCTATTTGAGTAGTGTGGGCTAGAGGAGGTCTCTTAATCAATGTTAATATTAATATAGAACCTTACAAATGCAGTAAGAACCTTCCAGTACTTATACTCAACTTGGGTGCAAATGGTAGCAACATCCCTTAATTAAATACTAAAATGAAGTGTTTATTTAATAGTCTATCAACAAAGTGCAAGATTTAATGGGAAGCAATGGATCATGCTGCAGTCAACATTTTAAAATAATATCTATAATTAATAAATAAATTAAGAATTATTAAGTAAGTCAGAATCTCTTCACCCCTTAATCTAGTGAAATTCTTTGATTTGTACGTAGAGAAAACACTTCAAGAAATAGAACAGATTTGCCTTTGATCATACTATTGCATTAGAGAAGGTCCCAGCCAACAAGCACAGTAGAAAGTAGAGCATTAATAAAAATAGTCAAGCAACAATACAATATAAAGAATAAGAAAGAAATTGCAGAATATTTGCATATTAGAGGTATTTTCTCCATGAACCCAGACACTGGAGTAATTATAGGAAAGAAAAATTCTATTAAGCCAAGAATTTTCTTGAGCACTCTGATTTTGCAAAAAAGTGAATATTTTATAATTTTGGCGTGCCCATAATCTAAGATGCTTATTCTCCTCTCATAATCTTGTTAAGCCTTATGTGCTCATCTTTTGCTTTTAATTCATTATATTGGGTTATTGCATAATGGCAACAAATAGATAACCAATTATGTGAATTTGGGTCCATTATATTTTGTTACCATTTAACATATTTTGGGCCTTCTGGTGTCTGACTTTGCCAGCAGTAAATTCATTGCCTCTCTTTAATTAATTTAATTTGTCATGCTTTTCTGAAAATAATTAAACAAGGATTTTGTGCATTCTCTGTAGCATTCTCTTTACCTTTCACTGAGTTTAGATTTAGATTCATAGTGCTTCATCTTAGCTTTCTTCTTGTTATGAAAGAAATTTGAAGAAGTACTGTTAGCAACTGTTTTATTGTAATTTGCTTTTACTTGGGGGTGACCTTTTCTAACTTGAGTAGGAGTCTATCTATTACCAAACATGATTTTAAAAGTAATACCAAGAAGAATAAGCTTATATTAGTATTCTGCTTGCAGCACCTGTCTTATTCTTTTCCTTCACATCTAGCTTGAATATCTTAAGATTATTGAGATAACAGGGCTGACATAGTCCTATGTGTCCCAGAAATAAACTATATTCAACAGTGAATGAAAATGCCATGTGCACAGGTATGTCCTAAACCTACAGAACCTACAGGCTCCTACAGAACACTGTGGGAAATCTCCTGCAAAGATTTAGCACCTACAGAAGACTGTAAGAAGCAGCACATGCCCAGTCATACCCACACTATGGTCCATGAAAAAGAAAAAAAAAAGATTGACCGATATTTGTGTAGTTATGTGAATTGATAATAGATTCGTAGAAAATTTTACAGAATCACAGAATGTTCTGGGTTGGAACTTGTAATTTCAATTCTGATGTACCCATCCAGAAGTTGAAAAAGAGAATCTAGGCAGTGCAGCTCAGGTACAGTGCCCAAGTCTTTTGACATTAGTCAGGATTAGGGAAGGGTGGAAACATGGGAATTGATATGGCATTTGAATACCTATTGACTCAAATTTGGTCAGTTTAGTCACTGTACATGTCCAGTGTATGGTAGCTTGTCCTGCTCTGTCTGTGTCAGCTGTATTGTAAACCTGGCAGAAGGTTTCATAGCTGTTTCAGAGACCAAGCACAGCTTTCCTACCCTTGGAAACCAAGGTGAAAATGGATACATCCAGAATTTTGATATGTGTTGTTTCTCTTGCCCAACCATGCTGGGCTGTGTTTCTAAATCTTTTATGGTAGACATAAATTTGAAATGATCTAGAGGGAAGTCAGCATTTTCTTTATATGTTTACAGATAACCATAATTTACTTTTAAGGATGGTTCAAATTTATTTTCAACAGTTTTTAGTAAATGGAGGAATAATTTGCACTAAAATTCATTACCTTTTAATTTAGATCAGTAAAAATAGACATGTGCTTACATTATAGCACACATTAAAAACCCTGGAGAAGCAGTTCCTGTATTTTGGAAAGCTATCACATATCTTCAATTTGACATTAAAATATGTTTAAAAATGCAGAGACCAGCAGTGTGCATCAGATTAAAAAAAGAACAATTCAGTTTATGTATTTAAAATATATTAGTTACAAAATGTTTTACGCTTTTTGCAAAGTTTCAGAAGTCCAGAAAGTAATCTGGTAGAATATTAAGACTTTGAAGCAGTCAAGCTTGAAATTTTAAATTGACAATCAGAACAGTTTGGAGCAAAAGCAATTCACTCCATTCTCAAGAACAATAGCACTTAACATGGAACCTTTATTTGTTGTTGTCATTACACTAAAATACTTCAAGGGTGATTGTGATCCATGGAGGCTTTATGTTTTTGCAGTTAATCCTCCTATGAGGATAACATGGTATCTATCCTGCAAGTCAGTGTAGATTCATGTAGATCCACAGACTAGTAAGTACACTGGGATTTCAAAACAAAGTACATAAAAATATAACTCATAGAAATCCCTATTTCTTTGAATATATACCTGTATTTCTAATTATATTTTACATCTCTCTGAATTATTTAATTAGAGAACTCTTTCGCAAACCAAGAATTTCTTGCTATCAGAAAAAACACCTTTGACACTGCCTGTGTGAAATGCACTAGCTTGGTTGAAGCATTCATCTCTTTAAAACCTGTTTTGCTAAAATAATACTAAACATTTGTGATTCTGCTAGCAGAAATAACAAAAGGAATAGAAAAAATGCGATGCAATTATTCCTTCTTGATTTATTTAAATGCTGCTGCCATAGTGATCTTCCAGCCATGCTTCTGAGGTAGTTTTATCACAGACTGTTTCTGGATTTATTTGCTTTCAGATTCTAGCTCTGCTGTTATGTTCTTTCCTTGTAAGCACCTTCAAAACCCTGCAGTTACGAAGCAGTGTTTGTTATTCATCCTGTTTTCTGGGGCAAGTGGGAGACATGAAGGACCGTAGGTCATTATAAACTGTTCAGGTCAAACAGTTTGGATTTCATAATCCCTCAGAGCTATCATCCTCCTGCTTTCTCAACAACTAACAGCAGATCATAAAATGTCAGTGGTTTTGGTGTCAAGAAATGAGTAAAAGCAAATCCAGAAAATAAATTTGATTCCTGTTTAATCTGAACAAAGGTCCTGAATGTTGTTGCAGTTCTGCAGGAGTTTCTTTAATTTATTTTCCAGTTGGCCCTAACAATAGTCCCTTAAGATATGTGAGCAGATCCTTGCTGACTAGAATGTAATACCATCAGTGTTCAACCAAAACATGATGTAGAGAATCTATTGCCAGCTTCTACTTTGCCATCCGTTTTCATTATGTGTTTGTTTGTGAGTAGCAGCATCTTGTTCCACCTATTTAGTGACTGTTCTCAAAGTCCACAAAAGCCTTAGAGAAGTGTCAAGAAGAAACAGGAAACTGCAATAATTCTGAAAATATCAAGCATTGAATAGACACTTGTAAAAGTAATGTGTAAAAGTAATTTGTACAGGTAGAAGCTTTCCTGCTGTATCTTCTTCCTGCTTTCATATTGATGTATTTTTATTATCCTTAAGGACTGAGAGATTCAGCGCAGAAAACAAGATTGCAATGTGGAACTCCAAGCTTGTTTGTATTGGAGCGTTTTTTGAGCCTGCCAGTCTTTAAGTAATGTACTTTTTTCTGGGTACCAATTCCAGCCACATTTTTCACATGGTGCCCATGTTAAAGCAGAAGTCTATTACTTGTGAAACATGAGCTGTTGATATTTTTCCTGTTGAATGGGGAAATGTGAGTGTTTTGTAAAATGTGTCCATGAGGCAATAGAAAATTTAGGGGAGAAAGGGCACTTATGAACAAACATGCAAAGATCTTATTATTTTTCATGGCAGCTAACAGAGATCTAGTTTCTTTTGCCTTCAATGGTAAATGCTGATTTAATTAAGCAGAGCGGTAAATTAGCTTCTGGCATTTTGTATCCTGGACAGCTGCAATGCTCAGAGCCACAGAGATGGCAATTACAAAAGAAATTACATGAGTAGTATGGTAAACTGAAGGGGGAAGAAAGAGCTGTCTTAGTCCAAATCATTTATCCAGAAAAGATTTCATCAGGCTAATGTCAATGTTCAAAGGAAATGTGCTTTCTTCTTCCCTGAAAAAAACTGCCTGAATTTTCATCTATTCCTGATGTATTTGTAATATTTGCTATGCATTCCATCATACCTATGTTAAAGTACATTCATTACCATTATTTATAGACGAAGTTAGAAAAGTGATTTCTCCTACAGTAAAGACTAGAAGATGCTATACCTTCTTGAGGGGAATTAATTTAAAAAGTAATTAAATTTTGTGGTTTTTAAGAAAAATTATCTTTAGGGAAAATATTTCCTATATAACTGCATGAACTGTTGAGTCTACTATACCCTGACTTTGTTCATTCTCTTTTAGAGAGGAATTTTTGGTTTGAGTTGATGGGACTGTATTATATAAACAGTGTTTTTGCATTACTATTTCTTTTTCTCCATTTGCTGTTGGAAAAATAGAGATGCTACTTCATTAGTCTCTAATGGCAAAAAGAGTAATGATTTCAGTGCTTTGAATTAACTTCAGTTTCCAATAGACAGAGAATATGGCAAGAGGGAGAATGATTGCGTGGATAACTTTGATAATTATTGTATTGAAGAAGTCAATTAGGCCAGATTCAAAAAAGCCCATTTATGTTTGCCTTTCCTTCTGTTTCAGTAAAATTGCACACTGTTGCTTTACAGTGCTTTATGTCTCTCAGTTTCCATAAATTAGTTTGTGCAATCTGTCCCTGTGACCTCAGGAACAATTCTCCTTCTGTTTGTGTGAGGCATATGAACAGGGATGCTGAGACTGGAAAACTGAGTAGAGCTGATAATTGATTATTTGCCCTGTAAGTAAACATCAGCTGTGGCTAACATTGAGTTGGATGGGTAACTTTCTTGTATCACCGCCACACGGCACCACACAGCAGGAGGGAAGGGAAACTTGTCAGCTGCTCACAGATTAGAAGGAAAGAAGGGTTTTTTTTCCTCCTTGTCAGACTAGCAAATTGTTATGGATTTCTAGCACTGAGTTGTGAGATAGAGACTGATGTGTTCGTGTTGGTTCTTCCTTCAGCTCTGACCCCCTAACATCAAACCAAATCTTCTAGAGCACACATGTACGGGAGGGAGGGAGGAAGGGATGGTGATTAAGATTACAAATTGTGGGCATACAGCTAGAAAGGGAGGAAAAAAAGAGGCGATATAAAGAACAAAATAGAGTGGGCTTCTTGAGGTACTTGAGGCTGTGTTCCCCACTCTTATGTTTTCACATATGTTTATGTTATTAAACATTTGCCTCTCTTTCATCATAGTTAATAAAATGCTTTTCTATGCACTTTGATAAATCTGAGATCTACCGAAAGAGGCAAAAGCATCAACTCTAATTTTTCACAAGATTAAAGCAGGAGAGATCAGAGGTTTAAATAACATTCTGTTCCTGCAAACCTTATCTTTGAGGACGAAAATGTGGCTCAGAAAGAATTTTAAACCAAAGCTTTCTGTTTTGCTCCATGATCATTTGTCAGGTTTTCTCTCATTTCCGAAGTGCATAAGTGGTCCCTCCACATTTTAATTTCCATTTTAAAAGTTCTGTCTGTGAAGGCCTGGAGAGCACCCTTCTTTTCTACAAAGTTATTACAAGTAGAATTTATATTGGCATGACCATAGACAATTACATCTCATAACTGAAATAATTCTTTTCTCATCTTCATATTTGCTCCTGTCCCTTCAATATTTGCAGACTTTATCAGCTTCCCTTTCCAGTTTTACTTCTGCAAACCTAACAATCCAGGTTCTTTTATTCTATTTTTCAACTAGAGAAAATTTTTTCCAGTCATCTAGTCGTATTAGTCCTGCTATGAAACCCATTCCAATTTAAATTAACATTTCTAAAAAAAAAAAGAAAAAAAAGAGAAAAAAAAAGAGCAAGATATGCAATATTCTGAGGTTTTTCCAATTTGGGAACTGATTCTGGATTAATTTACCAGTAGCTTTAAAACAATGAGAAACAATAAGGCTCTTAATCATTCTTTTTTTTGTTAAGTTAAGTTATAGCACTGCTTTTAATTCCTTTCCTGGCATTTCATATCATAAAAAAGGAATCACAAAAGCATTTGTTTCCCAATCATCCTTTATTTTTGTTTCATTTTATGGGTTTTTTCCTCCCCATTTTTAATTCTAATAGTATTAAAAAAACAACTCATGTTGACTTTGGTAAAAAATGTCATAATGTGCCATCATAACCAGAGAGTATATTATAGTGATAAAAATAAATTTGCTATGAGCATAAATATGTTACTTGCATTGTCTCTTTTTAAATATTACGAGTAACTTTGGAAATAAAGGTCAAGGTTTCCTGTATCTATAAAATGTCATAAATGTTATGTATAAATATAGCTGAGAATATGTTAGTGTAATAAAGTATATCTATTATTTGTTATCCAAATAGAGAAATGTTGTACTAGGGAAACATTTGTATAAAGAAAAAATCAATAAAACTGGTATATCAAGTGTTTTCTACTGATCTGATACTGCCTGTGGATTTAAGCATGTTGCCTGTGGCCATCCTGCAGCTTTAGAGGAAAATACCTAGAGGTAATAAAATTGACTATGGTGCTCTACCTTGATTGAGCAAGCCTGAGCAGCAAGCAAGAATGGGAAACAGAAGGTATTTGATCACAGTAAGTTGAGTTCTGTTATGATTATTTCTTGCCATTTTAAGAGTTAACAGGACAAGAAAAGCAATACAATGAAAACATAAGGTAAGAGTCTATTCATACACATTCCTGAAAGAAAAGAGAACACAAAACACAATGCAGTTGCATCAACTGTTAGAGAAAATGATACAGTTTGTTTGGAAGATAAGATGCAAACTCTAAGCTTAGGCTTTGATCATGTTTCCTTCGGGATCAGCAGTTCATTTGATGATACAGATACAAGTGGAAATGAGAGGGAGATATAAACTATTTTCAGCTATGTAGTATTTACTAGTCATGATGACAGATTTCTTATTGCTACTGACAGGAATGCTTTTCAAGATATTGCTAACACTTTCCTTTTATTCCCCTGTCAAATACCAAGCATGCCTATTTAAGCATTTCATTTGATCATTGTTGTTGGAGGCCCTTGGTCCTAGATTACCCAGCTATATGAATTAACATGAAAAATCCTATATTCATTTTTCAGAAAAGTACACCTCTGAGTATGCAGAGAGAGAGATTGGCAGGGGGTGCTGGGCATGAAGAATTTTTATTTCTATAGAGGGTTACTAAAAGACCATTTAGGTTATAGTGATATTGGGAGTGGGACTCAACTAATTAATAGACTTTTTGTTGACCTACTGTGTTGAGGTGAATTTTATTCAGGGAGTGGAGATCTATAAAAAAAGTCAAGAGCAACAGCATAGTTTAATATTAAGAAGCTATATTCAGATGTGATATATTCAGTGGATCTTTGCTTCCCCAGTAGAATTCCAGTGGCTAAAATATCATGTTTAAATTCGGTCCAAAGCATTTGAACTGCAGTCTTATTTGTGTCACATCCCTCATAGAATCACAGAATGATTTGTGTTGGAAAGGACCTTAGAGATCATCGAGTTCCAACCCCCGCTGCCATGGGCAGAGACACCTTCCATTAGACCAGGCTGCTCAAAGACCCATTGAACTTAGCCTTGAGCATGTCCAGGGATGCAGCAATTTGCTGCTGCTGTCTTTGTTCATCTTCAGTCCACTGTGTAAAAAAATAAATCCAGAAGTGCTAATTAGCTGAAGGTAATGACAACAGAATATGTCACTAACCATTGACGTATAGTCTGGGAATTTCAAGAAATAATCAATAAATCATCACACTTTGTTAAATCAAATCAGTCACCATAATAAACCAATGACAGTGTAGTGATGTATAGAAAATACTGAGTACAAAATGCCACCTATCATTGTACCCCAGACCATAACTCACAGCAGTTATGATAGAATGTAGTTTAATAAAGTCTGTGAGCATTATACTGAGGAAGACTGACTTGTTAGAGTCTATGCATCCAGTGAAACTCCTATCCCTTTTAGAGGCAATTGAATCTTATGCTGATTGCAGCCTTTTAAATGGAGTTTCCCTTCATTTTTGGGGACTATCCCTGTTGAAAACCAAATTATGCACAAAACAGGAGTAGATTTTTTATGTGTTCTCTTGCAAATGGGAGGGTACTTTGGCTTCTAACATCATGCTGTTTTCCCCATAGTTTGATAAATAACTCTTCTTCAGTATTTTTAATTATCAGAATCAAATGCTGGTCATGCTCCATTCACTATGGGTTTCACCTATTTAGTTTGCTATTATTTGGTTTTTTTCCATGTACATCACAAAAAAAGTAATTTTGGAAATGGATTCATTAATAATTGCAATCATGATACTGTAACTTTAATTTCTTCAGAATGGAATGAATAGCTGCTGTGTTACTTTTTAATTTATAAGCTGGATATCCAAGGAGAACAAGGAGGTAAAATATATTTTAGAATTTAAACTCTGGATGTTTATGAGTACAATAACAATAGTAAGGAAAGGATTAATAAATCAGGTAAGGCACAATATAACTAGCTTTAAATTTAACCTGAGGATGGTAAGAGTATATGTGACATGTCTAAGAATGCAGTCTTGCAAGCTGTTACTGCTGTGGCAACATAGATTTTGTCAAGAACACTGCCAAGCTAGGGGTTGTACACATTCATTAGCAGCAAGACAGAGCAAAAGTGGCTAATGTGCAATGCTGGTTTTTGTGCCACCTGTGACACAGTTGGTCTCACCTAGCACTCTGCCTTGTACACAACAGGGAAGTACATTTGCAATAGGAGATCGAAAGGTCACCTCTCCTGTGCTCCTGGATTCCTGTGTCCCACAAGGTAAGCCTGTAGTTTGGTCCTTTCCATTCTACCCTTATTTTGTGTCTAGGGATTTCCTATATTTTAAAAAAAAAAAAGTGTCAGTAATAAAGTTGGGTGCCATTTTTATCAGCTCTGAAAACCTGAATTGGTTGAATTCAGTGCAGTGATCAATTTAAAAACAAAATGCAGATCAGGCAATGCTGCCCAGCGGCTGTGGAAATATTTTCATAAGATCTAAGTAAGATTTACAGCATTTTTAAATCTCATCCTGAGACAGCCAGTGGCACGGCAGCAAAGGGCAGCTTCCAGCTGTGATGTTCCTTCTCAGTGGTCAGCTTAGTTCTGAAGGAATGAGGTATAGACCAGCAGTGCTGTCATGCTGCTGGGCACCAGCAGGCACTGCGGGCAGTGCTCCCCTTGTATGTGACTTTCAGACAGCTCAAAGAATGTTGGAACATAGTTAAACAAGTGGCTGATTTATGAGAGCAATGGGAGAGCTTGCTAAGCACTGAACTCTCCAGTTTAAGATAATGGTAGAGGTCTGGGAATTAGCATGGTATGTCTTGGATTATTTTAATGTATAGATAACTGTAATGACAGTCCCCACTCTCTGCTGGACCTTGCTGAAACTTGAAGCTCCTGACCCTTCTTCTCTGGATTCATACTGTTTTTTTTTTTAGTTTTGTTTTGTATGTGATAATCATCCTAAATAATGATTAGTCTAAATGGTTATTTTGGCAGCTTTGATTAGGTGTCAACTACTACGAATTTAATGTGTAATTTTGTGGCTTGGTGTACTGAGTATCCTTGCATGCAATAATGACTGAAATTAATTTCTATTACTTCTGCAGGAGTTAGGATTCTGTAAATATTCCTAGAAATCTGCCCATGACATAATTTCTCAACATAGGAAAAACATCTTTGTAGACTCTTTGTGCATTTTTTGTCCAAACAGATTTTCCAAAGTGTTTGCTTTTGGTCCTAGAGTTCAATTGAAGAGAAAACATGGCTAATGTGAGGTATTTTCTTATCCTCAATACCTTAAAAATAGTCACTCTCCTACCTTGACAGCACCGATTTACTGATTAATGGGCCGTCATCTTGCCTTTGTATGAAGCAATTGCACTGGGCTCCTGCTGAATTACCAAAGGAGCTGTATAACAGACTGCTGCACACTGTAAATGTTTCTACCACTCAAAACTCAGTGAGAACCACCAAATCATATTAGGACAGCAATTCCTGTCTCCTGATGTGCTCCTGAGGCAGATGACCTATTGCTCCCAATAAGGACAATTTGGTAGCTTGAGGCTGTACAGATCAGTAGCCTCTACTGGACTGATGTGTGCCCCACTAAAATACTGTACTCACTCTCCCTTCGGCTTTCATTTCTGCTATGAGGGCCCCACTGAACAGCTTGGTTAAAATGATTGTCACAGTTCTTATGCCCTCTTTGTATTTCCACTGAAACTCGAAGTAGATCTTAGCTAGTGAATAGTTAATCAAGTTGACTTAAATCAGTTGTCTGCAGGCCTGGTGTCTGGGATGGAGAAATTGCAAGTGTCTTAGAATGGACATGGAAGAATAAAATTCCATTTGCTACTGAATGACTCCTGACAGCAGTGCAGAAACTTGAGGTTCAGGAAGTGTCATATCCTTTCCAGACCCTTCAATTAGATCCGTAGTTTTCAAGCCACCTTGGCTCTTGGGAGATTATTTATTTTATGGACAAACCATTCACTCATCACCTGAGTGACCACAAAGTACTGATGCTCTTTGGAATTTGTTTTCAAAGAATATTTTGCTCTTCTTTCCCTCCTCTTTTCTATGCAGACAACTTTCAAATGTGCTGGTGCACTCTGCCCACCTGTTCCCGTGCAGCTGCCTTGGCTGTAAATTCCTCATCTGATATTTTGCCTTCCTAAATTACAGAAGTTGTGGAGAATATAAGATATTGCCTTCTACATCTTTTGCAGCACTGTTTGCACCCCTATCCACTTTTAAAATTCTTCTCATTTGTATGCCAAAGGTAATAGTATTTGTTGGGAGGAAAGAATTAAAAGCATAAGAATGGCAAGGAGGATGGTAGATTTTCTCAAGTGACCTTGTAGCTGGGAATGCCAAGTCCTGGTAAGTAACTGTGGGAAACCATACGTTATGCCTAGTGCTGCTTATCTGTTTTGAGAAGTAGAATTTCTGTATCGAGAGATTAGTGTTCACAGAGACTTGGAGGCCCTCTCCCGGAAATGCTTGAGCTACCTGTCCTGGGAGATAGATCAAAGCAGAAGTCATAAAAGGCACAGAGAAGATCAGAGCATGGAGGTAAATTGTGCATGTCCCAGGTCCTTGGATATGTTGAGGTTGGGGAACAGGTTGCTTCCTTTTTGCAAGTATTTTATTTTGCAAGTATTGTATTTCATAATTTATGTTGATAAATCCAATAGTGCTTGTGGCTGATATCCAAACCCATCTTTTATTAAATCTGGAATTAGAAATTTTCAAGTATCTAGCTAGCTCTCTAGCCCTGAAGTTTGTATTTCACTCTTGCCAGCAGTGTCTTTCTTTATATGTGCACGTCACCATTTGACATATAGTTTGTAAGGTCTTCAGGATATTATATGTCAACAAGTTAATCAATTGAAGAGAAGCTTCATTAACTGAATAAGAACAGATGTGTGCATAAGGTAACTCATTCCTCATGAAAGGAGAAAGTATATGACCTTTGGAGCACTTAAGCCTCAAATAACTGAAAGGTAGATGGTATGGAAGATTATCTTTCTTTGAGATAAGTTAGATTATGCTATGTGTACCAGTCAGCTACTGCTCAGTAATCTATGTCATACTGTAGAGTGTGTGATAGATTCTGCCAGAACCTAGTTGATTTAAATAATAGATTTGTTATAAGTATATGGTTTTCCATGTTTAACTTTTAAAATTTTTTGCATGGCTGTGAAGTGGAGATTTCCAGGACTCCACTGTTAGAACTATGCCCCAAATTATTTTATACTCACACTACCAAACAGAGACTTGGTTAAAGGGCAGTAATCAACAAGATTTTTTTTTTTTAAGTTGTCCTCAGTGACTATTTGGCATTTGATTACTGGACCTGTGGGGATTTACATGCCCTCCAGTGACCACAGGACACTTCCCATCAAAACTACAGATGAACACAGTCCTATTCTTCATGGACATTTTCTTATTGACTCTTGGAGATAACTACCAGTAGGATTATGTCTTGCAGCGGTGACAGCAAGAGGTGCTTATGTTGAGCCCCAACAGACATAATAAATTTTTTAGAGATTGCTTTTCTCAACAATTTGCTATGTTTTCTTTGGTGATACTCAGCACAGACCCAGAACATTACCCACAATTATAATCCCCACAAATAAAAGGCCCCACTTCAGGCCGTTTAGATAACAATTTAACTTTTTAATCTTTCCTTTCTCAGCTTGCACCCACTGGAGAAGGCAAATGAAAAAGGTTCACCACTTTTACGAACCTAGTTAGAGTTAGTCAGAGTTAGAAGACTGAAATCAGATAGCCTTTTGTCTGTGTGGTAGTGTGTCATCATATTCTGCCTTAAATCTTTGAGCTTTCTTACCAAAGAGCTCTGTCAGCTTCAGTTCTCTTGATTTCTTTCTTGCCTCATGATCTATAATTAGGTCTTTCAATTTTCATCCAGCTGTAAAAAAGAGTAATTTTGAAAGGAAAACTCAAATGCAAACACACAAACTATCAGAGGACTTAATGCCATCCTCAAAACCTCATGATTTTTTAAAGCTCTCTAACAGCCATAATATTTTTTTCAGCATGTTAATAAGGACAACAAATAAAGTGCTGGTAACCATCTGAAAAAGAAATACAACTCTTTTCTTGCTGCAGTGCTTTGGAATTACTTTCACAGGTACAAACCCCTATTTCTTTCCTCTTGAGTATAAGAATTTACAGAAAGCTATCAGAAGTTAATTTGAAGCTTTCTGATAAAAATCTATCTTAAAAGCTCTGATATAGATTTTGAGACATAGCTATTATATGCGTCTACCTTTTGTGTTTTGAATTTCGCCATTTAAGTATGCAGCACTCAGGTCTAGCCTCAAGTGTGATAAAGAATGTTAGCAAAATATCTCTAATCTGCATCCAGTACGGGTTTGACTTAGAATAAGTATCTCATTCTTCATTCTGTAGCCATAAATTTCACTCTAACGTATCTTGCAATGTCCTGCAGAGTATATTCCAGAGAATCTTTTTTCTAGTTCTGGAAATTACTTATCTGTGGAGGGATTTAGTTTTGACTGCCAGTAGATCCACAGAAAATTGCTAGGGTTAGTTCAGACAAGGATTTCTTCTATCAGTTGAAGTGCTATATTTCTTTATTTGCTGGATCTGAAGGTAAGGGCAATCTCACTCTGTACTTCCACTTTGCTTACTGTGAACAAGAGGTGATAGAATATAGCGAACATTCTACATAAAACATTATTTCAGTTGCTATGTGCTAGATAAAAAAAGGGATACATGCTGCGGAGTTTTTGGTCAGAAAATAATGTCTAAAGAGCAGCTTTTCTAGTCATAGCTGCAAAATTAAATCCATTTAGAGTGCACTTATAATAAATAGAAGATGTTTTGTACAGGCAATTGTTCTGTTGAATGAAATCACATCCAAATCATTGTTTTCCCGGGTTTAAAGTACTTTGTGTAACTGCAGTTGTATAATGAAATGAAGATTAGTATACTGCATATATGAGACTTGTATTGTAATTTCAAAGAAAAATTACTTTCCCTGCATTCAGCCTAACATTTTCTAAAATGTTACACTGAATGCAAGGAAAGTCATTTGCATTTATGAAGTCAAGCCCAAAAGGTTGATTTTTTTCTTTTTTGGAAAAAGTGAACCTAAAACTGAACCATGGAAATTAATTAAGGTGTGCTGTGTTGCAGTTTGTTTCTGGACAGCCAGAATCAAAGGTTCCAGGAAAATGCAGATGTTTTGCTACTAGAAGTATCATCATTCTAAACTGAAAATACAGAACACAGTAGGTTATGGCATAATTCAGAAATCTGCACTAGAGTGCTAATCTAGGGTTTAGATTAGTTAGAATGACTTAGCACATTCTATTTAGCAGAAAAATCTTTTAAGTTGTCATTGAGTTGTTTCTATTACAGAATATGTATTCATTGTTGAGTTAATCCTAGGGAACAGAATTGATAATCTTAATTTTTATCCATTTTATATCAGATCATCCATGATTAAGTTGCAGAATTCACCTGTCAGTGACAAAGAAATTTCATATTGGGTGTTGCTTGTTAATTACTCTAATTTACCTCATAGTTGAGGAGATAAGAGAAGAAGAAAGACACTGAAGATAACTGAAAAAGTCCCCTTAACCTTCACAGTCATGTATTGATGTTTAACATACAAGTATCAGTTTAAACATGGCTTGGAAACTGAGGTTAGGTTAGGGACAGTCCAAGTGAAATAATATTAAACATGCAGGTCAGTGAGCACAGGTCACACCGAGGGAAAGACAGGCCAGGAGAGCAGTTAGAATAGAAAATGTAGAATGCAGGAGGAAAAGTGCAGTTGTAGTTAATCTGCTAAAACTGTTTAGTGTCAGATTAATTCCATTCCCTGAGAGGTGAGTGGGAATTTTACTTCTGATTTCAGTGGGAACAATAAAGCAAAGTGGGTCAAGAGCTTGACTGAGTCCTATGCTACATCTTACAATTATTTGAACCCACTCTCAGTGGTGAGCTGATTAGATTTTATGTGTAGCTTCCTGCTAAGCTTTGCCTTGTTCTTTTAGGAGAGTGCCAAGCCAGTCAGAAAGTGGTAAGAAAAGTACTTGTAGCATTAACTGTTTAAGTTAATAGGCTAGTTTAATGTGATGATTGCAAAATATGTAAAAATCTTGACGGACAGAGGTAGCTAGTTATAGTGTTTTGGATTACTGTAATATAGATCCTAATTAATGTACAGAAAAGTTGAATAGTGTTCAATGAGAAACATCTTGTGTTAAATGTTACAAAAGGTAGAAACAGCTATTATAAAGTTACTATAACTCATAATACACTATCTTCTGTGCTCCATCCTCCTGCTCTGTTGGTGAATCCCTGAACAGACAGCTCCTTTGGGACATTCCTTGCACCAGCTTCAAAGTGCCCTCATGACCTGGCACGACAGAGACAAAGGCCATCTGCTGGATCCTAGTCCCACTAAGTGATGAGAAGGACTGGATTACAATAGCTTTTTCATGGTGAGACAATCCAATCAGAAGATGGGATTAACTGAAATGAGAATGAGTTTTGCTGATGAACCTCAGTATGTTTAATTCTGATATGTGCTACCTCCTTGGAAACATTATATTCTGATCTTTCTGATTGATGAGAAAGTTGACAAACTCCTATTTCTAATGTCTTTTGCAGCTGTTCTCAAGTCTTCAGAAAACAGCTCAGGGATACAGATATATTTGTCTTCACCTCCTATGAACAGATGACGAGGTAAGTATTGCCTTCCATTGTTTCCACTTAAGTTAAAACATGGTAGAGAAGTTCCAGTTATTTGGTACTCACAGCTTGAAAGCCTGGGCTCTAAATAATGTATGTGTAATGTGTCTGTATTCAGGTTGTGGTTTCTTTTCAGTATTTTTTATAATCTATAGGATAATTGCAATAGATGTATCTAATTCAGACAGAATAACTGATAAAAGGGAACTGCAAAAGCACACCTGGATCTTTTCTGGACTACCACCAAAATAGGAAGCTATTTTTTTTCAATATAAGTACCAGTAATATTTAAAGATTTTGTTAATTTTGAGATTAACTACAATTATTACTTTCTCAGTGAGCCGTGTGGCTTTAACACACTGGTCACTGTGAAATATAAATGTAACATTCTTGCAGGGTATTCATCAGTATCAAAGGCTCTGCTTCCAGATGAATGATACTTGAGTTCAGGTAAAAGCAAAACTAAAAGAAAAAAAAATTATTTCATGGAAAGTTAAGGTCTTTTAAAGGACAGAGTTTGTAGAAAATAAGAACTTATTCCTTGTACATAAAAATATATGGAAATTCATAAGGAGTACAGAGAGTTTGCAGTTCTTGGGCAGAACAATCTACAACTCAGCTGTCAGCAGGCCAACCCTCCTGTTCTCTACCTTGCCAAACTCATGCCAATATCTGCATGTTGATCACTGTACTAATTTGATTAGGCATGTGAAAGTCCTAAACCCCAACACTTCGCCTGCTCCTGTATTTTCAGCAGTTACTGTCAGATCATGAGTCCACAGTTCACAGCAACCTTATGACAGCCCTAGAAGTCAGTACAGACATGTAAGTCATGTCTTTGCTTGTGCACAGCATGTACAGAGTGTGTGTGTTCCTAGGATTTTTCTAAAGACAGAAAAAAGCAATGTTAGTGCTGCTGCAGAGAGCAGGGCTCAACTGCTGAGATGCATCTAAAATGGTTTTTCCATTGGCAAAATCCATTTGGGACTATACTTTTCCAGTTTTGTAATCAAACAGGTTGGTTCCTGGGGAAAAAGAGAAAGAAAAAAGTAATCAAAGAAGTATGTTTCCCTCTGGTAAGACCGGGAAAGAAAACCAGAAAGAAAATCAAGAGGTAATTGTTGTGGGTTTTTTAACAAAACCCTGTACTGATTCGAGTCAATTTTGAATTTATTGCTCAGCGGAGTAAGGGACTCCATATTATAAAGGTGATTACATTTTTCACATGAGTGACAAAACCAAAAGCATATCCGTATTGTTCTGCAAGAATGGAGTTGTTAGCACTCTTTCCAATTCCAGTTTGGATAATTATTTTCTCCTAGCCTAACTTCACCTGCAGTTTAAAATAGATGCAACCTTCAATTTCTATTATAAAGTATTGTGTAAAATCACTATAGCCCCTGCAATTCACCTTAGAGTGAGCTACAATTCCTAGGTCTGAAAAGATTCTTCCGTGGTATATATACATTTAATTTGTAAAGAACTTTGTGATCCTTGTGAAGTGATATGCCTATATGAATATATGATATCACAAAATGTTGGAACTGTGAAAGAAGAGAAAATATGATCTAAAGAGTAATATATAGGTTCATTCCCTCCTGTCAAAGCTTTTGCTAATCTTACACAATTTGGCTTGTTTTAGCCAGAAATCCCCACTTTTTCTGTCAGTTACTTGATCAGAACCTTTTGTGTGGATGGAGGTAGAAGAAAAGGAGAGGAAAAGGTTGACTAAAGAGAGAAATTTTGTTGTAGCTTAATCCTCAGCTGAAAGAGCTATAACATCTATAAGCTCAGATTGTTCCACAGTGGAGGAGTGTATTCCTTCCATCATGAGAGACATCCCTCCATTTCTCTTCGTCACATCTCGTGCCTCTCAGTACAGGAGTACTGCTCTTACAGCTGTAGTTTTCTTCCTGATGTTACGCTGGCTGTTAATACAATCATGAGATCTCTGAAAAGCTGGGGCATTTACTCCTTTGGTAAATGCTTTAGGATTGGGAAAGAAGAGGGCAGAAAAAGTCAGACATGCATTGTGGGCTGCTGGTGGCAGGTATCACTGTGACTTTATTCCAGTGATTGTAAAAGCTTGTTGTCTTCCAAAACACACCTATAGACTCATTAAGAAATAGAATTTTTAAGCGATGGAAAAATTACTTTTTTTTTTCTTCTGGGATAGTTAATTTATTTTTCAAGCTTGGAAAAAAGTGTTTTTAGAAAAATCTCACTGTTTTTCTTCCCACATGTAAAATTTAGCACCCAGAGCAGTGCATGACTTGTGTCTGCAGAGAAAATATTTTTGCTGTGTAATTTTCAGGTGCTTTTACTTTTTTTTTTTAATAAGCTTCTAGGATTTGAATATATTCTTGGAATTGCATACTTCATATTCAATTTATGTAATGTTTATTGTTTGTACCATCTCATTTTTTTTTCCTTGCTCCATCTCTCCACAATTTTTCTTCTAATGCAGCACCTCCAGCTATTGCAAGTGATTTGAAATGGTTGCCAACATGCCTTTGAACACTGAAAATTATTATGTAAGGAACGGTGGTTAAGTGATAATGATACTTAGCTCCCTCAGCACAAAAACTTACATCACTGAACAAGTTACACTGATTTTAAATCTTTAAGCCAAGTATCCAAAATAGGATACTGAGACCCAGTTCCATTATCCACTGCATGAAAATAGGTTGGAGATTATAATTACTGGTTGATGGGTATTTGATCACTCTTTGATCCTGTTGAGAATCTGAAGCTAATTTGGTTTTGCTTCGTTGCATGTGAAGTACATATTCTTTCATCAATATAGAAATTGTCAATGCTTTATGGATTTTGTGTATTTTTTTCTTCTTAAAAGAGTGTAAATGGCACTCCTTTATCCATTCCCTATTCAGATCAATGACAATATCACTGCTGACTTAAAAAAACCCAAAATCTCACTGTTTTATGTACCCTAAAGGAGCAATTAAGATAAATTTTGATGACAAGTATCTTATATCAGATACAATGAATTCAACCCATATTCCCCCAAATCAAGCAAAAGAAAATGTAAAGATCAGGTTTGGTGATAAGGTATAAGATATCTAAATGGTAAAAATAGTAATTCTACAAAATTAATAGTTTAAAATGGTGCTTTTAATTTTCTATAAAAATTTCTTTACAGATGTGCATTAAAGCAGTGCTGTCATGTATTTAAAATTTGCTGGAAAAGCTGATTTTTTTTTAATACTGTACAGCCTAGGGGAGAAAAAGTGGCCTCAAGTGCTTTTAATGTTCCAACTTGTCAGTAAACATTATAAATAATCACCACTTGTATCCATAAAAATGAATGCCAGTTTGAAAGCTAGATTATAAATCTGCACGAAGATGATCCAACTTGAGTAACTATTATAATGTCTCATTTTACAGCAATTTTAATGTTACTAACATGTCTATTTCTAGATTTGGTCCAGAGAATTGAAAATCAATTTTCAGAAGTCTTCTTGGTATAATTATAAAATTTTACAAGTGTCTGCTTCTATATGCCTGTCCTAAGTTTACATAACTTATGTCCACATAATTATTCCTTGGGGTTTGGCATTTTTGTGGGCATCAGCTATTGAAAAAGGTGTTTCCATTATTTTCCCTTTGTAACATTTCCCTTTTTAATCGCAAATTAGTTTGCTTTCACATCTTTGGGTCATTATGACTGTACACAGTGATTTCTAAAACGGCAATTTTGGAGCTGCCAAAAGCCAGGATTGTCTCATGATGAAAGACCACTAAGATTGTGAGTACTGAGCTAAGGAGCACAGTGGAATGCTCTGTCTCCAGTGTCGTTTAATTACCTATTTCGGATTGTCCTCCAAATGTGATTAACACAGTCAATAAACTACCTGTCTCTAGTAATGCCTGATATATGTCTCTACTTTCATTTTATAGACAATTTCAAACATGTTTCCTTTCTGACCTCAATTTTACATGCATTGCAAAAATTTCTTTCTCATTTAATTAATTTTGATCATCAAACTGTCTCCAATTTCTCCAATGAAGATTGAGAATGATTGACCACGAAATCTGTGTACAACATGCTCTAAGGGAAAAAACCTATAATTCCCTAGAAAATGGATCTGACTTTTCGAATACTGTCTGAAGGACATTTGTACTTCTGCAAAACTTATTTACTTAATTTCTAGTGCATCCAAAAGTGCATCTTTATGCTTTCATAAAGACATTGAGCTCTCATATAAAAAAATACACACCTGAGAGCAAGATGTATGATTAATGCTATTAGTCTATAGGAATTATATAGAACTTGCATTATCTATATTACCTATTTATAAAATATACTGCCTTGCATTAATTTAAAAAAATGGTTTCAAAGATCACATTAGAAGAGAAAGCTTGGAGTGACATCTTTAGGAAGAAAACTTACTGTTAAAATCTCTTGTAGTTTTAAATTTAATTCCTCAAGACTCCAAATCTTTCTGTACTGCATTATCATCAAAGATGGTGACATCTATAATTTCCTTCTCATAAGAACACAGTGACCTACTTCTACTTTTTTGCCTTCACAGGCTTTTCTTCTAAACTATAGGGTAAAGTAGGGGTAGCTTTTTATATTACTTGGCAGTTATTGATAGCAGAATGGAGATGTGAATGCTTCTTGTGCTGCATATTCCTTGAAAAGATGAAGATGATACACATCAGAATAGGGACACTGACAGATGAATTGCAGCAGTTGTCTCTTAAGCAATCTGGATGAACTTGGCTGTAAATTTGCCTGAATCAGCGACTTTAATCATTGCAGTTTGTGAGGCAAACAATGAAATATTAGATGTTCCTATTTATATTCTGATATCCTGGTTAGCTAAGCATGACTTTCTTTCTTTCTTTTTTGCTTTCTTTCTTTCTTTCCTTTGTTTTCTTTCTTTCTTTCTTTCTTTTCTTTTTCTTTCTTTCTTTTCTTTCTTTTCTTCCTTCCTTCCTTCCTTCCCTCCTTCCTTCCTTCAATTTTTTTTCTCTTTGTTTTTATTTAGTTAATAATGCAAGAAGTTGCATCCTGCAGTGCCACTAGTCATTTTATTAAAGTCCACATTAACAGCAATTTGATATTTGGTTTTCCCAGTATTTAGGTAACAAGGCACTTGCTTTGAATTTCCAGAAGGATTTCAGTTCTTTATGCCCAATTTATGGTCATTTGTTCTTATGTCACATTACCCTTGATATGAAACGACATTTTTTTCTTTTTGATACAGTGCCTCTTGATATGTCTGCAGAGGGTAATCATAATAAACCCTGGACTTTTGGCAGGCTAGAAGCCTGGTTCTTCTCTCCCACAGTATCTGTTTCTCTGTCATATCTATAGCTCTTTTCTGTGTCTATGGCAGGAATGATCAGAAGACGCGTTTGTGAAATTTGAAAGCCCTTTGAGCCTCCTGTGGTCACAGAAATGCTTCTTTCTTTCTACAGAGGTTGAGAAGCCCTTGCCAGATTTGTTCAGAGGGATCTTGTTCTCTCTGTGGTGTGGGGGTGCTTCATTGCTGAACAAGGCAGGAATTCTGGCATAGTCCTACAGCAAAGAGAATTTTTTCTTCTCTTATACCTGCAATGTAATAACTAATAAGTTTGGATGTTCATAATGTGGCTCAAACACGTTGTAAAAATGCTTTAGCTTAAAATCCCACAATGCTGGGTATTCTGACCTGAAATCCTGCTAGTGTGGGATGCCTGTTGATTTTTGTGTACCGAAATTGCTGAGCTATAATTTGTAGGAGAATGGGAGTTTTAGAATGGAAGTAGAACATAAGTAGATGTGATTGATTTCCAAGGGAGTCATTCTTGTACCGGGCATATTTCTTTTGCAGCTGCAGAAACCTGAGCTGCTTAAGTTCAGGTTATAATTTGAATGATTAATTTGAGTAGCAACATGCATGGAAAATAAGGTCTCAGGAAGGTCTGCCAATGCAGACTGCCTCACATAAACACTGTTAAACAAGTAGAGGTAGGATCTTTAGAAAGATACCTTTGAAATAAATTTCAACGTAATATGAACAAAATTGAACCAACCATATTTATGCAAATTGGGTATTTTTCCACTCCGTGCAATGTATATGTTACACTGAAGACTCTGTGGTCTCATCACTACACTGAAAAATTTGTCACTGATTAGAGTAAGATCAAGATTTTTTCAGTAGTCTAATCTAGGCTCATTTACAGCTATTGTGAAACAATAGATGTCCTCATCCTTTCATTACTTTCTAACACTAATCATGTGAGTGTGACCAAATTACTTGAAACTCGCATGCTTATCCAGAGATAATTCAGGATGTTTACCAGTGGATACAATGCAATTTGTTATGTATCTATGTAAAAACATTTAAAAATATTAGTGAACAAATATATCTGAATGCAATTTTCCAGGTTTAATTTTTTTAAAGACTAGAATAGCTCACAGATAAAATTTTCCAAATTAATTATTTCAAAATATTTAATTGTAAAAATTAACAATACTATAACATTTACAAAATATTCTACATTTGGTTTGTTTTTTATTTTGTAATTTAACAGTGAAAAAATGAGAAAGCATCTCTCTGTTTCTAATCCCCACTCCAGGCTTTGAGATTGTTTTGCCTGTTTAAAAAAGAAAATGAAAATAGGTCATTAGACGGTCTGCATTTATTTATTTATTTATTTATTTATTTATTTGAATCAAAGCTTTATATTTCATTAAGGAACTAAGGCAGTGAGGCCACTTTTTCAAACATTCAGAAATGTAGTATGAAATAAAGTCATAACTGTACCCACTTAAATGGTAATGTAAGAAACATTGTGATTTTATGTAATAACAGCTGCACAGGAAGATTGTTTCATTTTAGCTGATTTCAAATAGGATCTATAAAGTGTAAAGCTTCATAACAACATTTGTTAATCCATATTCTTCTGGATTTTTATTTTTAGAAAACCAATGCCTTAATTTTATAAGACTTTGCAGGACACATGAAACTCTCACCAATGATTGGTATTTTCTCCTTCCATTTAAGAAATGAACTATAATTCAGGAATAATAATAATAATGATAATAACAAAAAATGTTGGGAAATTTGGTGCAGTGGGACTTATGTAGTTTTTTAGTAGCTAAACCAACTTGGGCATATGCAAGCAAAATATGCAATCCTAAAGAAAATAAACTTGTTGAAAACCAGATATATTCACAGAATCAGAGAACGGGTAGGGTTGGAAGGGACCACAGTGGGTCCAGTCCAACCTCCCTGCTCAAGCAGGGCCATCCCAGAGCACACGGCACAAGCTTGTGTACAGATGGTTCTTGAATATCACCAGTGAGGGGAACTCTACAACCTCTCTGGGCACCATGTTCCCATTCTTGGTCACCTGCACAGAAATAAGTTCTTCTTCATGTTCAGGTGAACGTCCTGGGCATCAGCTTCTGTCCATTGCCTCTTGTCCTATTGCTCAGCACCAATGAGCAGAGCCTGGCTCCATCCTCTGACACCTCCCTTCAGATACTGACACACATTGATGAGGTCCCCTCTCAGCTGCCTCTTTTTGAGGCTGAACAGGCCCAGCTCCCTCAGCCTTTCCTCATAGGAGAGATGCTCCAGTCCCCCAATCATTCTTGTTGCCCTCCACTGGACACAGATAAAAATGGAATGATTTAACGGCAAAGGAAATAAAGGGCTATAATGGCCATATAAAAAATGCTTCAGTGAGGTACTAGCAAATGGGAAAATAGGACTTTAAATTTACATTTCATTAAAATGAATCAGTGCATAAAAGCACACAATTTTGAAGAGTACAAAAATAGTGTTTTTAACTGTCTGGTTAACCTTGTTTATCACAGGTATACTGTAATATCAGCCAATGATTGTGGAATTCATGATACTTTATTGTTCTATTCTTCATATTCATTTGGATATAACTTTTGAAAGTGAGGCCGTAAATGTTTCCTTTACTTACTAAAAGACATTTCTTTGTTTTTTGTTCAATAACTATGCTACCATTAAAACAATGAAAAGCCCAATATCTGCAAGGTATAGATGAGTATGTATAATAAATATGCACCATGAATTATAATTTACTAATCATACACCAAGCTGCTTTTTAGGATAAAGTTTGCATCAAAGCAGAGCCAAGGTAAAGTATATGATGCATAGGTGAACTCAAATACAGAATAAAAAAATAATCCCAAATTATACAATTGTACCTAAAGGTGCTAGAATGAAATCACATTAGAAGTATTGCTTGATAAAAAATTGAAACATCATGTAAGCAAGAGAACATACAGTTTAATACCTGGATATTTTTGAAGTAGGATTGCTTAAAAGATAATGTTGTTGCTATTGATGTATTTTTGTAGAAAAGTGTAATGTCACTTATCTATTCTAGATAAATTTAATCTACTTTGTTTTAGGAATTGCAATACTGGCGTGAGTGGATGAGAGGTCTAAATTGCTCAGTATTGTCATTCTGACCTCAGGAAGGGTATTAGTTACCATATCTGTAGCTACAGGAAAAAAAGAGTGAGAATTTCTCAGTTGTTTAATGTAGAAAAATTTTCTCTTTTCTTTTCTGTTCCTCTAGGTCTTAAGCTTCTGCTGGATAGAAATCTCTTAGCCTTACTCCTGCAGTTTTACACATATTCCAAAACAAAGTTTATTGACACTTTTAAGAATCCTGGTTGTTGATTAGAGACATGTGGTTTTTTTTGGATCTCTAAGATTTTGGCCTCAGCAGCTTCAAGGAACAGTGACTTCTATTCTGCTATATGGAAAAGAAGTATTTATTATTAATTTATCATTGTTTAATTGAATTCTTTCCTGCCTATTTATTACAAGAAATGGAGATGAGAAGCTCCCAACCATTTCCAGACTATCAGTGCATGTGTTTTTATTCTGATGGGCTTACATTAAAACAAAGAGTAACTGTTTTGTATCACCTTTTTAAGCGAAATCATTCCAAATTTACTGATCATTTTTCCACCCCTTTGATAATTTCTCTGGATTTTTTCTCAGAGATTTGAGCTTCCTTTCTGAAGCTCTGCCAGTTCTTTAACACTTTTTTTGAAACTCTGTGATCAATGCTGCACATATTATACTGGAGGAGATGACATTTTAGATGGATATGTGGTAATTTCTGGGCTGTAATGGCACATTGAGCAATTGATGTTTTTTATTTCCTCCTTTTCTCTCTCTTCATTGTCAGTTAGTTTGAAAGGCACTTTGGAAGTATGACTTGCCTCAAACCCTGTGTATGAGTACCACACAGAAATTGAAAGGAGATATGATCACTCTTATTTTATTTTCTTCCTTCATATCAGTGTTGAATTCAATTACTGCTGTCTTTGAAGCTTTCTGGCCCAGTTAGAAAGAATATCCTCGCCTTTGATAAGTGATTTGGTTTGGGGAGAAATAGTAGGATGGTGGCTGCGGTAAGGGCTTGTGCTGCTTTCCTCTGAAAAAGTGGAGCTGCACTGGGAGTTGGCAAGGACAGATGCCAGGAGAGCCTCTCACTGCAGCCCTTCTTAGACCCTTTAGTGGCATGCAGCTGGTTGGTGAGCCAGTCTCTAGTTCTCTGCCCTGGATTAAACTCCCATGGCAAAGGGATTACAACTAGATGATCTTCATGGTCCCCTCCGACCCAATTCATTCTATGCTTTAAGGGAAAGGAGGAGTTTCCCCTTTTGTCAGACCATTTTTCACTCTGTAGTGTTTTATATGATCTTGTTTCAGGGAACATCACGGGGGTTTCATCAGAAAGTTCCCTTCTATTGCAGGATCTCTAAACAAAGGCAGTACCCTTAGTCACTGCAGCCTTCCTCTTCTGGTGTGTTTTTCTTTCAAAGGCTTTTGGCCTTTTATATTAAAGGCTCTATTCTGTGGTCAGATTCTGAGGCATAATTTGTGCATTGAGGGGTGTTTAACACCTTGTGGATGGGACACTGAAGAGTTTCACACCGTCTCTGTATCAGATGTACATCTGATTACCTTGGTGGAAGTAGCCTTATAGGACCCTGCTTTGTTATCTGAGTTCTTAAGTGTGTGTGGAAAGGGAAGAGGGAAAAGAGGAAGGGATGAAGAGAAGTTATAGAGAAAGAGAAGATTTGGAGTGAATGTGAACATAAGTGGGGTGTTTGCTGTATTAGACGGTGTGGCCTTAGACAGGAATGCAGTCTCCAAACCTGTTCATTGATTTTACTTCAAGTAGTTAGAAAATAGACCAAAATTTATGCCCCCTTGTAGGTCATGTTTTAGGCTGCAAAGTACCTTTTCCACTGCCTAGACTACTTGCCTTACAAACATTATACGGAGTTGGTTTCCAGTTATACTCTGTGATTTTTGTGGGATTTGAGACTCCTCTTTCTCCCTGTACTTCTTAAGCTGAATTCAGGAAACTTAGTCACGGGTATATACCTCACTAAAATGAACAAGCAAGAAAAATTAGATATTTCAGTGCCATGGAATTGAAATCTCTCTTAGATTTGGATCTAAGATCTGTCTCAGATAGGAAGACTTTCCATAATAATGAATTCTACATGAATAGTCATAATCAGAAAAAAATATTATGGGAAATATATATACAGAGTGCAAATTTCTCTACCATTTCAGAATAATCCTAAAAATTTGGAGATTACCTAAAAATGAAGTGTAAAATTTGGGCTGCTATGCAATCTCTTTAATTTCTACTTTTTTTTTTTTTTTTTTTTTTTTTTTTTTTTTTTTTTTTTTTTTTTTTTTTTTTTTTTTTGGTATTACTGTTTTAACTTCATTTCTTCCCAAAGTACTAAGCTTGTCACAAATTCTAAAATCTAATCTTCTGTAAGTGTTAGTAATGAGACAGTGGAGCAGAGAGGCATGGCTTCTTCCCACAAGGTTTTGCTTTCATAATGAATTAAGTCATAAGAAGTGTGGAATCTGAGATAAGGCATGAAAATTTTAGATGATGCCAGCTGGAATAGCTCCATTAAAATCAATGGAAAGACACCAGTTTTCACCACCAGCTTGTGACTCACTCCCAGGGGAAATAAAATGGTTGATATAAATGTTTCAGTCATGAGCCTTTTAGAGTGAACTATTGACATGACAAGGACAGATGCTGGTATTGAAAATTGAAGATAATTTGGGATATTATATCCTGGATGTGATAGAATCTGTTGGTTTCCTCTCTATAATTCAGTATCGCTTTGAACCCTACTCATATTTGAGCTTTTTAGAAAGTAGCTCAATAATGTGAAGTTTCTTAGGGCAGTGGAGTAAACTGTGGGCTGCTGCAGGGCATTAGGATGAATTCTTGCTTTTCTTAAAGACTCAGGCAGAGAAGGGGAAAATCAAATCTTTTCCCCTTCATTCCTCACAAGACACATAGTGAATTGTACCACTGAGTCCTTTGCAGTGATATGACTATTGATAGGTACTGTTACTGCTAAATTCAGTAAAATCATTTATGCTGATAAATATGCATGTCATTTTCTGTCTTTTACTGTAAGATGTGTGTAGGATGCCATTTTCAAAACTAAATGTTGCCGTAGCTACAGCCAAATCCATGTACGAAGATGCATGAATGGGCTTGGAAAGAAAGGGAAGCAGCTATGGGTTTTTCAAAACTACTTTCAGAGTTTGCAAATTCTTACTGCAAGCTCAGGAAGCCCCCAGGGAAGCAAAATCTCGAATAAGAAGCAGAACCATAGATGATTTATCTACTTTAACTTTTCTGTTTAACAGCAAGATGAACACAGAGGAAAAGAAGCAGGTAAGAGGCAAAGCAGAATTATCATCCCTTCTCTGGGAAACAGTGATAGACCTTTATGAATCCTGTTTATACAAGATGTGAAAGCGTTTCATTTCATGGACAGCCTGGTTTCCCCATTTACATTACCCTTGGATCAGTGCACAAACAAGTTTCTCACTGTGGAGTTTTATTAATGAGGCTATTGTTAAGCAAGAAAGCTCAACTGCTTTCCTTCCAAATGAAAAAGGGAACATTTCCATGGGCTAAGATTTGCCCTCTAGCTAGGGTCCTGAAATCTCACCAAGTTAAAACTTGTCCTCTATCCATTTTAACTATTACGGTGACGATGAATGGACTTTAAGCAGTTTCAAAATATGCCCCATTAACTTTAATATGTGCTAAACTTTGTAGAAGAATTTTAATTTTCTGCCTTTCAATACAGCTGTGCTTTCCTCTCTGATGAAGTTTTCTGTTAGGACTATAACAACAGTGATTTTATTTTTCCTGAATTCTTAAATTATTGAAATCGTAAGTTAGGGTCATAGATATTTCAGACTGGAAAGGACCTCAGGAGACACCTTCATGCAATTTTGTGCTCAGAGCAGTATCAGCTGTGAGGTGAGACCAGGTTACTCAGGGCTTTATACAACCAACTCTTGAAAAGCATATAAAAATTATAAGAACAGAATAGAAATAATAAGAGCTTGTAAGTTCTTGATATTGGAGAAATTATAAATCCACAATTATTAGATTAAAGGTATTAGAAGTTGCCTTTTTGCTTATTCACTTTAGTACCTGTTTATGGCCTTATTGTCTTTAAATGTCTCTGAAGGTTTTTTTTTTTAATCTGCTGCCTCCAAGAGACTCCTGAGGCAAAAAATTTCAGAAGTTCACTTGCTACTGTACAAACATCTTTTCTTTTAACTGTTTTTAACTGATATGATAAATTCATTGAGTGCTGACTGTTTCTGTTTGGCCTTATACAAGAAATAGTTCTGCGTTCACTCACCCTTGTGATTTTACAGACCTTCAAGCATACCTCATCATCCTTCTCTTCATGTCAAAGAATCCTCATCTTTTTCCTCTCTTCCTATTAAGGCTATTACTCCTTCTCATACCTTCTTAGCTCCATGATGTTTTTCTTGAGGTGCAGAAGTGCCCACAGTACTGAAGATATTTGTGTGGAAGAAAGAAGCTGCTTAGTCATCCCTCGATGCTTGAAGTCTGCCAGAGAGGAATGTGTAAACCGTGGCTTTTAAATGATGGTAATGGAACTGAAAGGAACTGTAGGGTTGTGGTGTAAGTAAAAAATGAAATTCACTGTTGATCTTTATGGTGGTGGTGGACATTCAGTTTATCTAGATGTCTTACTTTCTTTTGGGCTGAATTTTTTTCCTTGCTCTGTTCCACTGCTTCATTGAATGTGGTTGTATTGTGATCACTAATGAGTTAGTAAATGTCTGCAAAGGTAAGCGATTAATATTTGTGATGCTGTTACACTAAGAGTAAGGCAAAAGCTTCAGAAAAAAACTGAAACTAAGAAAAGGTTTTGTATAGATTTCTGGACATCTGAGGACGACCTACAAATCCACATTCACAGTTTATCAGCGCTGCAAACCTATCTGGGGTATGCTCTACGTCTCATCAAACTGCATTTGTCTTTGTTCTGGCACAGGAGGACATAGGAAAGAAGATATGGGTGGTGCTTGCTTGAATGTAGCAGGCGGCTGGCAGAGGTCTGAAGTCTGCTAGAAAAATGCTCCTACCTGCCTTGTTTGTGCTGTTCAGTTATGTGGCTGGAAGACACCCCTCATAAGAGAAACAGGTTAGTACACCTTATTAAAATTGCTAATTTAACTGAGCAGTCAGAAATATTCTGTTTTCCCTTCTTTCCTGAGTCATCTGGACAGCTTCTAAAAATACAACTAAATGGCTTTTTCTCTGACACCATCTCTAAGAGGTACTAGTCCTGGCTTTCAAGATTCACACCACCGCATCAAATATATTCCCGTGCTGCAATAGCTGAACAAAAGCTAAGGGAAATGAAAAAATATGTAAAAGAAGTTCTGAAAGTTCAAGCCAGACTTGATTCATGCAAGTAATACAAGTTTCCTCAGAATGTAGTGACTTATTTTAACAGGAAGTGGAGGATATTGCTTTTTAAAATATAAACGGTCATGTTACATGAAACTTTATTTCCTGGTACCAGCAGTGATTTTATTGACAACTGTTCAAAGAGGTTTTATTTTTAACTACCTGCTCAGTCATCACAAGGCCATTCACTGGAAAAGATGACTGTAATTTTTTTGTGATGGCTCACATTTCTTTTTGCTCAATGATGGAAATAATGAATTATTTTCATGAAAGATTCATGTCAAAATATGTGCTGTGGAAGTAGAAAGGTTTCTTATTCAGATCTGTCTATATTCCTCTCAGAAATAATCCAGCTTCAGAAACTTTCCAGTCAGAAACATTCCAAGTTGATACAACTCAGAGCAACATGTTACTTCGATAAAAAGAAATATTAACCATAAGAGCAATATGAGGCCTTCTAGTATCAGCAAGTTGACAGTCACAGGAAAAAAAACCCAAAAATATTCTGAGCAAATGAATCACTACATAAAGGTCTTCTCGACTAACACTGGAAATTCAAGAGCTGGGTCATCCTTTCTTGGAAATTTTGCTAAGATTTTCTTCAAATTAGGTAAAATATGATTCAGTATACATTAATGCCTATTTAACAAACATTTCTTTATGGTATTTATTTAGGAAATTTGCTAAAGGGAAGCCTTTAGAGATGCAGTATCTCACTTTCATTTCAGTCCTGAGGGACAGGAAGAAACTCATGCGTAATAACTCTCATTTTCATAAAGCTAATGAATTCATACTGCTTGTAAATAATAATTGTGTATCAAATGTGAAAATATACAGTAGGAGATTAACAATTTGTTAAAACACTGACAAGATCCCGGAGAGAGAAATATAATTCACTTTTCTGAGCAACATTTTCAAGTTACTCTTTACTTCTTCTTTTAGATGAGTTATAAAATAGTAACATCACTGAGACAGTTGAATGCTATGATACATTAGCAGATTACAAATACAAAATGAGAAAAAAACCTGTTAATCCTCTACATTATTCTCTGTAGTTTAGCTTCCTCTTTGTTCCTGCATTTAGATTACATTTTCATTACTATCCTAACTCTTTCCAATGTGTACTGGATACTTTTAAAAAGACGTTTTAAGCACAAATTTAAGTAATGTTATTTTGGTAAGAGTTCTGAGAAGAGCTTAGAATTTTGACTCATTTCTACTGTGCTCCCATTGCAAAGTCAAAATAAATTCAGAAAGAGCTTCAACACATTTTGACTTTATGCAGTAGGGGCAAAGGTTTCATGCCAGCCTTCAGTTAGCCTCATCTTGGTACTATCATAATATTGTCAGTCTCCAAATGCATCCGAAGTATCATTACACAGGCTGGATGTCAGCTAGAGTGAAGTGGCACTCTGGCATGCCTCTGCCATCAAGTGTTCACTTAAATTTCATTGCCACAAAGGGGATGTTGTAGTGACATCTCTGCCATCAATCTGTCATTAAGGGATCCCCTTAGATGCTAATGCAGAGAAGTTTTACAACTCCTTTGCACATTCATACCATACAGCATATCAGGGTAAAGATCATAATGTTTTTCCAAAACAGTGCTTCAGCACTTTAAAATGGGCAATGTATACATTGTCTCTAGTCATTATCTTCCCTTTTGTCAAACAATACTGTAGTTCCACTACTGTAATATAACAGTATTTTATAATGCATGAAATATCTGCAACACTCTATCAATACATATTTAATGAGAAAAGCTCATATATGTAGCTCTTTTGCCTCATAGAAGCAGGAAAAAGCCCCTACTTTAACATTTTTAATCTGACTCCTAATAAATAAATAAACTGCACTGTGTCTCACAACCCCAACAAAAAGAACTGTATTCTGTAAACTGTATTTTCTTGCAGCAGAAAAAAACTTCCTCACTTGAAAATACACTCGTCATATAAAGACAAGGGAATGTTTAACAGGAAATTTAAATGTGATCATGTAAACGTGAAAAATATGGGAGTGATATGTAGCATGTATGCATGGAGAGAAATTTCCCCCTATCCAAAAACTGGAGATATTTTGTGGAGCACATCTGCCCTGAGTTGATGAGAAGCTTTCTCAAGCAACAGTTGACTGTTTGCATCAACTCTTGCAACCAACTTTCTTCAAATTCTCAGCAAGTCTCTAGTCATAACCTATGTGTCTTAGCAGGTTTTTATTAGTGCCCTAAGTGCCTCTGCCTTCTTTTGACTCACCAACAAAATTCGTTAAACCAGTGTTTTACTAAGTTACTAACTACCACTGTATATTCATACAGTGAATCCCCTTGTGCCCCTTGTGCTGTGATTCACTTCATTTATTGACAGTAAATTTACTGCAGTAGCATCTCATCAGACTCATCATGGAATTAAAAGTAAGAATAACATTGATGAGATCCAAAGAAATATTAGGACACTAACCAATTATTGATTGAACTACACTAATCAAAGTAAAAGTTAAAATCAAAGATGTTCACACAGACATTTCTATTAAAAAAGAAAAAGGTTGTTTGATTTGCCACAGTTCTAGGGTTGCTGTAATTGACGATGAAGAATAAAATGGCTAGAAATTACGTTACTTGCATTATGCCTGCCAGTGCACTTGAGTAAGTTTCTTTTGACCATGTCCTCTCCTGAGCTACTTTGATTTGTTATTTTTGGTGGTATTTAGAGTGGAGAAGGTGAGAAGGTAACAAGAAAAGATAGAAATCCAGAAAAGGAAGACAGGGAAGACTCACATGTAAAGCCTTATAGTGTTTTCAGACATTTGGACTTGGCTAGAGTTCAAAGCAAAGATTTCTCTGTAGAAATAATATTTCAAAGTCACATTCTTGCATACACTAAGTTCCTAATGATGGTTACCATGAATTTATTTTATGTGATTGAACTGAGCATTGGTCTTGAGTCATTTCCCTGGCAAAGGAAGTAAAATTATCTAATTTGTGGCTACTCTCATTTGATGCTATTGGTAATTCAATGTAGGCTGAAGCAATCCTGAAAGTCTTCTATATAACTCTCCAAAATCTTGACTCACTTTATGGTTGGGGACCTGAACAACTGCTACAGAGCAACTGTTTTCTCTCTTGTGAGTGCATAAGCCAAACCATAAATGAAAAGTTGGGCTACAAAATTGCATTTTTCTCTCAGAGTAGCCAGAAATGTTAAATGTTCAAATTCGTATAATCATTATGCGTAATTTTAAATACAATAAAGCAGATGGCTCAGAAAAGAACTTGCCTCTTTTGGTTGTTGACTTGCTAAAAGAAAAATGTCTATTGATATTAGTGCAGGAAAATTTTAGCTATGAAATTGGATTCCATTGTTTCTTGTCTCCACAATTAGGGAAATATTTCAGAAAAGTAAACAGCTGTTTTGTGAGCTTGCTTGTATTTCAGGCAGCTGATGTGTATTTTGGCTCTATGATTAACAAGTCCTTGTATTGCTGGAGTACAGATAGCATTATTTTTTAGAAAAGTGGCTGCCATTAATAAATGATCCAGAAATGCCAATTCCAATGCTGGCATTTTAAAAGAGTGGATGTAATTTTTCTGTAGGTAAAACCATCTTTGAGCTTTAAATTTTGTAAGAAAATTATTAGAAAATAATTTTGCTTGCATTTCATGCTGGAATATCACTGTTCAGCATGTTAATTTGGAAATTTAACAACAGCTTCAATTTTGATTTTCCTTCTTCCCAGTTGTGATATAATCACTATACATATCTATTAGTGAAAAAATCCAGGTTCAGGTTTCTTGTGGTTTTAGAAAGAATGTAACATTGCAGCTATAGCTTGTGGCCTGTTAAGTGTTTAAATAAAAGTACATGGCCTCATCCAAGAACTTCTGAAACCAGTAACTTTCTTTAGATTCCTCCCCTGCCATTGGATGATGTTTCGTTAATAAAACTGTCCTTCCTTGTTCCACATGCTAAAGACAGGTGGATTGGTGTCTTTCAGTTGCTGAGAAAAAGCCTTGAAAAAAGTTATAAGTATTGGATTTTTTTGGTTGGTTGGGGTTTGTTTTGCCTTGTTTGTTTGTTTTGATGTACACATATTTTTGTGAGGAGAATGACTGAATGCTAAGTTACTTAGATAATAATGATTACCCATAGGACTTAAAGTCTTCCATGGCTTATGGAATTTTTCTATCATCATTTCATACTTAAGAATATGGTGGGGTGATTTATTGAAGGCTACTCTAGAAGTTAGTGATACTTGTGCAAAAATAATACAAGCTGTGCAGATACTGTAGATCATATTAAGTGAAAAGCAATGCAAGTCTAGACTATCTTGTTATTTTTTTTTTTTTTTTCAATGAGCCATGTATGTGCTTTTAGAAGTATCATATGCAATTCTGGTACCTTCCCAGTGGACTTCCTACTCTACAATGAACTACATGAAGAGAAGAGGATAGAGAAACTACGAGCCATCAGTCTATTTGATTTTATGGCAGTTGCCCAGGTAGCTATTTAGGAATGTTGGCATATAGACTTATGAGTCTCTCTTTCCCAAGAGGACTTAATTGAGGAGAGTGTCAATATATCATAAACAACTAAACAGCCTAATTTTACCTGCTTTCAGTCATCACTTTCTTGAGAACAGAACTAGGTTCAACAGACCAGCTGGAAGCATCATGTCCCAGGGGAGAAAGTTGAAGCAACTCAGTGGATGAGAGAAAGTAAATAGATAAATAAATAAGCAAGAATGAAAACAGGAAATTTCAGTTTGTGGAACTGTGATGTGTTTTCCCTTCTCTTCAGACATAAAGGAACAACAGAACTCTGCCTTATTTCTGGGAATGTCAATTCATTTATCTTTGTGTTTGACAGCCGAAACAATACAATCATTTTTATTATATTACATCAACATGCTCCTTGAGGAAAAACCAGTGTTGCATTAGACCACTCAGAAATGCAACAATGGGAATGAATCTGCAGTAAAGCTCATCCATTTCCTGCTTCCGGCCCACAGGGTCTCTGCAGCTCTCATCCAGCAGGAGACATGAGAAACCTTGTCTCATCTAGGGTCTGCACAAGGTGGAGCCACATGAGCAGTTTTCTTTGATGAGAACTATTTATATGAGAGTGTTTTTCTCCTCTCACCCTTTCCCCCCTGCCTAATCAACTGCAGCTCTGGAAGCTCTTTCTGTATTCCATGGCTATTCTCTTTAGAAGATCAGAATGGACTGGTGCTGACAAGTGAAACCTTTGCAGATATTTTGCAGAGTGAGGTGCTGTAGGCCAGGTATTCTTTTTACCAGTTCTAGTCCACAGGGCTATTCCCAACTAGGCCGGGACAATCAGATCAGTCTCTGCCTTTCAGTGCTGGCCGGGGTAGAGTAGTCAAAGAGAGTTGCTCGGGAGCTCTGGATAATGCAAACCTGAATGCTTGGCAAAAGTGTAGGATTGGGAACTTACATTTGCGGAAACATAGATGTGGAAGATTATTGTAACTATGGCTGGCAGCCATGCATTCTGGCGACTTGCAGCTTGCCACTGAGGACTTGAAATGTAAAGAATTTCATATTAGATCTAATGAAATTTCTTAGGGATATGGAACAGATCATTCTTATCAGACATGCCAGTGCTGCTGGAACACTAAAGCCTGAGGCTAGTCTTACGGCCTGTGTCTGTATCACAGAGACACAAGGAGGCAAGTTAAGTGCCAAGATGTGCTTTTTCTGCAAATATTTCATGAAAATGTAGTTCTGTTTCTGATCTTTCCACCTGTGTTGGCAGACTGATATAGAATCAGGTGAGGATGCTGTGGAGGCTTGCAGCAACAACAAAGAGAAACAGCAACTAAGGGACTTTTTACTCAAAAACGAATGAGGTGAGCTAAAATAGAAGCTCAGGACTTGGGGATTAAATGTATTAGACTTACTCAGTTATTAACAACCTATGTCTTCGAAAGCTGAGAGTTCATCTTACGTTTATATGAAAATGTTGTATTATATCTAAAATGCCATGCTGTGTAATTGTGAGGGGGAAGTAACTGAAAGAAAATCACTCATAAAAGACTACTTCTAAAGATATATGTCTGTAACTTGGGCACAGAAAGAAAATCTGGATATTTAGCAAAGGAGAAAGAGTGGGATGGGGGAACAGACTCTTACAATGAGATTTAATAAGTGAAGTTATACAATGGACTGATTTTTATGGCTCGGTCATAAACCTTTGAATGCAAAGGTTTATAAAGTCAGTGCTGACACTCTCTTAAACACTGTAAAACATTCTGTAATGATACCAGATTTCTGGGATTTCTTTATAAATATATATATTTTAATAGCTAAGCCTTTTGTAAAGAAATAGTACAGATTATAGTAAGAACTACAGATAAAGATAGCTTTTTCTTTGCTGCAGTATAATAGGTGTCAGTGACATTCCAGAAACATCCTGTAAGTAACCACAGTAAAATTCCTGACCTTCTGCCATTCAGCTAAAACCTTCAAAGTGAATTACACTTTTAAAAATATCCTTTTTAAAATAAAAGCTACTTACTCAGTTATTTGAAATAATTCTGCTGACTATTGATTTTTTTGTCCTCATTATGTTCACATTCTTCACTCACAAGAAATGACTTCTTGGTTCAGAAATGAAACCTCCATGAGTGCTACATTTCTTAAAGATGGGTTTGTGTGCTTTTAGATAACTATGATCATTCCATCCATGCACCAAACTTGTAATAATCTTCTTGGTAGGAAAAGATTTTAAAATATAAAATCATATTAAATTACTGTTTTCTTTTTTTTCCTTTTCAGTTATGAATATTTTTATCTACTACTGTTCTATTATTGCTAAGTTATAATTTAAAAACCTCATGGGATAACACATATTTGTCAAGTTTAAACTTGTCCTCACCTGCAAGGTCAAACCTTTCTAAAGATTATTACTGGGAACTATTGCAGGAGGACTAAATTCTGATTATGAAGGTCTTGAGCCTTTCTACAGGTAATGTGGGAAATGATTCTTTTTAGAAATAAAAAATCATTATCATCAGCCCTTCCCATCCTTCCACAGCAATGACCAATTATACCCAGGCTGGGATGAACACATAACACTTTTTAAAGGTAGGATGCCTCCTTTTAAGGAAGGAGCTAGAACCTAGTATTCACTGAAGTAGGTTTACACTAAAAATGCTGGAGGTGAAAACACTGTATGTCCTTCAAAATGATCGATTTGCCTTTTTCTCCAAACCCTGGTGTCATGAAATGGTGGTGGAAAAGCACATTTTTGCTTGCTTGCCTGTGTAACTACTCTAATGACTATCTGAATTTGAGGGAAGTGGAACCTCTGCTCTGACTGTTGGAGGCTGTGCTATCTCAAGGAACTGGTATCATCAATTCCAGACGGTGAGTACCATCAGCTTTTCCAGACAAGGCTGTTAAAAGCCTCATGGGATATGGCTTCAGCAGCATTTGTGTGCTAGGCTGAACATAAGAAATTGTTTAAACAGAATCCTTTTTACACTGAATGTAAGGGCTGCAATTTTTTTATCTACATGCTTGTGTGGTACAGCATCTAGGAGATGGATAAAAAATGTTGAATAAAAATTAAGGGATACCTTTTACTGCTAGTAAACATTGCAAGATTAAGCCATGTTGATCAAAGTTGAGCAGGGAAAACAAGGTTTACCGAGACAATGTGTATTCTAACAAATGTTGCTGTGTTTGAACCGATGACCTCTTTGAACCTGGCTTCTCTGGAGCCACAGAGAATGAGTAAAGAGCCAGGGAGAATGAGTAAATTCTTTAGTATGGTGTCAAGTTTGAAAAATATATTTTTATGGTCTTTAACTGTTTCTAAATGTCTGGTTTCATAAGAGAAGTTTGCATGCATCTGTATAGATAGTCCATCCTTTTTGTCTGTGAACCATCTGTGAATGTTTATTCCCACAAGAATTTCCACATACATAAAAAAATTCACTTTATTTGTTTTTCTCTCTTGAAATTTGGTTTCCTACTGCTGCTTCCATGAATCTTATGAGAAGACATCTAGCATGGTTGCAAAGACCCCCAGGTTATTTTATTTTTTTCCTGGTTTTATTTAATCAAAATCTTTTTACATTTGATTTTTTCAACCCAGTTTTAAAGTTTAAAAAGTCTAGTCTTAGTATTAAATGTCTAATATAGATTCACATTTCTATTTCCAACTCAGATATGTGTACATGAAATATTGTTGCAACATTCCTCCTTATTTTAAGCCACATTATATTTTGGGCTGATGTTATTACCTGAGAGAAAATAAGGAGATTTGGTGGTTAATCAGGTGAAGTACGCAAGTACTTTTTGATTTAGCTCCTGGTACATCAGCTTATTCTGTGGGATATATTAAAATTTAGAAAATAGTCTACAAAGAAAAATAGACACACCCCAAATCTTCTCCTGCTTTTAAAAACTAATCTAAGAGAAGTGGCACTCTAAAAGAGGAGCTACAAATTGAAGGGGGAAACACATCCAAGTGGCTTGTAAGAAAAACAATATGGTTCAAGATGAATTCTGTAGTGTATCAGTCACAACATATCTGGCCCTTGTTATCTTTGCACTGTTTTTATATCCCTGTAAAAGGAGACTAGTCCATTATCTCTTAATATTGTGTAGAGAAGATTAACGTATGCTACAAGGGTAACTGTGAAATTTGTACCCTTTGAAATGTTTTTTCAAAAGAAAACCATCCCAGATTGGCCTTTTCGTCTTCATAGAGTCTTGGGTCTGTTAAGAAGCAAACCAGGTTATACATTGCGAAGCAGGCCGCACTTTATGTTATAGATTTAGTAAGTGCTAAAATATACTCACTGATTAGAACAGTTTAGTTTGTTATCCTATTTGAAATCCTTTTTAAGGTAGCAAGGTGATGAATGATAAGGGAATTATTTGGATGTTTTCTATAAAACTGAAGTTTACTTTACCTCTTGCAGCTCAAAATAATTTTGTGTTACCACTGTTCTTTTTCCTTAGGCAGAACACTCTCTCATAAGTCCTTTATTGCTGGTGGTATAAACCATTGTATTTGGAGCTTTTATACTGTTAATGGCTTTTTTATTTTTAATTTAGGTGTTTTCAATAACAAATTCTAAAGCAGTAATTAAATCTATAAGCCAAATTCAGTCCTTAGCTGCATGCAGGAGCCACTTGCAAATTTAGGGCCAGTACAAAGGTTCTTCTGTATTTCTTTTAGTGCTGTGCTATGAATTCACATCCTGTATTCTGTATTATAACAGTATTCTGCAGACTGTTTTCTATTAAAAAATATTATATATATATCTGTAGTATCTGTGTATAAAACAATGTTATTTCGTTAGGTTGGTAGCTGGTACAGAATCAGGATGTCTGTTTATAGAGGAAAGCATTGAACTTCTGGAAAAGGTGGTTCCCATTCAATCACGCTTAAACCTCCTCAATCCATTGAAGATGTGGTTTTATAATTTTACATTAGCTGTAAGCAAATTTAGAGTGTAATTGTCTGCTCTTCTCATCCTCCGTGATAAACTTTGAAACATCCTGCCTTTGTCCACAAGAAGAGAAACTAATGTTGTAACTTTCAGAAATGTTTCCTGGAACAGAAAATTTTGCATTCCTAATTCTAGCTAAAAGACATTTGGAGCTTCCAAATGTCTTTTAAAACATGCTGGAAGTGGTATTCATGCCGTATTATTGAATACAAAAGCAGCACAGTGTGATCCAGTGTTGTGACTCAGAGGAAGTCATCTGCTACAGAGGTGGAAGAAGCCAGAAGCAAGTACGGGAATTCTCAGAAAAGGTAACCACGTCCTGTTTCCTGTATTAATTCAATCCCCGAGGATGCAGGAGAGAAAGTGAGCATGGATGGTGGTCTGTGCAAAATGCTGGGGAGCAGGTTGTTTGCTCCCAAGTTTGCTTGTGGGCTACAGGTCAGAAACAGCAAAAAGATACAAAGTACATAGATACAAAAACATTTTCCCTGCCCAAAATCACATTGACATAAATATATTTTCTTATTAACTGAATCGTAGGAAATTTGCAATCAATGTACTCATATTGGGGTTTACACTATTTCATTGATACAGGCTATATAGGTCACATTTACAGAGCCAGTTCAGGATCTTTCTGACCAAATCACTGCTGAGGAGAATAGGGATTCATGACACAGAGAAACCCGTGCTATTGTTTGTGGCTACTGAAAATGGGAAGAGAGAGCTGTGGGTGTTGGATTAATCGTATTGATTTGAGTAGCATGAGGACACATTCTGGCTACATATCACTTTCCTAAATATCAGAGTGGTGTGCTCTTATTCTTAATCTGCCATCTTTAATGAAATGTAAACCGACTGTACATTAGCTACCAGTGTATCGGCAGTATAAAAGTAATGTCAGTTCTCTAGTCCCAACTTCTACCAGAGTTTGCCAGGGTTTACTTATGTGCATGCATACATGCAGAGAGAGAGGAAGATCACATGCTTGTCACCAAAATTCATTCTTTTAAGAGATGTGAAGCACAAACTTGGCAAGTAATTTATATTTGCTAGACAGTTATACCTCTGCAGACTGTGGAATGGCTCCCAAGCTCAGGTCTCACCATGTTGCGCTCCGCTTCTCAAATTGTATGTCCTTCTCTTTCCTGAATTTGTGAAGGCTCTGTGGGTTTCTGCTCACTACACACTAAAAAAAGCTCTGTGAAAAACCAAGGAAGAGGTAATATTGTGTGTTCTCTCTGTGGCTTTGGATTAGCCTCCCCAGGAGTGGTTGGCCACGGGGTCTTGAGTTACACTGACAAATAATGAATGATGCTAAACTTTTTATTCAAATTGTATCCATTTGGGGGAAGAAGCTGTAGATGATGTCCCTTATCTAATCACTGTCTTGTTTTGCAACAGGCAAGCACTGAAACTCGGTAAAATTGTAAAATGTGCTCTGTGAATTTTTATACTCTACATTTCCCTATAAACTTCATTTTAAAAGAATTTATTGTGTACAGTGCATTTCAATTGTGTACAGTGAATTAGATATTGCTTTGAGTATTGATGTGGCTTTCTGAAGTGATGGACAATAGAGCTAAATGGAAAATGCAGATCTTTATTGTTAAAAAGTCTGTGTTTTCGTTTGGTGGCTTTGGTTGGTTTTGCTGTTTTAAATTACAAATCTGAACAAAAGGTCAGCTCATTGACCACATTGTCTTCCATGGGGTTTCCAGGTATTTTAACAACTGATGTGGAATTTTTTAGTTTTCTGGAAATACCTGCAGTGAATGACAATGGCTTGTGCCCTAAGCTGCCAGTCTACCAGACTGCCTGCGAGCACCAGGAACCAATTAACCCAGGAGCTGGGAACCTAAAACAAGCTGACACCTAGGGCTTCCTTTGGAATTTCTTGCTAAGACACTGACAGTTGACTTGTTTGGAATTTACTGCTAAAAGGGCACTCAGTCACCATCTCTGAAACCCAGTTAATTAATCCTTGTCGGAAGAGCTTTACCCTGAATGCATAATGTCTAGTTATACTGACCTTTAAAATAACACTTGTAGCTGAGCTATCTACCCGAGAGCACCCTGTCTCCTCAATGCTGGGTTTCAAAAATAGGCACAGCAGGATTCTCATACTCTCTTCCTTTTGTTCAAGACTGTCATACTTCTTGTCCTGCTTTTATTCCAAACTTTTCATCTAGCCATAGTGCAGACACAGCTATGGCTGAGATCACTTATTCTTTTCATATTCCCTATGGCCTCTTGCAGACATAGTCAATACCTTCTCCAAGGATTTCCCTTGTGCTTGTAATTGCATTGTCATCCTTAAAAAGTTTTTTCTGGCTGAAATTACTTTCTCACTGCTCACAAAACTTTCACCTGTTATAACATTTTATAGCTCTAGTCTCATAAAACTTTTTCACAAGGCATGCATATAAACAGATCTGTGATTTCTGATTTGCTTTTAGCTTTTAGTACAGACCGTTTGTAAGATATAAACATGAGGTTTGGTTTTAAGAGCAGATCATTCAAACATGTTCTCTCTACCTTTTATCAGACATGGGCATCCCATTACACAGCCAGGCAGTGGCAAAGCAGCAAGTCATGTCACTCAGCAGCTCACACATGAACAGGCTGCCACAAAAGTGGCATTATCAAGGTTACCAGGCTTTCAATATCTACAGCTAGTTAGGCATTAAAACCTCACAGCTTCCTGTGCCCCAGGATTCAGAGTTTGCTTTTACAGGCTGCTACTACCTGCGCAGCTGATGAACCAAATGGTGTGCCTTGGCAGGAAGCCGTGCCTCCCCGAAACACCCTAAAACAAGTTGTTGGGAATCCATGAAGCCAAGGAGCTCCCCTTTTTGGAACAGTTTTTAGCATGAGGAGGTTGGTGACTGGCAAGCAGTCAGTGAGCATTGCCTCAAAAATTGGAAATCAGCTGGTTCCAGCTTTGCTGAATGAGCATTTCCAGAGGAAAGCTGTTAGGTCAGATTTTCCACCTGATATCATGAGAAGAGCAGTAAGAGCAGCACATATTGCAGGAGGAGATTTTGAAAAGGTCACTGACTAAGTATTCATTTTTCGCTGAGGATTAAGAGCATATTTCAAGAGCAGAATGGTGCCCAAGTGCTAAATTGTGTTTGGAAAGTTACATTTTTTTGTTTGTATGCCCCAGCCTGAATGTCTGAATGTTTGCTGCCTACCTAAGCTCTTTGGAAAATAGTCCCCACATGTGCTTTGCAAAATTTGTACTATAAGTTGAAGTTTCCTCTTTTTTTCTCTTTCCCCCCCCGTAATACTTTAAAATTCTTGAATTACAGTATTTTAGAAATATAATTTTGTATTATTCTGATTTATATGCGGGCAATATAGAAAAATCACCACCTTAAAATACAATTTGACTTTTCTAGAGGCATAAATCTGACACTGTCCATCAGAAAATGTGGACTTTCTGCAAAGGCACAAGGGTCATCCGGTCACCTGATTGCACAACTAAACAAAATAGAGAGATACAGATATTTCATAGATATTTTTAAAACACACTTTTACAACTAAACAAGGAAAGTGCACTTCAAAATCCAATGCCATTGGAAAAGCCATTTTACAATTTCAACAAGGACAATAATTGTTTCTTAAACAAATGGAGACAACAGAAAATAGAAACATTGTTTCATCTGAAAAGAAAAAAAAAGACAGTGACATATTGTCGTGGCTTTGACCCTGGCTAAATGCCAGGCACCTACGACGTTTGCTTTCTATGCTCTCTCCTGCTGCAGCTATGCAGAGGAGAGGAAAAACTAACACAAAACACTGGACTTATGAGTTGAGATAAGATCACTGATAAGGGCCGCATGAAATTCAGGGCTAGAGCAGGCGGGAAACTTAAAGTTGCAAAAAAAAGTGATTTATTAATCTAACAGAGTCAGAGGATAAATTGGAGATAAAAATAAGTTCTTAAGACACCATTTCTTCACTCACCCCTCTTTTCCCTCTTAAGGCACCACTTCTCAGCTCACCCCCTCCCTTCTTTCTAACTAACTAACAACTCCCAGGCAGGGGCAGGGTGTGGGGTTTTTCTTAGGTCAGTCCATCGCAATTCTTCTACTGCAGACACTGTTTCTCTATTTGCCC